>CM029612.1:24451092-24812935 GCA_017311315.1 Dendrocalamus latiflorus | reverse complement strand
AACAGTCCAGTTAAACACTCACAAAACTGAAAATACAATTTTATCCTTACCAATTGAACGATCAGATATAGTGGAGGTGTTAACACCTCCAACACCTCCGTATGGACCGAACTAGCGCTCTTAAAACAATATGCGAGTTTCTGCCCTGTAACACCTGACTTGTGCGTGTTATGTATGGCTGGGACATGAATTGACAACCAATTACATATTGATTGGCCTGTGGATAAATTGACTTCAATCTTCGTTACGTGAAAACAACATAGTTTGAACACAGATATTCTTCGAAGAATCAAGGGCTGCGATAACAGAAAATGTCATACGTAGAGAGATATGTTGCCTAAAAAAATATAGATGAGACTAGACGCTACCTTACCAAGCCCAATTAATGTCGGCATCAGTGGCTCATGTGTAGGGTAGTGGCAGGATTACTCCCATACCAGTGGTGGAGGACGGGGAAAAAATAAGGTGGGGCAGATCGAAAGCAATACCATTCAAGCTATAATACTAATCAGACCCATCAACAATAATCAAAGTGCAAAGATATTTAATAATGCAAGACATTGAAAAGTACCTCCAAAAATTGAAGAATCACAATAATATATCACCAATTTAACATATAACCTTGTAGAGCATAGTAATGAAAATAATCTGCCAAAGAAAGAGCAAACATAGTTAATATTGTTATGTATAGTGTAGACAACACAAAAGAGACAAGTGGAATCAAATGAGAAATACCAATATTAATCTTGTTAATTGCGTCTAGGAGACTTAGGCAATTGCATCTGCCTATCTTTCTTTTTCTGAAACATCTTTTTAATTTTTTCAAGATCAAGTCCTTTAAATATCTCCCTTTCAATGTAGCACACCATCAAATCATTAAGCCATCCATCGGACATCTTGTTGCGCAATTCAATCTTGATAATCTTCATTGCTGAGAAAGCCCTTTCAACCGATGCCGTCGCCACCGGTAGTAGCAATGCCAACTCAATGAGGCAATAGACAAGTGGAGATACAATATGCCTCTCAAGTTCAACTAGTTTTTTGGCTAGACTTGCAAGATCGTGACAAACTTTAAACTCATCAAGTCTTCTTACATGAATAATAAATGTCTCTAGTTGATCTCTTATAGCCTTGCGGTCATCAAAGGAAAAATCCTCATAATAAATTTCCGTAAGCCGAGCAAGCTTATCCACATCAAACTTAAAGAAAGAATCTCTTGGATCAAGACAAGAAAAGCAAACAAGCAATTCTGAAGATACCTCGTTAAAGCGATGATCCAACTCGTTGGTAATAGCATCTATAGCAGCATAGAAGGTATCAACACGGAAGTAATGATCTTGAGTGATATTGTTTCTCCCTCCTTTTCTTGAACAGCCAAATCTTGGTACTGCATCTTCCATATTTGGTATGGGAATATCATTTGCCTCACAAAATGCTTTAGCTTCTTGAAATAATGGCTCCCAACCTTCACTTCTCAAATTGATCAAACGTGTTTTGACATCAACAACCAAAGATAGCTTGAACAACATTTTGATCCTTCCTTTGCAAGATTAGAGATAAGTCATTTGTAATGCGAAGGATTTGCAACATTATTTTCATGATGAGCACAAAGCTAAAGATTCCATTATTTGGACCAAACCTCCTGCCCTTGATGGATTACGCTCATCTTGTTGCACAATTTCTAGGACTTGTATAACAGAATCTCACATTGATTCAATTCGAAGCAATGTCTTGTAATGAGATCCCCATCTTGTATCTCCAGGTCTAGCCAATGATGTTTCTTGTAGTTTTCCTCTCCCTGCTGAAACCTCTCTACTCTCTAACTTAGCCAAAAGGTTTCGACGATGCTTATCAAGCAACAAATCCTTCCTCTTGCATGATGCACTGGTGCTACTCACAATCAACCCCACGTATTCAAAGAAATCCTCAATTGATGCAACACGTTGAGACAGCAACTACCATTAACTGCAATTGATGAGCAAAACAATGAATGTAGAAAGCATAGGGATTCTCATCACGAATTAGTTTCTGAAGACCATTAAATTCTCCTCTCATATTAGAAGCTTCATCATATCCCTGGCCCCGTAGTTTTGCAATAACTAAACCATAATCACTAAGTGCCTCAACCAATGCTCTCTTCAATGCTTCAGATGTTGTATCTTTGACATGCTTGATACCCAAAAATCTTTCTATTATTCTCCTTTATTGTTCACAAACCTACACAAGCAATGACAAAGAATAGAGTAAGAACATTTCTGTAATATAGTTTCATCGTAAGATATTAATGAAACATTTACCTCACAACTATGGCCATTTGTTTTTTGATGGATACATCACGAGATTCATCAATAAGAACAGAGAATAGACAATCCCTCATTTCTTCCTTTATTGCCTTGGTGACCGCCTCAGCGCAACAGTTTGCAAGCTCCTTTTGAATTGTCCCGGAAGTCATTTTTGCATTTTTAGGGCATAGCTCATCAAAAGCTCTCTTCACTTCCTCATTCCTTTGTTTGTACCAATCAAGCAATTCTAAAAAATTTCCTTTATTCAAGGAATTATCAGTTTCATCATGTCCACGGAATGGTTCACCTTGCAAAGCCAGAAAACTCACAATACCCAAGGATGTTTCCAAACGAGTCTCATACTTGATAAGTGATTCTTTGCTATAGCTTGAAACCTTATGTTGGACACTTGACCTTTGGTTATCAAAATCATCAAAAGCTGTTCTAGCTTGATTATGTATGCTATTAGCCCCACCAACATGCACTCGAAGTGACATGTATGCATTCTTCCATTTTTGAAACCCAACTTTTGTAAAGACATCATAACCAAATTTATCATCCATTCGATCATGTTTAAAAAGATAACAATAGAGCAAAAGGCCCTATCCTTCTCCAAACTATACTCCAACCAATTATATTGCTTAAACCAATTTTTTTGAAAGGACCTTTTATCCTTTGAGGGGGGGAAATTATGACCGGTTGGTTGAGTCGGGCCCTTAGCTATGAAAGCCCTCCTAACTTCATCTCTAATATTAGGAGCAATTCTATCAATTGGAATACGAAGCCCCGGATCAGAAACAATATAATCTGGGTTGAATTCAGTTATAAGATCACCTTGCATTATCTCTCCTTCAATTACCTCTTCCACTTGTACAGAGCCTAATTGTATTTGTTCTTGCAGCTCTTCCACTTGCCCAGCACCAACAGACTCTCCCAGCTCCACTTCAACATTTCCACTTTCACGAGTGCTTGGGTTTGTGGCATTTGAACCCCGATTAAAATAGCTCTTCAAATCTAAACACACAAAAGCAAATAGACAAATAAATTGACCTATGAATTTGCAAAATGTAAATTGACAAATGGAAACTGCATATCAATTATCAAATATCATTATATCAATGACACTCCTAATATATGCCTCACCTCTCTGTGATTTTCCCTTTCCCCTTCTATCCATTGCTCAAGCCTCAAATCAAATGCCACAATATATGCCGGCCTCAAGCCTCAAATCAAATGCCACAAATCCACAAGTCAGCAGAGAGCAGAGAGCATACAAATCCACAAATCCACAACTCCTAATATATGCTGCCAGCCTGTCGCCACAAATCCACAAATCCTAATATATGCAGCCAGAGAGCAGAGAGCATACTGCAGAGTGGCTGCTGCCGCCTGCCGGCTACCGGCCTGTCGCCCGCCTCCCGCCGGCCGCCGGCTGCCCACCTCCCGCCGCCCGCCCAGCGCTCGCCCGCCCGCCTCGGCACCTCCCGAGTCTCCCGCCCGGCGCCCGGCGCCCGCCCGCCTCCCGAGCTTCTGGAGACTGGAGTTGCTCTCGGTCGCCATCGTCGATGGAGGACAACCACAGCAGTCGGCAGCTGAGGGTGAAGTGCCACAGAGAGACTAGGGTTACTTATTGGGCTATTGCTATTGGATAGAGGGGTATATGGGGGTCTGTTGCAAAAATTTGAGGTCTGGCCCATGCCAGAGCTCGCCCTATCGGGCCCTCCGCCCCTGTCCCATACAGTGAGTTTAGAACGTTAGTGTAACACCCCGGCTCAACTTCTAAGCCCGAAATGCTACTACCATTCCAGAACACTGTCATGTACAACCATTGCTGCTAGATTTAGGTAGTGGCTCCTCTATTTACATCTCAATATTATGTTAAACAACATACATTTAACAATAAATATTGAAGCAAAAGTACAAACATGCCGGTTATCGAAAGGAAACACATGAGCCACATACGTCTAAATATTTCCATTAAGTCACATTGTTAATCATTAACTACCTAAGGATGCCATTAAAGTCTGAATATGTCAACTAAGATGATATGGGAATTACTGTTTGCATGTGAAATGAACGTGCTACTCCTACCCGTGCATGTCCCTTTCACCATACACCTAGAAAAAACAACAACAAAGCAAGCACGAATTCAAAGACTCAGCAAGCACACAATAGAACAATAAACACTACCATACGCATAAGCAATAACTTAGTCATATCATTCCCCACATGTTTCAACATAATCACAAACATAACTATATCATCATTATCATATCTCATCATCATATTTCCATTAGTGCAATGCAACACTACTCCACATGCTTTAACATTATCATAAACATAACCATATCATCATTCTCATCAACACTACTCCACATGCTTCAACATTATCATAAACATAACCATATCATCATTGTCATCATCTTTCTATTAATGCAATGCAACACTACTCCACATACTTCAACATTATCATAAACATAACCATATCATCATTCTCATCATCTTTCTACTAGTGCAATGCAACACTACTCTTCATGCTCATTTACTCATCACATTGCATATACAGGTATAGCTTGGGTGAACACCCGTCGATATTCACCCTATCATAGGCCCGCCCTCATCGGCACGAGGATCTCTCCACTCGTGTAGAGGTCTACTGAAGTAGGTCTTATATATCCACCTACGGTGAATATCTGTTTCACATCACATGATGCAAATGAATATATCCATTGTCATAAACATACATCATCATTATCATCATTAGTAGATACGCATCATTACTTACCCTACTCCATCATCATTGTCATTATCAAATAAGTAGCATCATATAACATAAACATCATATATTCTACAACAATTATCGTCTACTGCTCCACCTTGCACTTGCCTGTTTATCCTTGTGGACAATGTGCGGATGGCTCCAAACCAGGACCTCCACATGTACAAGCATCATCCTATCTCAATACACTATAGCAATACATGTGCGCGCATATGAACAACATCGTTTCTATGTACAAAATTGACACAAACAATCTCTCTCACCGGACACCTTCCTGCTTTCCCAGTGCTCAAATGACCATATTTTAAAGAAGGTCTCATCTATATTCACGAACAAAATTTATTTGTGTGCACTTAATCTCTCCCCCCCCCCCACTTTCTTTCTTTCCTTTCCCTTTCCCTTTTTCTTTTCTCTTTCTTTTCTCTTTCCTTGTTTCAGCGGGTCTCTCTTTTCTTCCCCTTCTTTTTTTTCTTCACCGGCTGACCCTCTCTTTTTCTTTTTCTTTTTCTTTTCTTTTTTTTTGATTCAGTCAGGCCTCTGGCCAACCATTCTACTCTAACATCACGCCTTATCTTCTCCTCTCATGGTCTCCTTCCCCCTCAAGGGCGATTTGGCCACCGTCGCTGGCAAGGAACCTTGCTAGCATGCCTCAAGTGGCTCCTCTATTGCTGGATCTACTAGCGCTGCTCTCCCTTGAGACCCTCTCTGTCTTCGGGCTTCAACCCTCTTTCAACCCCGGTTAGGGTTCCTGGCGTGGTGCGCCGTCGGTCCAACCTCCGCCGCTGGTCCTCCCTATCGGTCATTCCCCTTCGTTTCCCCCTCTATCTTGCCGGCTCTACTCGGATGCGGTTTGGCTCCTCAAGTGAGTCTTGGATACGCCACCGCCATCCAACAACTTGCCTCTAGTCATTCCACCATTGGTCTCGCTATCTCCTCGGCATCTTCAGCTTCGTCGACCTCCTCGAAGGTCGTTGCCAGTTTGGTGTCTGAGGCTCGGCCATGGCCTAGTACCATGGTATCGGCCTCCCCTATGGCTTGCTACGAAGCTTCGGTTCCTATGGTTCTACGATTCTACTACGCCTACCTTCCTGCCGAACTTGGCGCCATCCCCACCGATTCACTCCTACCTCCTACCCAGGACGGTCCACTCTTTTTCCACCGTTTATTTTACACAGCTTGATTTTAGCTTCTATTTTTGCTTGCCATTCTCCTAACTATTCACAATCTCAGGAATGCCTATGGTGGCCATCGTGACGAGACTTGGTGGGGAGGCATGCGTCAGGGAGCATGCCCTTCCTTCCAATGGCGCATAGCGGCTCCTACGGGCTCGCCGCCGATGTCGTTGGTGTGTGCCGTGTGGTTGTGTCATGCTATGGACAAGGAAAGAGGGTTGGGGGAAATTCTTACTTGGCTCGGGTTGGGTGGGGATGAGAAGGCGATGACGATGGCCGTGGTGGTGATGGTGCTCTACACGTGCTTCCATTGGCCTTTCTTGCCTCCTCCTTGCCCCAGTCCTAGGCGGCTTGTGGGTGCCGTGGACTCCATCTTCACGTCGTCGGCCTTCCCCAACTCCCCAAGCTCCTTTCCTCGGTTTCTTACTTCCTCATTTCCTCTATGTTTGGTCAGTGGATTGGGGTGGTGTTTGGCTTCGGTTGAGGCATGGCAATGGAGAGTGCTAGCCTTATCTGGCTTTGTCGTAGGTGTTCTCTTCGCTGGAGAAATGGAAATGAGATGTGAGTGTTGGTGTTTGCTTATAAGGGATGCATGGTTGGTCGGCTCTCTCTATCTCTCCCTTGGCATGTGCCTTGCCAATGTTGCCCTTGACTTATCTCTGTGGCTCTCTCATTTGGTTATTTGCTCAAGGACCAGCTATCCATAGCGTGAGCTTGGCACTGTTTGTTGGCTTTTATACTGTGGAAGGTATATCGGTAAAAATGTGGGCATTGGATTTTCTACTGCTGAACGATGATGCCCACATATGCAAGAGGTGCCGACCGGCCCCGGATGGTCTAGAAACTCGATGAGCGCTATTGATTTGGCATTCTAAAGCTGAAGGGTTTTGATGGCGAAAACCTTTATTCTTCCTTGGATTATTTTCATTCTTTGCTTTCCTTCTCTTTTTCTTCCTATTGGCATTACATTCTACCCCCTTAGTACAATTCATCCCGGAATTCTAACACTCGACAATCCACACAAAAGAATAAAATGAAACCAGCTGAATGGAAAACAACTCTAACTCATACCTGTAGAGAATAACTCCAGGTACTTCTCGCATATGTGAGACTCTAATTCCAAGTTACCTTGTGCTCGGTCTGATATGACTAATGCAACTAAGCAACCCTTAGCATCTCATGCCTCAAGATACGAAAATCCTCGATCCTCCAAGAAAATCACTCTTATTTCTTGCACAATAGAGACCATGCTACTTTTGTTCACAACAAAGAGAGCTCTTCTCGTTTAAAAGAGAAGTATCACATAACATTCATAAAATCAACTCACTTCTATATATCAAATTCTTTCATAAAGGTAAAATTGGTTATGGGACCAACCCACTCATCCACAAACAACAACTTTCTCCTATGATAGAAGGGAATTCATTTTCCTATAGAAAAATCATCTCATCATAACAAATCCTCTCGGAGAAAGAAAACCAGACAGGAAATCAATCATCATCCTAAAAAGAACCTCAATACCGCATATAACATGCAGGAAAGTTTTCACTTCCCAAATTAGCCTTTCTTTTCAAGGAAAAGGAAGCACATTCTTTTGGACAAACAGATAACGCTTGAGTGAAAATCACATGAAACCTTGTAGAAACCCTCCTACTTCCCACTTGAATTCACTTTCCCTCAAAATGAGATATGGACAAATTCAAATCATGGGAGCCCAAAATAACCCATTAAACATTGACCAATCATTTTAGTGGATAACACCAAAAATATCTTATTTCGTATCACTTAAGAATCAACATCAATCACACATCCATGTGAATAACCTTGCAACTATAGTTCTTACTAAACCTCTTAGCAAGAATAATAGGATTCCACCATTCAACATACTAAAATGTTCTAAAAGCCCATTAGGTTGCCTTATGGCAATACATTCTTCCAACACCAATTTATGGGCCACAAAGCCAATTCAATCTTAGCGCAACGTCTGCACAAATATGGGGAAGCTAGTATATGAATCGCGAAATACCCAAGAAAAATCCCTTCACCAATGAAACATTGTCAATAGATAATTCCACATTCCCTTAACTATAAAATCCGCATCAGATCTCATCACTTCAATTCCTCTAGTACCCTTATCTCTAGGGTTTCAGCTCACACTCTATTTGCCTCGTGATGAACTTCATCAATGGTTAACATAATCCTGGTAATGAATTAGTCCTCTGACTACATCAAATAATGGTCATTGATGATGATGGATTTATCAAATCACATATCAACTCCACCTTCTCACATCCACGAAATGATGTAAGTCCCATCGACATTTCATATAAAATCCGGTAACTAAATTATTCTATGACACTACTTCAACTTTTAGACTAATCCTTAGCCAACACTAACTATCAATAAATATATGGCTTGTGTTTTAAAGATTCAAATACTCCACCAATAACACTGATAACATTGACATCTTCAATCCATGTTATGAAAATCAAGCGACCTAAAACATCATCAACATTTAGTGATGATACCCCCCCCCCCACGAGAAACAAATTCAGGGAAGTACATTCACCAAAATCCTACACTCTCGACACTACCAATGTCCCACCGGCTTAAGCATGCCATTATTAACCACCATTTCCCATAGACCCTATTGGTTACAACAACAAAATCGATTTTTGCCCCAAAGTTTTTTTTAAATAATTCCTCTGGATTGTAATGTAAAATCAACTTATACTCTATTAGCCACATCGATCTTTGCGATCACTTCTTTAACAATCATATTAACAATCCCCACTATACGTGTAAGCCCAACAATGATTCACATTATGAATTTAACATTCCTTTCAAGAACAAGCGATTCTAACCCTTTAATAAACCTCATCAGTCAAGAATTTTATAAGTTTTAAATATCTAAGAACAAAACGAAAGTTCGAACTGTTTTTTTTTCAAAAACAAGACTGTGGAATGATTTCAACACTCATTCCCACAAAATAATCTATGAAACTCTCACAACATAGGATTTACTCTTTCAATGATGCAACCCTTTAACAAGGGAACCATTTTTCTTTGGTCATAGCATCACTTCACCATGGAAATAACACTCAAGACATATGCACATAAATCAACTGTGAGTTATGTGGATCTTCCACCGCAACTCCAAGTGTTCATCATCATTAGAAATAGAACACGACCCCCTCTGAAGTCATGGAATTTGAGTGATCATGCATACCAAAAAACAAAGCATTTCTTTCAAATACCACCAGGAAATTCAACCGAGATTCTTTATAGGAACAATAAGCTAGTACCCCTCGTACTGCTTACGTAATATAGCAAATGTTAATTTGCTAAAACATAAGTCATTGATTTCTAGTATTCCATCGTAAACCTTCCCAAAACCTTACCATGGAACCGGATACTTTGTTCCCCATCTTTGCTCTATAACTCACCGAACTCCACCACCTTACTACACACAACAACGCAGTCATAACGACTATCGAGTGCGAAAACCACTAGGTGCAGACAAGGCACTTTGATCAAATGATCCACTATCAATAACTGATCCCACTAGCACCAGATCCTGAGGTGCTAACTAAACTCCACCAGCTCGACTCTTTAAGGATGATCAATCACCCAAAATTTTAGCACACATCATTTGTCCTCTCGTGAACTGCATTTACTATTATCTTAAGCATGGGATCCACTTGTTCTACCTTCATAAGCATACACATAATTATCTACAAATGCAGTTGCAACCTCATCAACTCATTCTTAGAAATTGGTACCAAATCCCTCTAGAACGATTCTCATGTGACTCTACAATGATCCTCCTCTATTCAATTCAGCTAGGAGATTACCTAACATCAAGATCCTCATTCTAGACCTCCCAACTAATTCCAATAGAGTCCTAAAGTTGCAGCTATTGAAAGCCTCCAAGGCATCGGTCGTGATTGCAACAACCAATCATGGTGAGGGATTAGTAAACTTAGTTTTATGGTCAATCGCCAATTACCCATGGAGAAGATAACTCCATGATGAATTCCCACCAAAGTAATGGATTAACACACCTCTTAACATATCTAAATCACGAGGATAGGTTGTTCAATTGAGACTATAGTAAAATAAATCTTTCAATGGGGTTCAACGATCTAAACAGCCTTAATGTCCTACTAGTTCATCGATATTCTTGGTCTAACTATTAAGTAGGGATGGATATACCTTACACCGCTACTTCTTATGTAAATACTAAATCCCCATTGAATTTAAATCAACTTCGATCCTATGAGCATAACTAAAGTCAGTTACTCTCTTTGTTTCTCACAACCTAGAATTCCATGTCCTTCCAATCAGTTATCTTAACCACAACCTCCCACTTGAGCCTAATCAGGCATTATAGCCACTATTAAATATTGTTTGCATGGAACAATAGCATTAGGCCTCATCACGTAAGTTGCCCCAAACATTCGTAGGATCAAAACCCTGACCGAATATTGAGCTTGCAAAGGGCACCTCCCACTATCGACTAGATATCAAACAACTCAGGGAGTTACTAACCAAAAAGAAATCATTACCCATAACTAAGGCGAAACACTTTATGAATAGCACATCGTTATCTCTATGCCTCGAATGGCAGCACACCCTGGCCTCTCTAGCGGCCACGGTCTCTGTCTCTTTTGCATGGCTACGCGACATACAAGCAACAAATTCAACAACTTACCATCAACTCACAAGCACCAACTTTATAATATTGCTAATCAACATTACAACTAAGGGAAACATGAATGCAATGGGTTGGGCGAAAGGCTCCAGTCGCCCAATGGTTGGGCGACTGGAGCCTATTTTTGTAAAAAAATTTCCCACGGGTATATTTCTGTAATTTCGAATAAAAAATGGATTATTCGTACAACAAATTCTCCGTCACTCCGCCCTCGCCTACTCCTCCCCATCCCGCTCCCCCCGCCGCCTCCTCCCCCACCCCTCCGCTCCGCCGCCACCTCCCCCGCTCCGCCGCCTCCTCCTCCGCTCCACCGCCGCCTCCTCCCCCGCTCCTCCGCTCCGCCGTCGCCTCCTCCGCTCCGCCGCCTCCTCCTCCTCCCCCCGCTCCTCCACTCCGCCGCCGCCTCCTCCTCCACCCACTCCTCCGCTCTGCCCTCACCTCCTCCTCCCCCGCTCCTCCGCTTCGCCGCCGCCTCCTCCCCACCCCACGCTGTCGCTGTCCTCCGCTTCCCCAAGTTCCAACTGCCCCGCGCCGCGGCCGCCTCCTTGCCCGCTCCTCCACGCCGCCTCCTCCTCCCCTCCCCCCACCCCACCCTGAGCACTTCCTCCATTAGCCCGTTCCACAATATCCACTTCCCCTCTCACCTCACGGGTCACCACCATGGCGGCGCCCTTCTCCGCCTCCCCGAAATTTTGCATGTAACCAAGGAAATAATTTTGATATGACTACGATTCGATGTGGTGATGATAATAAACTGATGAAAGTCTTACCATTGATAGTGATATGAGGATACAATAGAGTAGTATAGTTCGATAGTTTTAAGTAAGCAACTGGAAACCTGTTTGAGATGTTCAGTAGTGGTACAACGTGTTGAAACTTAGGCAGCGGTGTTATTTCAGTCGTTGAGCATACGTATATGGTGTCGGGAAACATATATAGTTGAGGCGGGAAACGTAGATAATATGTAAATGAAGCACAGTATATATCAACGTTGAAGAGTTTAGGTTGGCATATTATACAACGATTAGTCTATATTTCAGTTGGTGATGGTTGTAATAGACAGGCAAATTATACAGTGATGGCCGTAAAAGATAAAGAGGCATACTATACAATGATGGTTGTAAAAGACAAGAGGCATATTATATTATACAATGATGGCTGTAAAAGATAAAGAGGCATATTATACAACGATAAGTTTCTGGTTCAGCCTGTGATGACTGCAAAAGGTGCAGTAAAACACGGTAGTGGCAGGCTGCCAACTGATGTGTTTACGGTTCTATATGGTATAGCGTTTGAGCAAAATTTGGTTGGCATAGCTTCTCTGTATAAGTAGGGCAAAATGTTCTGGCACAGTCCGTCATTGTGGTTCACTGTAAGGAGAAATTTTGTTGTTCGTTTAATCTATGGAACGGGTATTAAAACTGTAGCTAATTAGAGATAGTAACGTGGATATAAATACTTTTTTGAAGTCTATTTGCTTGAAGTATCCTTGAACATGGGTCTTTTGACGGGTGGCTTCTGTTGTGAGGAACTGATATGACTGAACGTAATGGGAAGACTGAGTTATTTAGTATAGTTAAATGTGGTAGGCATTCATACGTAAATTACTATAAGGAAGTAACCTTATTTTGTCTTCAGGAGCATCAGGGATTTCCTCATCAGTGTATAATTTGTGTATTTAGCCAGGCTCTGATCTTGGTGGCATCTGCATTCTGTAACAAAGTGGCAT
Source organism: Dendrocalamus latiflorus (assembly GCA_017311315.1). NCBI lineage: Eukaryota > Viridiplantae > Streptophyta > Magnoliopsida > Poales > Poaceae > Dendrocalamus > Dendrocalamus latiflorus. Next base: position 24,800,259 of record CM029612.1, on the reverse strand, counting down.
AAGATAATCTGTATTTTGTAGGTTTGTGAATAGGGAAACTGAGTATGTAATTCGTTAGGAATACAACCTGTGGTGATGTTGGTGCTATTTCGTCGTGGTCCTTTTGGGAAGCAACTGGCAGTTCATGATGCTGAGATGCAAGTAAACGAACAGTATGTTCAACTCCAGGTGAAGGTATCTTTTTGTGATTCAATAATGAGCATGGCAGGGACAGGATCAGGTAGGTGTGTGCTGGTTGTGATCTGAATAGTTGGTATGTTCTCTGTTGTAATAGGCACACTGCTTGTGACATGAGTTGGTCTGGTCTCTTTTTGTTTACTCCTTGAGCCAGGCGTTGAGGAAGGTAAAAGAGCTGAAACTGAATCTACTTGATATGATATTTTTGCTCGTTGTAGCGCCCGCTGCGTCACTGAGACTTTTAAGTGTGATATTGTCTTTCATAGAGGCGTGTTATCTGTGGTGGTATGAAACCTTAGACCTTCAGTGGCGGCTATAAGTGAAAGCACCGGAGAGCCAACTAATTCTTCGCCTATCTCTGCAAAGAAGATCAATTCTGCTACTTCGGCGTCTGGGTTGGTGATGTCTTTTGGGTCGACGCCATAAACAGTAAGGCGATACCTGTCATGTGAGTTGAAGGTTTTAATCATTTATATATGCTAGGTATGTTGTAGGTAGAGAGTCTGTTCTAAATAAACAGTAAGCACATACCGTGCATCGGCGGTTGTTTTCACATTTAGGGCATTTGTAAGAGTCTCCCTCAGAGGTAACTGCTTGTTTGCAGGTAGTGCATCATAGATACCAGCACGTCTGTTGCAGAGCAAGTTCTTTGATAGCGATGTTCACAGCGCAATTGTTTCCCTAAATATGGGAAGATATAGTCATTTATGAGCAAAGATGTTAGGGTTTTGAGAATATAGATCAAACAATATAAAGTTGACAAAGGAAGGGGAGTGTTTTAACCAATACATCATGTGGATTCAGTTCAGATATCTGAGGAACTGTGGCAGTGATGGTCTGGCTGTATCTTGGTGGTTGTCCAATGCATTTAACTTCATGTGGCATAGTTGCGAAGCTGTTGAATGAATATGTGAACATATATATTTGGAGGCAGTGAGCAAAAACTAAATAGAAGAACAGAAGTGGTATATCTGTAAGGGAACTGTTATAGTAAAAAAATTGTAATTAAGTAATAGAGGAGGTGTAGAATCTGAATCAATAATAGGAAAAAGTATATGGTCAGGTAGGGTGAGCATTGGATACATGAACTGTGAAGGTGTTGAATAAATATGTGAACATATATTTATATGGAGTCAATGAGTTTTTTGGGGCATGTTTTTAACTTGTTTTTTTAAGTGATATCTATTCTGAGATGTTTTCAAAATCTTTACTGCTATGTTTTGTCACAAAGAAATAAGAACAAACGACAAACAAGAAAATGGCTGTTAAAAAGTTTATCTCTGAAGTAGATATGTTAATAATCATAGGTTTGTACGTCATTTTGTTGTAACAGGCAATTGACGAGGATTGCAAGCAAACTGGACAAATGTTAGCTTGATTGCTCAATTGGCCACAGGGAACCTTTGTCTCAAAAGTTTGTTGTTACTTATTCATTTAAACTATGGTTACCAATTGATTTCCTGTCATTACATATAGTCCTCGAACACTAGACCAAGGCTCCATAATCTCAGGTGGTGATCGGTTCGGCTGAAAAACTCATGGCTTATGGTTGAAAACACTGTAGCTGGCTGAAAAAAGCACTGTAGCTGACAGAGGCTTATTTAGCATAATTAAATTTAAAAAAATATAAAAATATAAAAAATATGTTAGCCCATTACGTATAATACAAACAAATACGGGAAAAAAAGAACCGGCAAAAAAGCTCAACAAAAAGCCAAAAGTTCAGAAAAAGACGAAACTTATGAATAGTGAAAAATAAGTCAGAAACCGAAGCCGAGTTGATCAGGGCCTCAAGCTTGGCAGCGATACGGGCCTCGCATTCGGTCACTACGGGCGTGTTTGGTTGCCTGCATCCGGTTGAACCAAGCTGGCCGGATGCAAGATCTCCTTGTTTGGTTGCCTGGTCGCTGGGTTCAGCCTGGCTCTGCTCATGCAAGATTCCCCCCGCAGCCAGGCTCTGGAGAAACGTGGAAATCGGGCGTTTCTGGGGAGCCAGGCTCGCGGGATGCAGGTGATTAGTCAGCTGATGATGTTATTAGTGTAGATTAGTAAATATCAAGTATTATTAACGTGTTTTGAAGAAGTTTAAGATATAATAAGATACGAGCATCTCATATAACATATCTTCATAATCATAATCTTATATTATTTTTATCTCATGCAACATATCTTCGTACAGGCAACCAAACAATATCTCTTCTCAGCCAGGCTCTACTCGTACGTGAACCAAACACGACAGCGTTGCATGCGCTCAACTTGTCCCACGAGAGCCTGGCTCTCAGATGCGAGCCAGGCTCTACTTGTACGTGAACCAAACAGGCCCTACATTGTTGAGGTACACCAACAGAGTCCTACAGATCAGGTGGCGTAATTCCCAAGATGAGCAATGAAGCGAATCAACATTGTGCAAAGACAATCTGCAGAACAGGATGGCAAACTGCAAGCACATGAATGAAATTTTTGTTTGCGTATTTCAGTGACATCTTTCGCAATCGGTGTGGTTGCCTCTCCCATTGCTCACTCTCACTGCAAGAAAGCAAGTTTCTGATGAGCCATACTAACAAGCAGTGAAATTAAAGAGTATAACAGCAAATCTCCACCCTTATGAACTGGACTGAACCCTAAGTCTCGTACCAATCCCCAATGGTAATGAATTGAAGGTACCAAGTTCGGATCTATGGATCAGATCACGACATCATCCACTCCCATGACCCCATTCACACAGATACACAGCATAAATACACACATCAAGATCTTACCTTTGATGGCCACCATTCACAAATAGTATCAAGTTCCATAGAGAGGAGCAGAGCTATGAAGCCAATCTTGGCTACACATGCATGTGGATAAATTACGGGAACTAAAGTGCCGATGTCAAATTAGATAAAAAGAGATGATGAAAATGCGTCGAATCGGCTCAAGATTGGAGGAAAAATCGGAAGAAGAAATGTTTTGGCCACTCACCAGTCAGCACGAATGGATGCGAGAGGAAAGAGAGAAGACTGGAATCAACAGAGACCGTCCGCAATCGATGACGGCAAGGACGCGAAGACGAACCACCGGATCCGTCACTCCCTGTTGGATGGGGTTGATGGAAATGCGTCGAATCGGCTCAAGCTTGGAGGGAAATTCAGAAATGTCTTGGGCACTCACCAGTCAGCACGGATGGATGCGACTGGAAGGAGAGAAGACTGGAATCAACAGAGAACCTCCGCAATCGGCTGCAAGAAAGCCGGCAGCACGGCCCGAGAAAGCACAGCAAAGATCTGCGAAGGCGAATCAAAAACCTGACTGGCAAAACAAGACCGAAGACCAATTGGAGAGCAGACCACAACGGGCCAAACAGACAGAGGCCGAGAACTAAACAATCAGGACGGAAACGATTACGAAGCTGAATGACGGCCCCGCGAAGGCTAAGCAAGACCGAAGACAACCTGCAGAGCAGAGATCGCTAAAGGAATTTTTTGTACGGATAATTCATTTTTTATTCAAAATTACATAAATATATCCGTAAAAAAATTTAAAAAAATAGGCTCCAGTCACCTAATGGTTGGGTGACTGGAGCCTTTCGTCCAACCAGAGTGCGACATTTGATGAATCTACCAACCGTTTAGCGATTAATTGCAGTCGCCCCACCGTTGGGCGACTGCAATCCAGTCGCCGAACCGTTGGGCGAGTGAAATCTAGTCGCTGAACCGTTGGGCGACTGGGGGCGAAATAAAAACCCAACGTGCTCGGCCGCTAGCATTCCATTGCACTGTTTTCATCCGGCCGCGCAAAGGAAGAAGAGGAGAAGAAGAAAAGAAGAAGAGAGGAAGAAGGGAAGAAGAGAAGGGGGAGAGAAGGAGAGGGAGAGGAGGAGAGGAGGGGGAGAGAAGGAGAGGGAGAGGAGGAGAAGAGGAGAGGGAAAGCGCGATTTTCAGGTATTTTTTGTGTTATATTTTTTGTTAGTGTTAGAAAAATAGTTTAGAAATTTAGTTTATAAATTTAGTTTAGAAAATTTAGTTTACAAATTTAGTTTAGAAAATATAGTTTAGAAATATAGTTTAGAAAAATTAGTTTAGAAATTTAGTTTAGAAAAAAATTTAGAAATTTAGTTTAGAAAATTTAGTTTATAAAGGTAGTTTAGAAAATTTAGTTTAGAAATTTTAGTTTTCAAATTTTGTTTAGAAAATATAGTTTAGAAATTTAATTTAGAAAACTTAGTATAGAAAATTTAGGTTAGAAATTTAGTTTAGAAAATATATTTTAGAAATTTAGATGCCATTTACAAATTTAGATGTAGTTGAGAAATTTAGTTTAGAGAATTTAGTGTCGAAATTTTGTATTGTATTTTTATGTATTATTGTAGAAAATTTAGTTTAGAAATTTTGTATACCATTTTTAATGCATTATTGTAGAAAATATAGTTTAGAAATGTAGATGTAGAAAAAATTTTGTATGTATTTTTGTAGAAAATGTAGTGTACAAATTTAGATGTAGAAAATTGAGTGTACAAATTTTGTATAGTATTTTTGATGTATTATTATAGAAAATTTAGTGTAGAAATTTAGATGTACAAAATTTAATGTTGAAATTATTGTACAAATTTTGCAGGTATGACTCGTGCTGGACGTGACTCCGACTGGTGGTACCCGCTGTTGGACGAGCACGTGGACCGCGTGCATCGCGCTTCCCGTCGTGTGCCGCCACCGGGGAGCACGGACGAGCCGCCTAAGCTGGGAGTGGTCCGGACACGCACACCTCGCGTGGCCTGGGGACTCGACCCCCGTTGGACTGCCAGGTTTGCACTACGCCAGCGTTTAGTGCGATCGTAAGAACGTTCCGTGCTGACCTTCACTTTGTTTGCTGGCTGCGGGATACCGGGCTACTCCCTCTTGCCCGGATGGTGCAGGCCACGGAGGAGGATGGAGCCGCCTTGGCCGCGGGCGGGGACGAGGCGGGCGGGGAGCGATCACGACGCTTCCCGTTCGACCGTTCCCTGCTGACGGCTTTGGTGGACCGTTGGCGGCCCGAGACGCACACTTTCCACCTCCCATTCGGGAAGATGACGCCGACCCTACAGGATGTGTCCCTGCTCCTTGGCATTTCGATCGCGGGAGGCGCTGCCTTCCTACCGGAGGCCCCGGCCGACTGGCGCGCTGACCTGCTCAGCAAATTCGAGGGGGTCGTTCCACCAGCCGATCACCACCACATCTTCGAGGAGGATCAGACCCATGGGCCGACGCTGAGGTGGCTCGCACAGTATCGGGTATGTGGTATTTACAATCGATCGTGTCTTCGAAGCTCTTATTTGTGGTATTACGTACTAATAACAACTTGTTTGCATTCAGGTGGAGCGCGTGGATCCACAGGTAGACGGTTACCAAGTCTCGCGCCACTTGGAGGCGTACGTGTTGTGGCTGTTTGGTTGGGTGCTTTTCACCACCAGACATGGCAACTCGGTGGATGCGAGCCTTATCGCTTATGCGAGGGCGATTGCTGACAGTGAGCCTCCCCAGGTCAGCTGGGGATCGGGCGTACTTGCTGCGACGTACCGCGCCCTGTGCGATGCGTGCACGAGGATCAAGGCGAACTCGATCCTCACAGGCTGTCCCCTGCTGCTGCAGTTGTGGTCATTCGAGCGCTTCAGCCTCGGACGACCTGTGCTAGACGACATGGGTCCGTACGGGCCCGAGATGTATCCAGGGGGGACGTCGACCGGCCGACGATGGGTTCTCTCTGGTGTTGTCGACGAGTAAGTATTATCACAGTCAACTATTTCTTTCTTATTGACGATCGTCATACTAAACAACTTGTCTTTCTTGCAGGTACAGTTCGTGCACGTGCAGGTCACGCGGGCGTACCTGCCCTTTGTGGAGCAGTTCGACCGCCTCACAGCTGACGACGTGCGCTGGGAGCCTTACGCAGATACGGCAGTGCAGGCCCGCGCTCCTGACGGGCTGTCCGCACTTTGCTGGTGTGACCGGGCTTTCTAGCTCACCCGCCGGAAGCTCGTGTACCATATTTACGTGGAGAACTACGCACCCCAGCGAGTCATGCAGCAGTTTGGGCTACGGCAGGCGCTTCCTGTACCAGTCGGACCATCGCTTCCGCGGAACGTGCACGCGTGAGTGATCTTTTCTGCTAAGTATGTACATACTTACTACTGTGTTCGCAAGTACTCACCTTACGTAATGGTTCTATACGCAGGCACAACGCGAAGGGAGTTAAAAGAGGCACGGACTGGTCGACGAAGATGCAGCCCTGGGTCGCGCAGTGGGAGGGTGCGCTCGACGACCGCATGGAGAAGGACCGCCCATACGACAGCAGGGACTACGCGGAGTACCTTCGCTGGTACCAAGGGCGGACACGTACCAGGCTCGTACATGTCGTAGACCCGACTGCCACACACGTCGCCGTTCCGACAGACACGTACCCCGCGCGCGACGCTCACATCGCGGTACGTTACATGTAATTTCAAAGATTCCCAAATGGCAATGTCGTTTCGATGATCGACCATTTTATGTCTTTGTGTCCAGGCTGACGTCGGTGCTTCCTATGGACCGAGTCCGCCTCACTACTGGAGAGGGTCGCCATTGGTGCGGAGCTGACCCACGAGGAGGGCGTCAGCTTTGTGTGTCGGGTGGAGGCCGGGTGTAGACGTATTGTTAGCCTGCTGTCCTGCATGAGGCTACCGGCGGTCTCCACACCCACGCCCAGCGCTCCGACTGGTCGTCCACCAGTGCCACCCCGACCAGCGTGGCACTACTCCGGAGGTAGTACGTGGACACGTCCTACACCACCTCACCCGAAGCAGCCAGGGGGTTCAGCCTGGGCACGGCCTCCTATACCACCTCACTTCACGCCTCCTCCGCACATCCCCGGCTTCCACACACAGGGGGTGTACGCCCCTCCTCCTACCTCGATGGCGCCAGCTACGGGTACGCATCGTCCGATCTCGTTTTTATCCCAAGACGACATGCAACAAACTAACGATATTATTATTGTAGGTACTTACCAGCAGCACGGCGTCTCCCCGGGCCAGGACAATGTGGACCAGTTTTTTTGCGGACTGGCCTGGGCAGTTCTCCGACGCAGCACCGGAGGTTCTCTCTGGCAGTGCCCTCCTCGGTGCACCGGAGGGCACACAGCCAGAAGTGCAGCTGACTCCACTAGCGCGGGAGCGGGATAGACACCCTCCTGCTCGTTTTACTTTTTCGGAGTCTCGTAACCCGTTGCACCGAAGGAGGGCCAAGCGGGGCCGTATGGGAGGACGCGGGCGCGGTGACGGGGCACACCAGGGTGGCGAGTGAGGGGTGCTGCGGATGCTATATGTTATGCATGTAATGAAAAAATACGCGGCATGTTACTCACAGTTATATTATGAAGTTTATTTAAATTCAAACAAGTCTATCATCTCTTCTTTTTGCATTCAATCATTCATATATCAAGTCATCTAAAAAATTAACATATCGGTTCTCCGCACACGAATTATCATCGTATGTCACTTAACAGTGTATGTATCGATCGTTCTCCAGTTAATCTTTAATAAAAAAAGTTTCTAAAAAATTTTACGCACCTACAATATACAATAAACATAAACTTTTATTACAACTCTACCACATTTTTTACCAGTTTAAAACTACAAAATTCACGAAATTCACGGGGGATTCATGCAGTCGCCTAATGGGATGGCAACTGCATGCAAGTCACCTAATGGGATGGCGACTGCATGAAAGTCGCCATACGGAAGAGCGACTAGATGCAGTCGCTCCAGCGGGCGGCGACAGATATTATGTCGTAGTCTGGTTGGGTGAAAGGCTCCAGTCGCCCAACCATTAGGCGACTTGAGCCTATTTTTGTAAAAAAATTTCCCGCGGGTATATTTCTGTAATTTCGAATAAAAATGGATTATTCGTACAAAAAATTCTCGCTAAAGCATATCGCATTGGACCGAACACTCACGAGCCACTCAGATCCGGCACATTGCACATAGATCTGAACCAAATCCCTCGGAACAAGCGTAAAATTTTGTTTTTAGCCCAAAATTTTTTACATATAGACCCCTAGAGAAAAGATTTACAAAAATAGCCCTTAGCACGGCGCCAAAGGATATGGCGCCCAGGATACATAGCACGCCGCCATATACTTTGGCGCCATGTATGGACATGGAGGAGTCACGGCGGCATGCCATGTACCTACGGCGCTAACGGCCGTGGCACCGTGCTCTGGAACTTAAGGCCGAGCGCGGCCCCCGGCCCCCCACCCCCTCAGTCATCCGCTCGAACAGAGAGCAGGCCGCCGCCGCCGCCGCCCCTCTCTTCCCCCTCCAAATCTACTCCAATCCTTCGATTTTTCTCGCGATCTTGCTTCCAAACCGAGCAAGCAAGGTGAACTCCCTCCCCTCCCTTGATTTTTTCCAATAGATATGGATTATTTAAGGTACATTTCGTGGGGCAAAATTTGAAACCCTAGATGAAATTAGTTGGATTTGCCTCGGTTTTAGGTTGGATTTGCAATAGATATGCGTAATGTAAGAGTAGTCATGGATATAGGTTCGTTTTTAGGGTTTGTTTGTTGTGCTTGTTGTGTGTAATGACTGAGGTATGTTTGTTTGTTGTGCTATAGATGGATAAGCTTGTGACTTTGCACCATGGTGGAACTGTGAAGAGAAATGACAATGGGGGTGTTGATTTGGAAGGCATGGAAGAGACCACGTTGCTATTTAGTTCACGTCCGTCGTATGGTGAGGTCATTTGTCGCTTGAAAGAGAGGTTGGGATGTACATATGAGCATGGTGATGTCCTTATGCAAGGATTGACTGATGTTAGGTCGTCAAAGGGGTCGCGTATAAAGAGATTGGTTTCGATTGGTAGCGACGGTGAATGGGATAACTATGTGGTCATCATTTTGGACTCAGAGGTCAAAGCACCTGACTTGTTCGTGCGGATGGTGGTGAGAGATCCATCACCTCCTAGGCCTGCATTGGATCTCAATGACTCACCGTTGGTTGGGTCACCGGCTCATGAAGAGGTCGAGGTGCAAGTTATATCCTCGACTCAAGTATGTGAGGTTCCATTGACTCAGGTAGAAGCTGACTCTGAGGATGTCGATGACCGCTCTGTTGGTGGATTCAACGAGGAGACAGTGTTTGAGGAACCCATGGTTTGTGTAGCATCTAACAGGGTGGACGTACAGCTTGCGGGAGACGAGACTGCTTATGAGGATGTGAGGGCTGTGGACTCAGATGATGACAGACCAGTCGCAGGTTTGACATCTAACAAAATTGAGCTATTGAGAAGAATTTTTCCTGGTCGTGATCCATTAGTGTCCGATTACAATGACCTAAGCAACGCACATAGGGCTGTCGCGGATGGAGGGCAAACGCAGAGGGACGTACCTAGGCCTGGGGCTAGTATCATAATCCAGAAGGGTCATGTCTTTGAGGATATGTCGGCATTGAAGATGTGGTTGAAAGAGTACTCGATCGTGCACAACCGTCCATACCGGGTTTAGAACTCATACACCAAACATTGGTACACCATCAAATGTGAGAGCATAGGGTGTGCATGGAAAGTTTGTGCCAGGAAGGTGAAGGGTACGGAGAAGTTTAAGATTACAACTGTGGATGGACTGCATAGCTGTGGATCTTCTGAGCCCAGCCAGAAACATCGTCAGTTGACTTCTCGGTTCATTACAACCCGCCTGTACCCCATGATAAAGCACATGCCGACGATGCGCGTGGCAGTAGTGATAGAGGCCATTAAGCTAAAGTGGCACTACACAATCAAATATGGGAAAGCATGGAGGGCGCAACAACGTGCTTTGAAGTTGATTTATGGTGATTGGGAGGAGGCGTATGAGCGTTTGCCGGCCATGTTCAACGCAATGAAAGCGGCCAATGCAGGAATGCAGTATGAGTACGTGCCTAAGCCCGATGTATGGGTTAATGGAAGACAGATTTTCTTTTAAGCATTATGGTGCTTTGGTCAGTGTGTCGAGGCTTTCAAACATTGTAGGCCTGTTCTGTCAATTGATGGGACGTTCCTGTTGGGCAAGTATGAGGGGACGTTGTTGATTTCTATTGGCTGTGATGCGGACAACTCGCTTGTGCTGTTGGCTTTTGCTTTGGTGGAGAAGGAGGACAAATCTAGCTGGGCTTGGTTTCTACGGCTTGTACGGATCCATGTGGTTGGACCGGGGAGGGAGGTATGTGTGTTGTCTGACAGGCACGCTGGGATCTTGAGCGTCGTTAAGGAAGTAATACCAGGACATTTACCTGTGCATCATTGTTGGTGCACAAGCACCTTGCAGAGAACTTATTCAAAAAAGATGGGGTAAAGGCCAACTTTGCACTTTTCGAGGAGGTATGTCGTTAGAGGGAGGTAAAGCTGTTCGATGAGAAGTTAGAGGAGTTGAAAACGAAAACCAATGCAGAGGGCTGTGATTGGATAAGGGGTTTAATGAGAGATGTGCACAAATGGTCAAGGGCTCATGACCCATTGGGAAGGAGGTATGGGTTCATGACTAACAACATGGCAGAATGCTTCAACGGGCTGCTTAAGGAGTCACGTGAATTGCCAGTTACCGCAGTTGCGGCGTTCACTTTCTACAAGTGTGTTGCATGGTTTGTTAACCGGCACCGGGAAGCCTCAAACATGTTAAAGGCACATTCACGTTGGCCACCTCGTCCTCACGGCTTCCTTACCAAAGCGAATATGCAAGCTAATGAACAGGAGTACCACTATTTTGACCATGTGACGGGCACGTATGAGGTTGTTGAGGGTGGAGGGACAACTGAGAATGGAGAGCTCCGAGAGGCCCGAAAGCATAAGGTCGTGATTACATTCTTCACATGCACATGTGGTGTTCCCGACAAGTTCCATTTTTCATGCTCCCACATGGTGACCGCATGTAGGTCTCGGAATGTCGATGTTGAGACCAAAATCCCGAGACTATTCAGCGTGGATGCGTTGGTGAGGACATGTGCCCCACGGTTCGAGCCATATCGTGATGAAAGCGAGTGGCCACTTTACTCGGGTCCCAGGTACATAGCGGACGAGGGGTTACGTTGGCACAAGAGGGGCAGCAGGAAGCGGTCAAGGTACAAGATGGACATGGATCGGATACCTGGTCGCACCAAGAGGGGTAGGGCAAATCCCTTCGTTGAGGACCCACAGGGGACACACTGCGGTACTTGTGGTCTAATGGGTTACAATTCACGGATGTGTTAACGTCGTTCTAGTCAGGTTAGCGGCGTTAGGCCTAGAGAGCATAATTTTTAGATATTTTGTTATTCTTATCACTAACGTATTTTTTGAATGCACAGGATGGCGAGGTACCGGCTGCTGGACGAGTTCTACGACAGGGAGCACCGCGGCAAGCTCACGGAGGACAGTCAGGTACGTGTGTTATTGAAATGTATTTTTCTCGTGTTACATGTGTTTTCATCACGTAGCTAACTTTTAAAGCATTTTTCAGGAGATTCCCATACTTCGTCCTCGAACCCATGATGATGGGATGTCGCAGATGCCCGACGCACCATTGAGACTTATTGAGAGTTGTGTGTATGTATGTATTTTATATGTGAATGTATGTGTATGTGTGTATGTATGTATGTTTTGAGACTTATTGAGACTTTATTGAGAGTTATGCGTATGTGTTTTATATGTGAATGTATGTGTATGTGTATATGTGCATGTGTTTTGTATATGCAGGAAAAACAGACAGCACTTTGCTGTTTTTTTCTGTAGGTTTACGTAGCACGGCGCCAAACACCCTGGCGTCGAGGTATTCAAATACGGCGCCAGGCCCTTTGGCGCCAAGCTGTGGCGCCAAAGATCCTGACGCCGTAGTTGAATACCTCGGCCCCAGGGTGTTTGGCGCTGTGCTACTTACATACGGCGCCAGGGTGTTTGGCGCCGTGATTACTGCACTTGCATTAAAACTGCAAGTTCGGCCAGTTGTTTCGTTCCATTTGCGCAAACAATACTAATTGACATTCACCAAATGAATAAGCACGACCCAATACAAACATACATACATAGTCCACATACATAGTTCATAAATTCTCAGAAAATACATACGTCCGCATACATCAAACATTAAACATACATAGCAATAACATACTGAGTGCATCGAGGCCACTTCCCCTTCCTCTGAGCATCAGGGTACTCCTTAAGGGCTGCCTTGGTACGTCGCGCTCTCTCTAGCTTCTTCTGTCTTTCACCCTTGCGCCTTGCTGCGGCCCTCCTATGCTCCTCCTCGCGGTGTTCCCTCGCGGCCTCCTGCTTCTTCTCCCTTTCTCACCTCTCCTTTCTTTCTTCATCCCACTTCTTAGTGGCGTTAAGGTATTCCTTGTCATCCTCAGCGATCGCAGTGTCGATCCACTGCTCAAAATCACAAAGCGGTGGAGGCTCCTGCAAATATACGCATTCGTTAAACCAACAGAATTAATACCAAGTCACTAAATCAACAATACAACATACCATCTTGCCGAGGACAACGGCGGCACGTGGCGGATCGAACGCTCAGTTGGCACACATCCAGTACCTCTGCCTATATGTATCCGGGTCGTCCGACCTCTCGACCTTGCAAGGATCGCCACAATAACACATCGGCACGGCAACACCGGGTGGAGGTGGCAAACGAGTGAAGCCCATGACAACCTAAAATGCAAAATGAATAAGAACTATAATTTTTCAACGGCTCTAACCCTAGGTTAGCTAGTTACCTAAATCAAACCCTAACAACGAACCTATACCCATGACTACTCTTACATTACGCATATCTATTGCAAATCCAATCTAAAACTGAGGCAAATCCAACTAATTTCATCTAGGATTTCAAATTTTGCCCTACGAAATGTACCTCAAATAATCCATATCTATTGAAAAAATCAAGGGAGGGGAGGGGAGGGACCTTACCTTGCTTGCTCGATTTGGAAGCAAAATCGCGAGAAAAAGCAACTGATTGGAGTGGATTTGGAGGGGGGAGAGGGGCGGCGGCGGGCTGCTCTCTGTGTTCGCTCGGGCTGAAGGGATGACTGAGGGAGTGGGGGGCCAGGGGCCATGCTTGGCCTTAAGTCCCAGAGCACGACGCCACGGCCGTTAGCGCCGTAGGTACATGGCACGGCGCCATGGGCTTTGGCGCTGTGCTATGCCACCATGGCTCCTACGTGTTCATACACGGCGCCAAAGTATATGGCAGCATGCTATGTATCCTGGGCGCCATATCCTTTGGCGCCGTGCTAAGAGTCTATTTTTACAAATCTTTTCTCCAGGGGTCCAAATGTAAAAAAACTTTCAAATTTTAGGCTAAAAAGCAAAAAAATTACCGGATAGGCCGAGAAAGCAGCGCCACACGCCGATCGGGGCAGGGGCGTGCGAAGCATACGGCAACGCTGAGGGCTCAACAATTCTTTCAGCTTTAAAGGTTCTGCTCTATTCTTTTTCAGTTTTTAGTTTTAACGAGGTTTTTATATAGTAACTAACTTTTAAACGAAGTATTTTTTAAATAAAATCTACTAGTTAATTATAGTACATACTATATCAATTTTATTTATATTAGTAAAAATTGCATATAGATTTTTATTACCCTGTAATCTCTCGTATGAGCAGATCAAAAACTATATAAGTCATAACGAAGAGCCATAACACTCAGACTCAGCAGAAAAGGAACAGGCCATATGATTGGTGGTACAACGTCAAATCGCAGCACCTCTGCATAAAGGTAGTTTTTGTGTGCTGTCCGCAAGGAAAGCACTGTACCTCTCGGGCAAAAGGAAAGACCAAACATTCCGGGCCCCAATAAAGCTCCTATATAATAAATCCAGTAACATCTGAAACAAAAGAAGATGGGCAAAAGGGCACATGCAACATCTGAATTAACTTCTCAATGGAGGCAAAGGGCACATGCAACATCTGAATTAACTTCTCTATGGAGGCAAAGGGCAGATGCAACATCTGAATTATCTTCTGAATGGACACCATATTTTTGCTTGTCCGGTACAAAAGAACCCAATTGCTATCTTTGCTCGGCTATATGGCAAATTGGCAATATATTTCTACTATCTTGAATTTCTTTGTAAATTTGCATCTCGGGTAAAGTTGATGAGTTTGGTAGTCTTCTTATACAAAGTTCCAGTTCCATGATGCGATCGAACCATAAGCTAGCAGAGCACCAAACGAGGTCACTTGAAGGGCGCAAACAAAATTGATGAATTATGCCCACCGAATCCAAATGAGTTTGACAGCGCCACCTTCACATCACATCTCTCCTTTTGTGATCCCACTAGCAAGCTGACATCCTACATCAAGATTGAAATCACAAGCATATTGGACGAATCGAAACACGACAAAAAGAATCTTAGGGGAAAAGAATCAAGATGAAAGTCCCTGTTCAGAATAACTGCTAGAAACCAAATTTTTAATGTGCCAGGTTGATGTGCTTGCAGGGACTGGTGCCGGGTTAAATCAGGATTTTGGACCAAACGTCTATGACAATAGAAAGTTACAAAAAGAAACAATAATATACTTGCGAGCTTTTGACCAAAACTGGAAGTTGAAAAAAACACTTTTGAAGTTGAACACATGTGGAGCATAAATTTAATGAGCCGCTGCACATAAGATTCACAAGGTTTGTCCTTTCATTTCAAACTTCAGTAGAAATAATAACCCAACAGAACAACATCAACCTAGCATAACTATAAACCAACAGAACCACATCAACCTAGCATAACTACTCTATATACCAGCATAGCCTCAATTTGGTGAAAAAAGTTTTAAAACTCATTTCAAGAGAGAGTGAAAAAATCATGTATCAAGGAGAAATTACCACATTTTTCTCCGGATTGTCTAAATTGATATTTGGATGGATCCAACCTGTCCTTATAGCCTGCATAATTACACAAGGCAATAGAAAATCATGAGGAAGACAATCATGATGAGTTCAATATAATTTGCATCAGAACATATAGTAAATCCTGTATCCTGGCAGCCACTCACTGAAGTTGGTAGTAGCACAGTAAGTAATGAAGGCATGTGGCAGGTCACAATATCCAAGTCAGATAAAAAATGTTGGTTGTTGGCACATATCACACACACTCGAGACCAAGGAAAACACTATCGGTTTGCAAATTTTATCAGAGGATAGCGATAGAACCGGTTACCGGATTTTTCGGACAAAAATTTTGAATTAAAATTTGAATTTTTTGGATGTAAAAAGAAAAAAGTTGGAAAAATCATCACAACCAGCGCACTCGAACCCACGACCTGCCTTTCCCAATTCCCAGACATAGAGCTTTCCCACCAGGCCATGTGCGCACATATAACTTAAATGGGTTTTAAATTTCCTTTATACATTGACGAAAATTAGGTGAATCCGAAATCTTTTAGCCGGTTTTAATTTTTACCGGACCCCACCGATAACCTCCGGTTTTTGGCGAAATTTTGGTGGTATGATTTTCCCTGCTTGAGACTTCACTAGGCGTCGGGCTTGGAGCAAATAGTAAATGACTACTGACTATTAATACTCTACAATAGCATCATCTGCAGGTCTTGGAGTGAATAAAAGGTGGTGGTTACTTGATAATTCTTGCAAAACTTGTCTAGGGAGTGTCCAAATTGAGACTGACCAATGGTTACACAAGTATCTCAAAATTGCTTGTCCTACCGATTTTAATAAATATTAAGAAATCTTTGATGATATTGCAGAATTGATGCCACAAGGGAAGTTAACCCAATTAAGAGTTAGGAACCTAGCATTTGAGGACATCAGGCACTGCACATGGTGGAAGCTCAAAGAACACATATACAAATAATTACACATGGAAAAACTTTTCTCACACATCCATCCACTAAATGAGCTAACCATAGAAACAGACACCAGTAGTAAACTTAATATTTACCTTTGGAAAAATAGTAAACCACATATTTTCTTTTAAGAGCATACTATACTCTAGAATTTACGTTGGTAAAAATGGCTTGAAAAGGACATCATAACAAATGAGTCCTCATAAGGTGGCACTTCATCTAAAAGACTGATGTTCTCATTAATCAATATTGTCCTATCGTCCCCTAAAAAGATAAAATGTAATATAAGTGAAAAGGCTACGATATCACAATAACTTACCGCGGGCAAAAATATAATCCCTCCGTTGACTTAGCACGGTCTCCTAAATTGACTTTGACTGTTAATTTGTTTTATGATATATTGTTAAACAATAAAATCATTATTCTGTTGGGCTGACTGTTAGCCAAAAATACGAAGTTTGAATCTTGAAATGTGTGGGCGCCTTATAAAAATAAACGGAGTAAGATATTCTGTTAATTGGAATAGTTTCTGCCCTCAGCATAGGAATGAAAAGAGTCGATACTAGTGCCCTTTGCTACCCTAATGTGTACCTAAGGGAAGACTGACATATATAGACTTCGGGTCAGATGGCACCACTAGATTAAAAAAACATTATGCACGCAGTTTTGAATGCAAGTATAGAAAACCCCACAAATTTTAAAGAGAAATCTCCTTATTTGCCGCTAAAAGTTACCACTTTCCTGGATATGCCACTCAAAATTTTGGTCTTCTTTCCATGCCACTTGGAATAAAATTTCATCCCCTTTGTGCCACTTCTGTCCATCCCCATCATCAGGCTGTTAAGCGAACTGCAAAAAGACGGAATTACCCTTCTTCCTCTCCTGCATTGTTCATGCTTCCCCAGCCAGCAACAACACTCCACAGAACTACTGAAATCCACCTCACATGATGGCAACATCCCTCCACAAAACCACTTCTTGCTTCCCCTCCACTAAAGAAGGCAAATTCCTCTCTCTTCTATAATACGCAGGGGATTAAAAATTTTCCTTCCTCTTCTCCCTCTCTCCCCTCTCGTAGTTTTTTGTTCCTTCCATCCTATCCAGTTCTTGATTTTCTTGAATTTTCACAATTTCCCGGTTTAATTGGTACTTGGAAGCTCATAGGATGCTAGTATTCTTAATTTGTTACAATTTCTCACTTTCTTGATTTGTTGATTTGGTTCAAAAAATACACAGCGGCAGCAGTGGTAGCAACATGCCCCAGCCAGCGATCTCTCAGTCAGTACTGCCGCCTGCTGCGTGCCCAAGGAGCTGAGCTCCTACGAGGCGGTGCAGGTCGGACCTGGAGCTGTGCACCGCGATTCCCAATTCCTCCACTTCATGCTTGAGCTGCTGACCATGGTCTTCACTGGATGCCGTTGTCCATCCTCATTTGATCATGGTCTGATTCTGAATGGTGGCGGCCGGCCACGCAGCTCCCCGGCGACAGTTCTGTGCAAGTGAGATGTGGTGGATCCACTGAAAATTTGGGGGCAATTATTGCTTGATTCGTGGGTTGGTAGCTCTAGCTGGAGTACAGCAGGAAGAAGAAGCTGATAAGTGGACCAATGGCCATTGACTATTTGCGGGGGTAAGACTGGCATTTGTGCAAAAATCTGACAGCCTCAAAAGGCTTAATGGGAGTCTTCTAACGGTGGCCTGACAGAAGAGGCGCAAAGGGGATAAAATTTCAATCCTAGTGGCATAGAAGGAAGACCAAAATTTCGAGTGGCACATCCAAGAATGTAGCAACTTTCAGTGGCAAATAAGGATTTTTTTTCTCAATTTTAAATGTGATGACATCAGTAAAATCAGTGAATTCTAAATAGAAGAGCATATTTAAATTTTAAAAAAAGAATGGCTATAGTACGAACTTTAAGATATAAAAAACAATTCACCATCTTTTTCAACTTCAACCTCCTTCCATCTCCACCCCACTCCTATGTGGTATAGAAAAGGTTGAAAAGCATGTGTAAATTGCACAAAAAAAAATTCCGAGGGGAGATTTTTCTTGGTAGCCACTGGATCTATCAGAAAGTTGAATGCCAAATGCAAGCATTACAATAACCATCTATCACACCAGAGTTTTCGAGGAAGGCTTATGTACAGACAGCTATACATCATGATTCACCAACACACCAGAACTGATAAGTAGGCAACAGTTCAATACTGAGATTCCAGCCAAGGTTGTCATGGCACTCTGGCAAATCGCGACGAGAACGGGGTGCCTGGACACCTAGTCGACTAGGCATCCGCTATGGCGACAGTTAGACGATAGTAATAAATACAAGTAATACCTTATATGACCGAAAATTAAATAATCATGCAACATAATAGCACAAATTATCCAAATAACCATGAAACGGAGCTCAGGAGGTCCAAATCAGAAAAAATCCATTGAGGGAGGGGTCTATTCGTAATTTTTAGGAACTCTAAATTAAAAGAAATCCATTGAGGGATAGGTCTATTCGTAATTTCCAGAAACTCTAAGGACTAAATCACAAAAAGACCAAAAAAATTGGCCAACCCTTTAACCCTAGCCACCAGCAATTCCTCTCCACCACCGCCCGCATTTGCTTCTCCCTTTGCCCCCATCGTGCTCTCCCCCAACCCCAATTCCTCTCCACCACCGGCCACCGGCGCACCACCTCGCCACCACTGGCTCTCCGGGCTGCTCTCGCTCCACCTCTTCCGTCGCCTCCGACACCGTAGCCGCTCAGGTGCCACAGCCTCCTCTTCCGCCGCCTCGGGCTTGACCCAACGCCACCGCCGCCTCCTCCTCTCCTCTGCCAACACCGCTTGCCTCCTCTCCTCTGCCCCGCCCTCCAACGCCGCTTACCTCCTCTACCGAA
This sequence comes from Dendrocalamus latiflorus, assembly GCA_017311315.1. Taxonomy (NCBI): domain Eukaryota; kingdom Viridiplantae; phylum Streptophyta; class Magnoliopsida; order Poales; family Poaceae; genus Dendrocalamus; species Dendrocalamus latiflorus. The sequence goes on along the minus strand of CM029612.1, from coordinate 24,781,397 downwards.
TTCAGGTGGCGTAGGCCAGATTCGATGGTGGCAAGGCTCGAGGAAGGCAGATCTGGCGGTGAAGAGGCCGGCGACGGAGGGCCAACGCGGAAATGGAGCCCAGCATGGGGGGCCCGGTGCGGTGTGGCTCGGGAAGAGCGCAGGATGAGGCAACGGCAGCGCAGGAAGAGGCAGCCGGCTCCAGATCTGAGCCGACGACGGCCATATATGCACGGGGAGAGCTAGAGGCGGCCAGATTCGGCCTGGAGGTGGTCGCCCAGCTCGTCAGCCCTGGGCGACAAGCCTTGGCGTCCCCCTGGCGACGCCGTGACAACCATGATTACAGAATAGCTCTAAATTTGGATATGGATACCCACATGATACGCCATACACTACATAGTAAGTGTTCTATAAAAAGCCCTATCAACAATCTCAGATAAACCGAATTGAAGTCGCCTTCATAGCCATTCAATATTGGATACCCTACAAGTATGCAACCAAACTCTAGTGATGGCTGGTAGGATTAAGCCTTCACTTCAAACAACCATAAATCCCAGCAAACCAGTCAAAGTTCTCTTTGTGGCTAATTCAGGGTACATGAACTGGCCAAGTGCCCACATGAGGAACTGTAAATTCAATAAACCTAGACAATAAACCTAGACAACGATGCTCACTGCATGCAGCATATTTTTTCTTACAGACTTAACAGCTGGATTTATTGATCATCGAAGCCATTAATCCTTCAGAATCTTTTACAATTATAATAAGCTGGATACTAATGGTGTGCTAGGCATTGCAGTACGAATTGTATAAAAAACTATAATTGGTAAAGATTCTATATAAATAACTTAGACTCCACAGCACCACGCAGCAATGCCAAATTGGCCCTAATTCTAACAGGAAGTGAAGCTTGGTTATCTTATTATAACATCTTCAACCGCCCTTGGCTGACATCGCCATACTGGAATAAACAAATTGGGCAGAAAACACACTAATGTAGAAAAATTCAAGAAAACCCATAAAGGTTCAGTCCAGGAACCAAAATGGCAACTTCTAAACAATAAAATAAGGTAGCTAAACAAAAAAAACCCTAAAAGCAAAAACTACAGTAAAACATACTTACTTGTATAGCAGCGACAGCTTCTATTCCACCCGCAGCTCCTAGCAGGTGGCCAGTCATTGACTTTGTTGAGTTTACTCTTAGCTGCAATGTAAAAATGCAAATCATTTAATTACAAAAACAAAGAAGATTTCCAGAGCCTTTCAGAAGAAAATAGAAGATTTCTGAAATCAGGAGGTATGCCTGAGGATTCTGGCTAAAACAACGGATGAGTGCTTCGAATTCCTTCAAATCGCCCAACTGGGTAGATGTAGCATGGGCATTTACATAGTTAATGTCTTCCTTTGCTACTCCAGCATCTGCTAGTGCGTTTTCGATACAAAGGATAACCCCCCTCCCTGATATTATATAAACATAATTACATAATAATATAATATTAGTATCAAAATGGTCCAAAAATGTGAGGAAAGCACAAGAATGGAAGAACAAATGCACCACAAGGCTAAGGCATATTTTTCACCTTCAGGATGTGGCTCTGTCATGTGATATGCATCACATGTGAAACTTCCTCCCAGAAATTCAGCATATATTTCTGCACCTCTTTGCTGCAGAGTGTAAATCCATATTGGAAGCTCTTAACATTTGAATAAAATCACCATGAACATTTGCATGAATAAATTTGCAGACTAAGGAAATTGCATGAATGGAACCTTTGCATGCTCAAGTTCTTCCAAAAGAAGCACGCCAGCCCCTTCTCCCATGACAAACCCATCACGATCCTGTCCCACAAAAGATAATAACAGTCTATTAGAACAATAAGAATTCTGAGAATCATCACCATCAGGTAAATATGTGCACCAAGCCAGTACGAACGCTGACAAATGTATCAAGGATTAAGTCCAGTTTACCCCCTTGAACTATGGTGTTGTAGCCACTTAACCCCCAAACTGCAAAACCGGCTATTCTACCCCCCCCCCCCCCCCCAACCTCCCTAAACCAGAGCAATTAACCCCCTATGGCCGGTTTTGAAGATGGTTTTGCCACCTTGGCGGTTGACACGGACCAGATGCTTTATGTAAAAAAGGTAGTAGGTATGTAAAAAATTATTATTGGACAACTAACCACATCCCAAGGCCGAGAAGCTTTCGATGGATCACTATTTCTCTGTGAAAGAGATCTACAGGCCACAAAACCTCCCAATCCTGCATGTAACAGTTCAAATGATCAAAATAGCAAGCTTGGTATATGCATGAGAAAACAAGAGGTTCTAGTAAAAAGGAAATGTGTCATACCAATTGGGATAAGTGGTGCATCAGAACCACCACAGAGCATCACATCCTGCAAGTTTAGGATATGTTTGCAATTAGGACATTTCTCACTTTGCAGAAGAGATCACCAGAAAATGAATTTACTTACAGTTTCCCCTCTTATGATATGATTGGCTGCATTTAGAATGCAGAAGTTACTAGTGGCACAAGCAGTAGAGATAGAGTAGTTTGGGCCCATCCAACCCTGCATAGGCATGCAATTTTAAGTGTTGAGGATTATAATCATCACTAACCAATGAGAAAATACAAAAATGAAAGGCCAGATCATATAAGGCACCAGATCCATCGCAAGTATTGCAGAACCCATGTTTGTAGTTGCAAAAGGTACACAAAATGGGTTCATCTTCTTGTAAGAGACCCTCAATGCTTCAATTGCGTCACTAAACACCTGCTTAAAATAGCATCATAAGCTGACCTAAGTTAAAAAGGAAATAGTGTCAACAAAAAAACTTTGCTTCTTTTAGGAAGTAAAACAATGCACTGTAAGAATTTGAACCTTCATGCCACCCATAGCAGATCCAATTAGAACTCCACATCTCGATTTTTCCAGTTCGTTCATGATCTCCTCAGTGATTCCACCATTTTCCAATGCTTTCTTCCCAGCAGTTATCAAATATTGCATGAACTTGTCCATTCTCTTAGCTAACTTTGGTGCAACCCAACCATCAGTTGAAAAGGATTTGATTTCACCTGCAATTCTCTGTATAAAAGGCAACATGTCAAGCAGTGTACAGGATATTATCAGCTAATTTGCAAAATGAACTTCACATCCACCATAGTTAAGTAGATGAAAAATAAATAAATACCGTGGGATAGTTGGAGCAGTCAAATGATTCTATCTCACTTATTCCACTGACACCCTGTAGAAGGTTGTTGTAAAACTCTTCAGGATCATGGCCTAATGGTGTCACTACACCCATGCCAGTAACAACCACCCTCCGTTGTTTGATATCAGACTTGTTTTCCACAGCTCCCCTTTCAGGATGCAAAGCAACAGCCATGGGCATTCCTGCAGTTCATAAGACATCTCATTTACACAGTGGGCAACTAACTCAACTCGGCACATACAACAAATAGACAACAGACAAAAGAAAAGTAGCATCGTACGCAAACAAGCTTATCAATTGGATGCCTCTTGGAGCACCAGCTTATTGGTCATCTACATGCTTTTAGGGCCTAACATGTTTTGAACAAAACTCCAAAATAGAGGAATAATATAGGATTGTTTATTCACATGATTCATCGGGCAGGCATGTGATGAAATCATGAAATGCAACCAACAGCGATGTAAGTTGCCAGTTGGCGATGATTCCAAAACATTATGCGCGCGATAAGATTTTAATTTTCTTTGGTACCATCTCCAACACCAATTGTTTTTTTCAATTGGTTCTTAGTTTCCCCCCTTCTGTATACTTACAATGATGGCATCATGGCAAGGTCACCAATTCACTTCAAAAGCATGCATCACACACACTGAATCACGGACATGACGGCAAGCCTCAAACTTGGTAAAAATACTAGACCAACATGCCAGCACAGAGCAGGGTATAATCCTCTCTCTCCCCTGAAATCCCAAATGCGCACACGAGCGATGTTACACCTGAAACCGTACAAACCTTTACCCCCCCCCCCCCCCCCCCCCTCTCAAACATCCGGTGATACTACCTATGCGGTAAAACATCAACAAAGCCTTTTGTCCCAAACAAGTTGGGGTAGGCTTACCTATGCGGTAAAACCGCCCTGCAATTTTACAGTTTACACTCGAGCGAGCAAGAAAAGAAACCATCAAAAGCTGGACAAGGAAACGGAAATGGCCTCACCAGAGCGCGCCCCGCCCCGGGGCCGCGCACCGAGGCGCCGGCGCGAGCCGAACAGCCCGCCGCCGCCACCGTACTTGCGGTGCTTCTCTGTCTCGCCAGCGCCGCAGGCCGCGGACAAGCAGGCGGCGACGAGCCAAGTGCACAGCGGCGGCGCCACTGCCGCCGCCATTGCTCACGGCCTGGATCCTGACGGTCCGACGGCGATGCGAGTCACCTGGATTCACGGCAGGGGGAGGGCGGGCGCATCGACCAGCTAAGGAGTTCCAAGAACCGGCGGGGCGCGAGATGCGTGCGGCGCGAGCGCGGTAGGTAGGTAGGGGTTTGCGAGAGTGGGATACGAGGGAGGCGGCGGGTGGTCTTTAATAAGGAAGGAGGCGGCTTGGGCGCATCTGGGAGGTGGCGGACGGGGCGGAAGCCGCCATTGCCAGGTGCTCGACGCGAGATGTGGTAGGGGTGGAAGTTGAGGAGTTTAGCGGAGGAAAATGAAACGAAACGGAAATCTGAAGCCAACGAAGAAAACGTTTTTGTGGAGGGTTTTTTTCTGTGCCTCATGACTTTTTGTTTAAAATTTTAAATTCTATTTGTTTAAAAAAAGTACATAGAGAAATATTTATGTATAATTTTGATGATATAGATAAAATCAAAATAGTATCTATTCTAATTAATTTGTAGATTATATTTTAAAAATATATTTCCTTTGAATATTAGTTAATATAGAAGGCGAGATAAAAGAACTCACTCGAATGTTGGAGAAAGTTTTTACTCTTTTGAGGGGTTTAAAGTGGAAAGATTTTTGCCTTTGGATGGGGTGTGTGTACGAGAGAGAGATTGGGGGAGGTCTGGTTGTGTTTGGGATTTTGACAAGGCCATGTAGGGCTATGGATGCTCCTTTAAAATTTGCCTTGAGATACGGACCAGATTATATAGATTATACATTGGAGAGTTGAAAGTGAGAGATGGTGATGGTAGAGGGAGAAGGGCATAAGGAGAGAGAGAGAGAATGTGTGACATATTATTGGGTGTTTTTTCACTTATAGTTTATGAATTATACTACCGTAACTAGTTTTTAAATAGTGTGTTTTTTAAGATGGGTCAATAGAAAAATTGTAGTAAAAAGTATACTGAATTCAGTCGTACCTGCCAAAATTGTATGCGACTATTTTTCTCTACGTACTGCCTCTCTCGAACAGCCAAAATTTAAAAATTTAAGTCATAAACCATACCAAAAAGAACCCACCTTGTTTGCTGCAACTGAACTGGTGCTGGCAGCCATGCACTTGGAGAGTTTCTCAATTGTGATCATATTTCCTCTGTTCAGGAATATATTTTATTTTGGATATCAACACGGTTCTAACGACAACTTTGACCTCTATTTTTTATATAAATATTTTCATAAAAAAGATATAATTATTATATTATGAAAATATTTTTATGACTAATCTAATGCTAGAATTCTCACATGATCAATCTAAATAGTATGTTATATATTAGTAGTCTAAGTTAAAGGAGTTTGACTGCACGTTTTCAAAAATGTCGTATGTTTCTGAACAAAGGGAATAATTTTTACTTGAAAAACTTGGATATAAAACAGAAATTACAAAAACATAAGAACAGACATAAATGAGTTGATGGATCCTAGGGGGAAAATAAACATAAAATTTTATAATATTAGCTAGTTGAATATGTTGTAGGGAAAACAGCAAAACTGTGTGAGGTATTGTGAACATCATATGAGTCTATTGGAAGCAAAGTATTTTTATAAAAAAAAGTTAGAATGTATGTATGAAAAAGAAGGGAACATGAATAGTACAAGTGTGAAACGTAGGACTGGAATTTATAGGAGGGAAATAGAGAGATGAGCTTTTGGATCAGCGATAGGAAAATACTATAATTTGGAGAAGGGGTTGATCTTCACAGGATTGAAAGTAAAAATATTCTCAAAAAAGTCTGAAAGCAAAACTCCCATGAGGTTCGACCTTATTTTTTATTTTGCCCAAGATCCATTTGAATACATGGGAATTTAAGGAACTCAATCATTTTCTTTCAAAACACATTTTAGGAAATTTTTATTACAACTAGAATCTTCCCAATGTTCACAATGTTTCCTCCATAAAATAGTAAAACTTGATAGTTTTTTTCCAATAAAATTCATGTGGAAGCGCTTTGTGATCAAAGGTACTGTGAAGGGATTTTTAGAGGACTTTTCTTTCTTGTAAATACCTTGTGTACGAAATAGGAGTGTCAAGGTATGTAGGTGCGTTTTCATCTAAAGGACTGTTTTTTTTTGCTGCGGCTTGTGGCTTTTGGGCTGTTTGTGCGAGAGATTACAGAGTAACAGAAATTCACGTACGATTTTTTCCGATATTAATGAAGTCGGTAAAATATGTACTACAATTAACTAATAAACTCTATCTTTAAAATATACTCCATTTAAAAGTTAGTTACTATAGAAAAACTAAAAAGCAACTTTTAAAAGTTGAAAAGAACAGGTCTAAAAAGGGGCAGGTGTATTTTTCTTCTTTACCTTTACCATTTTCAAAATGCGATGCACTTTTCAACATTTCAATACAAATTATGTCCCCTCCCCCTCCTTCCTTTCTCACTAGTTCATTGACCTAACTTCTCGCCACTGTTAACCTCATTCTTCTCTAGTCATTGTCGTGGCGTGCCACTACCAATTACCACTGCTAACGCGGCACCAGCACTCCTTGTCATCTTAGACCAATCGCCACAACTCACCGAAATCAATTATAATGCCTTCCACATTATTCTCGGCACCAAGTCATCTCTAGGTTTCGAGAAAATGGTTAATTATTCTGAGATAACTAACAATAACCTAATTACCTACATATTGGACATCATATATTACAAACGTTATCTATGAGTAGATATATTGTCAAAACGGTATTCCATTATCCTTCTGGTATTTGAAAAGTAACTATTGATGATATCAGGCAGCAAAGAATCCAAAAATTGGCTGATTCTATAGCGTCATTTTCAAGAGGCAAGTGAACAATCCGATAGAGGATCTCAGTACGCTGTTGAGCTTTGCAATACTACAAAGGAAAAATTTTTGAAGAGATTTTACTAGGCCAGTAACTAAAAGAAAATGCAAAAAACAGAAGCCAGCGATGGAGAAAAGCACTAAAATTTTCCCTTTAGTTACGCTTGTAATAGACCATTTGCATCTTACACCAGCCAGGGGCCGTAGAGCCAGAGTAAGATCACCATACTTTCCGTATCGATAGGAATTTTGGACGTATGTAACACTGTATGTCTTCCAAATTTTAAATATAGCACCCTACGTATAAAAATTCCGTTTCTTACCCCCGTTCTGACCGCGCGACTCTGAAGCCTCGACACATGGGCAGTCGACCGCACGTCTTCACTATAGTAGGCAGTCGTGCGCTGCCGGTCCGCACGGTTTTTTTTTTTGCCGGTCGTGCGCTGCAGGGCATCACTAATTTTTTAAGCCCAAATCAGTTGCTAGAATCCGGCAAAAACGAGTGATGTACGCTGGGGCCAGCAAAAAAAGTCCTGAAAAGCGTGATGTATGCTGGAATCCAGCATAAAAATTTGAGCGGCTGGGTGAACTCTTTGCTTGCATCATTTGTCCTCGTTAAAGAACGCTTTTGGCCCTGATCAATTCGGTTTCGGCTTCTGGTTTCTGGTTTATTTTTCACTATTCATAAAATTTGTCTTTTTCTGAACTTTTGATTTTTTGTTGAGCTTTTTTGCCGGTTCTTTTTTTTCCCATATTTGTTTGTATTATACGTAATGGGCTAACATATTTTTTATATTTTTAAATTTTTTTAAATTTAATTATGCTAAATAAACCTCTGTCAGCTACAGTGTTTTTTTCAGTCAGCTACAGTGTTTTCAGCTATAAGTCATAAGCTTTTAAGCCGAACCGATCACCACCTTTATTAGCTGCTGGCACGTATCTAGCACATTATTAGTGAAGTTAATGTGAAGTTTGCCCAGCTAAAATCCAAAGGGCAATCTATAGAGAAACGCGCTACTTTTAGTAAAAGCCTAATACTCAGCTACGAAAAACGTACAAAATTGGTAAACGCCTAATTATTGCTCGATCGGCTCCACTCTGCATCAAATCAATTAGTAGCTCACCTACAAGCTTAAATGTATTAGTGATGCCCCTGCAACGCACGACCGGCAGCGGGAGCGCACGACCGGCAAAAAAAAAGACGTGCGGACCGGCAGCGCACGACCGCCTGCTACAGTGAAGATGTGCGGTTTCGGACCGCACAACTCGACTGTAGCTCAATCGTATGGTGCCGGACTGCACGACTGCCCGTCGACGCTTTAGAGTCGCGCGGTCGAAACGAGGGCTAAAAACGGAATTTTTATACACAAAGTACTATATTTCGAATTTAAAAGACGAGCAATGCTAGATATGTCCAAAATTCTATCTATAGCACGCCTTTCAAATACAACATCTTTTTGACAAATGAATTGTCAAAACAATCACCTAAGTTTGTTGGAACTTACGAACTAAAATCAGATCATTAATGTCCTTAATTACCTTATAATAGCGGGGCAAAACCAAAATAACAAAAATAAAATTTTAAATTGTACAGTACTTACAACAAATAATACATAGAAATTTTTGAGAAAGAAATAATACATAGAAATTACAAATTAGTAAAAGTATCTATATCAATATCACCACTTATGAAAGGGAGAGTTTCAAAACTAAAAAAAAGGGAGAGTTAAAAAAAATGTCTGTATGCGTGTGTGTTCACAGTTGTAATAAGAAAAGAGAGTTCCAAAACTCCCCCGCTCGCTTGACACACTTGAGCCCCATTTGGAACTCTGGATTCCCTTAGGAATTTTTATAGGTGGTGAATGTTTTCTTTCCTATTAACCTTATCTCATTCCTTTATCCACTTGATAACATGGCTCTTGTTTACCACACTATCATGGTTTTCTCCACTAATTCAATGTGCCATGCTGAAGGCCTCGATACGGAATTGACTTGGAGCAATGGCACATTTCCTTTCTAATCCCCATCTTGGGGATTCAGATTATGAGTATGTAGACACAATACCAAGAGCTACCATTTCTAAAGGAGTGCAGGAGTGTTACTCTTAAACAATCAGTTATACGTATGATGTGCATGTTTCGATAATTTTTTTCTTCAGTTCCTGTCAGTCTCTGGTGGCCCAGTTGTTTCCTCTAGTGAGAGAATAACTACACTTTGCTTGATCCATTTAAACACTGCATGTGTGATGTGTTGTGTGCAGTGCAAAAGTGTGAAAGACCGTATGAGAAGGTCCAGGGTAATATTGTGATGAAACTTTGTAAGGTTTATGGAGTGGTCAAATGGTTTTACAAAGAGTGTATTTGATTTGGACTGATTTCTGGAAGTCCCAGAAAGTGGTAGTACCGCAGTGCGGTAGTATCGTCATTGTAGGTACCGTACTACAGATCTTCCTAGAAAATAGGTTTTTGGAACTTGAGCCATGGATTGGTTAGGATGACCTGGGTCATTGCATTATTGATGCATATTTTGACTAACGTGGGTCAAATTGTAAAGAACTTGTACCTAAAAATAATTTCTTTGTCTTTGGATGTGCAAGATCGTTTGGAGTCAATCGTGGTCAACGATGAGGATCGGGGCTAGGCTTATGGAGGAGTTGAGGTCTAGAATGATGAAAGATGACGGTTGAGACGGTGAGCTCAAGCATGACACAAGAAAGACAAAAAATCTTAAATGCGAGTTCAAACAGTGAGATAGCACTATGTAGTTTGGACGAGCCAAGTGAGCCAAGGTTCGGTGTAACCAGGATGGGAGAGACTTGGCGATGTATGACAAACTAGTGGTGCACCTACAAAGTGGCAAGCATGGCGATTGCTTGCAGTGGTTGGTGATGACCGGGTCAAGAAAGGGTATTTTAGTAGTTTGACAAAAATACCAGAAACCATCATGGATCAAAACCGCGGCATGTGGGCAATGCATTGGAGAGCAGTTTAAGTCAAGGTGGAGCTAGTTTGATCAAGGCAAATCAAGACTAAAAATTTAGCGGATGCACACTTATGCGCTTTGAAAAGCATACATAAGTGAACATGTGTGAATAAAACTCATGTGTGGGGGTTTAACAGGTTTCTCCATTGTAATAGTGGATAGTATCCACTAAGAAGAATCGGTGGTTGATTGTCCACCTATAAAAGGAGGTTGGTATGGAGACATGTGTTATCGATCCAACCCATCTCTTGTGCTCTCTTCTCTAGATTTAGAGTTAGGGTTTGAGAGTGAGTACCTTGGTACTCTTTGTCCTGCAAGGTGGAGTGGCTGTAGAAATTACCTTCTCAAGTAAGCGATACATCAATCTTTGTACAACTCTTGAGTCACTCTTATTTTTTATTGATGTACTTGACTTTTGGTTGGTTTTTATCTCTCTTCTTTCCTTTTGTGATCTTGTTGTAGCAAGAATGTGTAAGAGATAGAGATAATCCTTGGGAATACATCTCCACCCAACTTGGCACTTTGATAGCAAGATTTACGGAAAAAAAACTCGGTTTTACTTAACTGGCCTTTTTTGTCCATCTCTTGATCTGAGGATTTTTTGCTTGGTTTTTATGGTGATGTAACTTGTTGTGATGTGTGGGAACACATCTAGATCCTTCTTGGCTATCATCTACCTATGAGTAAGTTGTATTCACCGTTTGGGGTTTTGGCTCGATTTTAGTGCACCTCTACTTCAAACTGAAAAAAGTCTCAACTTTGGCATATTTTTCATAATCATTTATTGGAATAGGTTCACAATCCCCTAGAGAAGATCTCTTCAAAATTTCATATCATTTGGATCTACGGATCAGAAGTTCTCTCAATTTTGGTTTTGAAATCAAGCTAAAACACTATTTATTTACCTGATTTTACTGTAATAGAGGTCAGATCACCATTGAAGTAGTGATCAGACCACCCGGGATCGGTCAGACCGCCATTTCTATGCCGGTTACACTGCTAGGATGTGGTTACTTCAAGGTTTTATGTTTTGAGCTATTTGTCTTGATTTTTTGGATGAAAATTCTATTTTTTGCAACTCTGTAGTTGTGTGAGCATAAAATCGTGAATACTTGGGGGAAATTTTAGTTGGCACCATTCACCCCCTCTATTGCCATCCAGTCCAACAAGTGATATCAGAGTCCAGTTAGCTCTTCACATAGATCTTAACCGGTCTTTAGAGCCATGGGAGCAGACAAGTATTCCACCAAGCCGCCTCTCCGATGAGGTTGACTATCCCTTTGGAAGAGTATGATGGAGTCTTATATTAAGGTTCAAGGCTATGCAATTTAGAGAAAGGTTAAGATTTGGTTTGTCGTTCCTACTGATGAGTACATCACAGCTGTGAATATGCCAAATATGGAGGCAAACGCTAAGGCAAGGAATATAATCATTCAGGGTCTGAGATGAAGTGAGTTTGACGCATCTCTCATCTCACGTCGGCATACGATGTTTAGGGGACCTAGTGCATTACGAGCGATTCGTAGTGATAATGGCATAGAGTTCAAGAACTCTTACTTTAAGAGCTTTTGTGATGAGACATATGTAGAGCATCAGTTCTCGTCTTCACACGTCCCTCATAAAAAATGGTATTGTAGAGAGGAAGAACTGTACCTTGGTCGAGATGGCCAGGACAATGCTCAATGAGTATGCTACACCTAGGAAGTATTGGACTAAGGCTATAGCCACCGCGTGCCATGTTTCGAACAGAGTTTTTCTTAGGGCACACTTGCATCGCACTTCTTATGAGCTGAAGTATGGGTGAATGCCTAGTGTCTCACATTATTTTTCGTGTGTTTGGTTACAAGTGTTTTATTCTGAAGTCTGAGAACCTAGATAAGTTTGAGTCATGCTCCTCTGATTGTATCTTTCTGGGTTACTCGACTTCTTCATAGGGTTATAGGATCTAGAACTACAAGACTGGTACGATCATAGAGATATGTGAGGTAACTTTCAATGAAGCCAATCCTAACACTAGGGACGATATCTTAGGTCCAGTTATGCAGATCGAGACCATCTTTACAGATGATGAGGATAATGGAAATGAAGATTCTTTACCTGATCCACTCCCATCTACCCTTGAGGTGCCTGTCTCTACCATTGCGCCTAAGGGAGATCAGCTCTTACCTTCTAGCTCTTCTAGGGCTTGTGGCTCTACTCCTACTTCCACAGCTCATGAGGTAGAGGCCACTTCTTCGTCTCATCTAGGACCTCGACATATTTAGCGTCGATATCTTTTTGAGTAGATCATAAGGCAGTCTTTGAGTGTGTCACATGCTCAAAGTCTAACTTATCTCATTTCTATCTACATTATACCACTGTCGCCTCATTTGAGCCCAAGAATATTTGTCATGTATTATCTGATGAGTCTTGAGTCAATACCATACATGAGGAGTTAGAGAATTTCGAGAAGAACAAGGTCGGGTCGCTTATTGAGCCCCTAGTGGTCATAATGTTATAGGAATCAAGTGGGTCTTTAAGAATAAGCGAAGTGGGGATGGGGTAGTCATCCAAAACAAGGTTAGACTAGTAGCTCAAGATTTCTCTTAGGTTGAGGATTTAGATTTTGAGGAGACACTCGCCCCTGTAGCTAGGCTAGAGGCTATTTGGAGTTTGCTTGCTTTTGTAGCGTCTAAGGGTTTCAAGCTATACCAGATGGATGTCAAGTGTGCTTTCCTCAATAGATATATTGAGGAAGAGGTTTATGTTAGATAGTCTCTAGGTTTCGAGAACCCCAAATACACAAACCATATCTTTGAGCTTTCCAAAGCCTTGATGGACTTAAGCAAGCCCCTAGAGCTTGGTATGAGAGGCTTATGTTTTATCAGTTGAGTCACCGGTTTGAGATGGGTAATATAGATAAGATCTTGTTCATTCATAGGCATGGCAATGATCTTCTCCTAGTCTAGATTTATGTGGATGATATTATCTTTGGTGACTCTTCTCATGCTCTTGTTTCCCAGTTTTCTAATGTCATGAGCACAAAGTTTGAGATGAGCATGATGGGCAAGTTGACCTTCTTCCTTGGATTGCAGATCAAGCATATTCAGGAGGGTATTTCTTGCATCAAGGTAAGTACACTCGAGACCTTTTGAGACGTTTTGACATGAGTGACGCTTAGTTTTTGTGGTGATCTAAATTACTATGATGCGTGGAAACACATGTAGACCCTTTTTGGCCATCATCTGTCCATAGGTAAGTTGTATTCACCGTTTGGAGTTTTGGCTTAGTTTTGGTGTAACTCTCCTTCAAATTGAAAATGATCTCAACTTTGGCCATATTTTTTATGATTGTTTGTTGGAATAGGTTCACAATCCCCTAGAGAAGATCTCTGTAAAATTTTATATCATTCAAATCTACTGATCAAAAGTTTTCCCTATTTTAGTTTTTGAAATCAGGTTAAAAACACTATTTATTTACCTGATTTTACTACAGCAGAGGTCAGACCACCATTGAAGTAGTGGTCCGACCACCATTTCTATATCGGTTAGACTATTGGGAAGTGATTACTTTAAGGTTTTGTGTTTTTGAACTATTTATCTTAATTTTTGGATGAAAATTCTATTTTTTGCAACTCTGTAATTGTGTGAGAATAGAATCTTGAATATTTGAAAGAATATTTTAGTTGGCACTATTTACCCCCTCTGTTGCCGTCTGGTCCAACAAAGTGACTGCAACAGTTAGGTGTAGTTTGTAGGAATTAGCTATTCAAAATCATTGTGCAACATATGAAGCACAAGAATCTTAGAGAACTACTTGTATATGTTTTGCAAGGTGTGTGTTACACGTGCAAGCTTACTAAAAATTTTTAGTCTATCTGCAACAATTAGAGCACATCATGTTTGAAAAGCAGCCCTGCACAAAAAAGTTTTGTCAAGCTTTGGTGACATAAGGTTGTGGCTAGAATGTCGACAAGAGGCAAGTATGCATGACCAATGCAACACCATTTAAAATGGCATATTTACATGGATGTTCTTTGGCTATACATAGTCACTTTTTACGTCGTCCTTTCTTGCTTCTATATGTTCTATTTTTATAAATAGAACATGGATTTGGTACTAGTATATAGCAAGTTATATGTATTAGGTAGCATCCAAACATCCGTTTTCCTCTAGATTCACGCCTTTGCAATTTTTCCTCAGGACTGTAGGTAGATCAAATGCTTACTCATTCAAGTTTTCCCTCGAAAAATAGAGATTTCAGTTGTAGAAATCGAAGCCTAGCTCATGCAATTTCTATATCTTCTCTGATTAGCACAATTTACAAATGAATTGTATGATAACTCCAAGGAACGACCTATCCTTTACTTTGCAAATGAATTTTATTCTTTTCATTTTTGTCGCTCTTTTGTTACGTGCTCATGTGTTTTTTGTCAATTAGGCCATAGAACTTGACAAACAAAATTCACCATTTTGCCCTCTTTACAGTCCCATCATCAGTATCACCCACCCTTTCCTATCCAAGATACGATAAGACTCTGCCAAAGAGTTATGACCGCTGGTGGTGCAACTCCTCTCATCCCAAAAATGAAGTACTAGGGGCCAACCACACCCACACGCAAAGCGATGTGGCTCAATTTGATCTCGCCGGTGTACAATGGTGGTCGCAACGGTAGCGGTGGCTCGGCTCATGGCAATACGGTGAACGGCGATGACTTAGGCTGATTGGCGCACTAGGAGTGTCTACAGGATACATGGAAGCTCGAGGAAGATTGGAGTACGGCAACAACGAGCTATGGTGGGCATCGACCTGAGTGAAGAGGAGGGATGGTAAGAGGGGATTATGGTGGTGCTCTATGCCAAAGGAATCGAGCTATGGCTTACCGTAGTAACGACATTAGCGATGGCCAGAGTAGGAGAAGAAAGGCAGCTCTGGTGAGCTATAGGCTATGGGGAAGTGATTCTGTAATACCACCCGAATGCAAATAGGGAATAACCTAGATAAAGAAAGAGAGAGTAAAAGTGAAGAGGTTGCCGTCAGACCCATCGACTTTTAGAGTGTCGATTTAGTAACGCTCGCAGAGGTTCCTAGACCGCCCCGGGGTAGTCGGCGCCGTCTAGAGAGCCGAGTAGCGCTCTCAGAGGTTCCCGGACTGCCCAGGGATAGTTGGCACCGTCTCACGTTTCGGGTGTTCATCATCCGGCAAAAAAATTCTATTCTCATCTTTTACCGACTTACCGCTGCCCTTGGACCAAAATGCCCTTGGGCAGTCCTTGGGCAGTCAATTGTACGAGAGAGGAATGGGAGGGCATGCCGGTCATTTCACACATGCAAGGCAGCCCCAACCATGCTTTTATCTGCTAGCTCAAGTCAAGCAAAGCCATTTTTCTTTCCCCAACCGTGAGACCAATGCCTCATTCCACCATTCTTTTCCCCAACCGAGAAACCAAGCTATATCCCACCACCTCCTTCCTCAACCAAGAGTAAGCAGCCGAATAAGAGCCGAAGGAGGAGGATCAAGGGAGTGGCCGACCGTGACGGCAAAAAGGAGGAGCCACCTGAACCTCAACCTCATCCACGCCAATTCATTTTCTAGCTAGGCAACCAGGTAAGTCTCACCTTCCATCCGTAGGAGCAAACCAACGAGTAGTAGTAGGGGGCGAGGCCGAGTGCCGATGAGCCGAATCCGGAGCGACGGTCACGGTGGCGGGTGGTGGCGCAGTTGACCGAGAGGGAGGAGGCGGCCGACGGCCGTTGGCCATGTCCAACCGGGCGGCGGCGCCCAGCGCCCTACCGCCACTGCTCACGCGCAAGGGGAGGGGACGGGTCCGGGCTTAGGCGGCCGGACCCGAGGCGCAGTAGAGGGGGAAAGGCAGGGGCGAGCAGGGGGGCACCGGCCGGTGACGAGCCCGAGGCCGACAACGTCGGGCCTAGCCGCACGCCATCGCGCCGCCATGTGTGCGCCGAGCGCAGTGCATGGGAGAGAGAGAAGAGTGAGAGGGGGAGGGGAGAAAGAGGAGGCGGTGGACCAAGGACCGGCGATGCCGAGAGCCGCCGTGCCGCCCCGGTCGGAAGGGGAGGTGAGGAGGGAAGGCCCTTCCGGCCGGTGAGGATGGGGAGTGAGAGAGGAGGCTTGAGAAGATAAGGCCCTTATGGCCGTTTGGAATGAGGAAAGGGGAGAGAGTGGCAGGGAGAGGAGGCCATTCGGCCAAACGAAATGGAGAGGAGAGAGATTAGGTAGGTAAAGAAGAAAAGAAAGAAAAGAAAATAGAGGAAAGAAAAGAGAAGGTAAAAGAAAAGAGGAAAAAAGAAAAAAGAAAAAAGAAAAAAGGGGGGTTCGGCACCTGCGCGACAGGTCCCTCAAAACCCGTGCATTTACACCCAAGATCGGGATACGAGCTTAGGGTCGTTGTTCTCCGTTTACGCTCTGGTTTTTGATCTGCCGTTGAGTCGGGTTAACATGTACGCAGGTGGAAGCCCCGGGTCGGAGCCGTCCACGCGTCATCCCCGAGGCTAACTAGGCAAGTGCATTGTAAAGCGGTGATTTCGGGTAGTGTTTTCGGTTAAATGAATGATGATGCAAGACTTACCATGTTGTGGTAAGTTAAATATTTCCGGGTGATGCATGACTTACCATGTTGGGGTAAGTTAAATATTCCCGGATGATGCCTTGCTTACCATGTTGGGGTAAGTTAAATACATTTGGAATGCATATTGAGAAAGGATGCATGATAAATGTTGAGACATGGCATGTTGGTATGCATAAACGGGAATTTGCATTGCATGCATGTCGTGAAAGAAATAGTGTTCGTCCACGTTGAGTGGATGCTCCACAGGAGTGGAGTTGAGGTCCCCGTATGAGAGTTACGGGCTACTGTGGTCCCCGTATGAAACAGGACGGGCTTGTGATCCTCGCATGAAACAGGGCGGGCCTGGGTGAGCATCGACGGGTGCACACTCTGCTATACCGGTATAGGCTAAAGAGTTAAGAAAGAAGTGCATGAGCATGTGCATGGGCATATGCATAATGATCGGTTGATGAGAACCTAAAGAGATAAGAGAAAGGTGCATGTGCATGATTAATAGTTCATCGGAACATAAAGTGGTCAAATGAAAAAGTGGTTAATGAGATTGGAATGATTATGGTCTAATGAATGAACCTGTTATTTGCTGTTTTGCTTTGTACTTGCTGAGTCGCTGGACTCACCCTTGCTTTGTTGATGTTTTTAGGTGACCGTTGAGGACGTCATGTACGGGCGGGAGTAGCACATGAATAATCGGCACGAACCCACAACACTTTGTGTAGCACCTTTTGTCAGTGTACTTTAGCTTTTACTAGACTAGGGTAATTACTGAAAATGTTATGATGTATCTGAACACAGTAATTTAAATGAACTTAGTATTGGCTTAAATTTCTCCTAGTATTGATGAAATGGTAAGAGTATGCAGAGGTAGTAGCATCTTGGCCCAGAGAGTGAGCGGGATGTTACAGATTCCTTGGAGGGGAAGGGAGAGGGGAGTGTGGCGATGCTAATGGAAGCTTAGCGGGGTTCTTATGTGGGCAGGAGCGACTGGACGACGTGGTGGGGCATGGTGATGGCAAGGCGAGGTGGCACAATAGCATTGATCATGGGCGGATCCAACATGGTTCAAGGGTGTTCAGCCGAACACCCAAATTTGTTCGTGTAATATCCAATGTTTAGTAGTTATATTACACATATATATTGATAATTAGACAAAATATTTTATATTTGTACCCCCAATTAATTTCAACCCACTCCCACATCTTCCCTCCCTCAGTTGATTTTAACCCATTCCCGCACCTCACCACTCCAATTCATCTAAAGTAGCACGAGCTAATAACCCATCCGCTCCTTCATAAGATTAGCCCATTGGCCCATCTGTAGACCTCTCAAACCTTAACCTATCCCCTTCCCCCCTCTCTCTACATCTCTCTCAGGCTCCACTGATCCATAGCAAAATCGCCAAACCCAGTGGGCACTGGCGCACGAGATCGAGGGGCAATTGACCACCAAACAACTTGGTGAGTGCCAAGAGCAACTCTGGCATCTGGCTTGGTCTCAGTCGCAAGGAGTACAACCACAATAGATGGCAATACGTCTGTAAGGAGTAAATAGGTGACGATTGTCACCTATGAGCCAAGGAGGGAGCGTGCAACGATGGTGTCCAAGCCGACAAGGTAGTAGGCACTAGGCAACGACTATACATTATCGTGTACTGGTGCACACAGGTCATACACATCAGACTGCATCAACACAATTTTATCTTAAGTTATTTCATAATTTCTCTAAATTATTTTGTATTTTTTCTAAATTATTTATAGACTGGTAGACGCAAACTGCATAGGCGAGCGGCAGCCGATGGACGTGGTAGCAAGACGTGACGGCAATCATGCATAAGGTTGCGTGGGGTGCAAAGTGAGCATGTGGTAGCACGGACAAGCAGAGAGGTGTTGCAAGCAAGCGGGCGATGGCACGGTGAACTCAGAGGTAGCGAGCGGGCGGCGGGAAGGGAGCAGCTCAGTAGCTAGGAGGGAGTGCGACATCGGGAATTGAGCAACACATCCAACTTATCATTATCGTCCTCTCTCCAAATCTAGTGCACTCCAATCTACTCCGCTTATTTTCTTTCTTTCTCCGCTTTGCTCTACTATGCTCTGGCTCCGGTTCTTTCTAGAGCTTAGCATTTGCTTTCTTCGTTTTTTCTAATAGATGCTGTATAAAAATACAGTTTTTGCTTTAGGCAATGAGCAGTTAGTTGGACCCTTATTACATTTGTTTACATGATAATTTTTATTATGTTTTACTCTATGGAAAAAACATACAATTTTCTCTTAGATGGATGATTCTTACTGACGGGAAAAAAGGCAAAAAAAGACAGGATCAATAAGATATATAACTGTCATTAATCTCTATAATTTGTTGTTTAATTCATGTCATCATGCTCGCCTTATGTCGTCCATTTGCTCATAGAAACCATTAATTTCTATAATTTATGTATTTTTATTATATCTATATACATATACCATTATATTGGTGTTTTAAGGGAAATGGTGCGTTACGATATCGACATATTCGAGCAACTTAGCTCTAAAATCCGAACACCTATCTTAAAAACCCTCGATCCGTCACAGGCATTGATGGCTGGTGTCACACGGGAATGGCCATAGGGCGGTGAGGCAATGGTGCACGTGCGACGAGGTGGGCTAATGAAGCGTGGCAGCTCTCACATCCAATCGCTGGTATGGTGGTCACCGATGCGACAGCATGGAAGATGGGGGTGCCATGACAGTGGTCGATGTCGCAGCATGGTTGAATGTGAGGAGTGACAAGGCATACATTGGTTTGAACGCAAGGGAAGATAGGAGTAGCTGCTTAACTGGGAGACCTCATTATTAATACTAAATAGCATGCGTCATAGTAACTAAAAGGCACGGTGCTACAATACAATGCTACGCCTCTTTCGCCGTCGCCGGATGGAGAAACAGTAACTGAGATTTGCCAGGTACTTTGGCAGTACAGCCGTGGTTATTGTGGCAGCCGATTCTTTCACCAGCTTAAACTTCCTTCGGTAGGGGAGGCCATGCCTCCTCATTGATCGTAAAAAACCTAGAGCGATAAAGGAAAGTAGCCAGTGAAAACCACGTATCAAAGTGTCAAATCAAAACTTTGTTTTTTTTCCTAAGAGAATGTCAAATCAAAGCTTGAACGAACCGGGTGTTGATTGTCAAGCTCGATCTCCTTCCTGGTCTAAACTTAGCTTGCAAATCTGCGGAAAACACGTGCTGCTAGCAACACTGAAAGCGTGCGTAGCCTTGGAAGTCCGATTTAGACGTCAAGTACGTTGGGCTGTACCCCTCTCATACAAAATCTATGCACCTAGCTTGACGCTTCGTCTGGTCCATGTCCAAGCTAGCAGAAACATTACCTGCCCTTTTCAGCGTCAAGATTCAGCACATCGATTCTGAGTCTGAAACTCGGAGGCGAAGCTTTATTAATTGACTGTAAAAGAGGATATTTCCTTTCGTCCGACTGCAGATCCAACAAGTACGGATCACCCTTGCCGATTAGAGAATTCGATCACTGGCTATGCATCCTGGCCTCGAACTCAAACGAAAACCTTTGGTTCATGCCTGACGGCAAAACTGAACCAGCAATGCTCAAGCCCTGTTCAGCATATCTTGGTTCATGCGTGTTTGATGAGTCGCTTAGAGCTGTTTGTCACCGCAACTGACTAGTTTCTGAGATCATGCTCCATTTGCTGCGTTGGTTGTTGCAAGTGACACGAGTTCCCAGCTGTCGAACCTGTCCAGTTGCCGATGCGAGAAGGAAGGCTCCATTTAGTTGCAGATCCAACAGCTTCTATCAGCTAGCTAAGACGCAATCCTATCTGAATGTTTGGGGGCCATTCTTATCATCACACTATTTGGGGGCCACTCTTATCATCACACTCTTTTTTCACCACTTCTCCAGATGTTTCTGAAGGCTGAACAAATTTCATTTCTTGAGCTATACGATTGTTCTGATGTTCGAGGTGCGAATCGAACACGGGTTTACCCTCCCAAGATTCCCACTGATGATCCATTCTGGAAGATCATATCTTCAGGATCCTGTGCTACCACGACTTGTCTGTTTCAGAATGCAATGCAGGGTTTATTACTCAATTCGATGCCCAGCGTGCAGAACACCCAATGTTCCTTCTGTATTGATCAAATCTACACACAGACAGGAGCATGAATACCACACCAAACGTAGGGACGGATGGGACAAGAGCATGAATACCACATCAAACGTAGGGACGGATGGGACGCTAACCTTAACTAAATTGTCGAGGCAAGTTGCGAGCACTCGACAAATGACTATAGCGCCGTATCCACTTGATAGTATCATAACGAGTGAAGAAATGCCGTTCAGAAAGCCGTCCCATCTTCGAGCAATGCAAGCAGCGCCCCAAGACAAAAGAATTTCCTGTGCATTGGCTGCGAGACCGGACTAAGAGAAGTGAGTTGCGCGCTACGCTCGTGACCCCTGCCCTATCTCCAGAGCAAAAGGAGCGGAGAAACCACTTTAAAAATCTAGATATTCACCACATGCTATTGCTCTCATGACCAAATACAGCAGCAATCTCAGCTGTCAGGTTTCCAATCAGACGGCTTAAGCTTTCATAGCCTGACAGCACTCTGCGTCTTGCCATACCACAAATACATGGGGAAAGAATCAAGCATAACAGCATCGACGTTAAAAGACCACGCACAATGACCCCACCATCATACGCAGAATTGCTGCCCCTAACCCCTGGTGGTCTCAACTTCACGGTAAACAAGAGCAGGGTATAATGACATCAAGACATTGCGGGTCAACAGGTAAACCATACCAGACTGTTGCAAGGCATACATATGATCGCAAAATGCCCTTGCAGCAATGCTATCCATCAAAGGAAACAAGGAGTTAACTGGCAGTGCCCAGCTGAGATGAAACTCAAAATTCATTCGCACTTAACATTACGCAATACTGTAACACGGAGCTACTTAAACGGATCTACCAACACACACATAATGTGAAGTAACTCAGATTTCCTCCTGTCGTTGATGAATCATGATCCATGCAGAAATCTCTTACTGCCAGCCAGTGGGGGCAGGGGCACTGCCTTCTTCCCAACCAGTGGTAGCAGCAGGAGCAGCAGCAGGAGGGACGGCAGCTGCATCCCACCCTTCCGCAGCCACAGGAGCTGCAATTCAAAAGAATGTAAAGTTTAGTCTATGTTACAATATTTGAAGAGCTCAGATGCTTCAGTCTCATGACACAATAATCAAGCTTGTGTCTGCAATCAACTATACTATAAGAACAGACAGAAGGCACAAGAAAAACTAACAACAGGATAAGGTCCTTCAACTGGGTTACCGGCCAATCTATAGACAAGTGAATTGACTGCTATAATAGTTAAAAATGAGTTCAAATTAACACTAGGGGAAAATAATAAGCCTTTTATGATAATGCAATGTGCGTTTATCATTTTATTCATTCAAGACTCAACATTAGATTCTATCATGACTTGTGAGTCCAACTCAAATAAGACGACAATCAACCCTTAATCAAACAGCATACATCATCTTCCTACCCTCAGTCAAATTATGAAGGTAGATGGGTAAATCAATTTAAGATAGAGCTAGCAATATGTACTTGCTGGATATTCAGTAATAACTAATTACGATTATAAAGTAAAACGAAGGCGAACCAACCTGGAGCAGCACCCCACTCAGCACCTGTTGGTGCTGCAGTGAGGGCAGCAGGTGGAGCATCACCAACCCATTGTTGGTCGCCCCAATTGTCAGTCGCAGGGGCACCATACTCAGCAACCACGCCATAGTCTGGAGCAACTGGAGCCTCCTCTTCCTCCAGCTCCTTTGCTTCCTCTGGATCCCTATAGAAGAAAAGATCAACCTACAAAAGAGAAACAACATCCAGGAGTAATTAGAAGACAAAGGAGCACGAAGGCAATTTAGCAGGAAATCCAAACATAAACAATCCAAATGTGGCTTTATATCGTCAAAGTTTACCATGACATCCCACTTGTGTCCTGGGAGAATTGTGCCACGCATCTGAAGAACCATCCTAGCAAGCAGCCAGAAAAGGCAACCAATGCTCTGCTTCCCCTTGTTGTTGGCAGGAATGCCAATATCAACATAGCGCATAGGAGAATCAGTGTCACAGAAGGCAATGGTGGGGATGTTTCCAAGAGCAGACTCCTTGATGGGCTGTACACAGTTAAACCAACACATTAACCAGATGATACATTTTGCAATTCCATTCCACAAAAGCTCATAAAATCAAAAGAAAATTACCTGATGATCAGTCCTGGGGTCGGTCAGGATGAGAAGACGTGGCTCACTGAATGAGGTTTGCAGCTGGTTGGTGAAGGTACCAGGGGTGTGCCTGCCAGCAATGGCATGGGCGCCAGTGTACTGTGCAAACTTGAGGACAGCCCTCTGACCATAAGGCCTAGCAGACTGCACAATGATGTCCTGCGGGTTCTCAATCGCAACAATCACTCTGGCAGCCAACTGAAGCTTCTCCCAGGTTTTGCCAAGGTTAATAATGAAAATGCCTGCAAGAAAACATACAAAGATAGCCTCCTACGCTGTTGGTCACCACAATCGATTGGTAAAGGACAATCTATCACTTCTAAGCCAAAAAAAAAAAAGTCCCAGATGAAGGAGACTCCCCTGTAATGCAGCCACACAACAGACATACTCGATGTTCCATCATAGTTATGTGGCTGCATTACAGCGAATAATGGAACAACGACATGGATTCGTAGTTCTGATTTCTAAACAGAAGGGTTGTTCCAGGTCCAAATCACATTCGACCGGTCCAAATCCAGAGAACCACAACAGCATGGGTGCTTCAACCAAAGATTCTAACCAGTTATCACATATATAGAGAACAGCAACTAAATAGAAAATATTCAACTCATGTCATCATGTCAACTGATAAACTCTTTAAGTCATACTAGCAGTAAACAAGGTGTGTACTTCATGTTCCGGTATGATGCAGCTGACATGGGTACTTGGTGCATGACTATGAATCGAAACTAGAAAACTCGATGCATGCGCCAAATCTAATCCACTCTACAAACTAGCATCCTTTGAACCCGACAAAAGAATCAACTTGCACCGCGACATGTTGTCGATACCATTCCATACACACGCATCAAAATGCAGCAGGCAGAAAATCTGCTCCTACCACTAAGCAAATCCACCAAACCTCGCATCCTAACACAGGGAAGAAACCTAATCACGCATTCAGACATGACCAGATCTATCTAGACACGTGTATCAGTGGTGAAGACAGGAACCGAAATAATCCCAAGAACACGCAAGGAGAAGACTAGTATCATCTATAGCTCCAACGGTGGTAATCGCGTAGATTTCGGGGCGGGAGGGGTGGTGGTACCGTCGGATCGGCGCTTGAAGACGTAGCGCTCCATCTGGAAGTCGCAGTTCTTGGTGCCGAGTTGCACGTCCGCCGCCAGCATCATCTGGATGTCCTGCTCGCGCTGCGAGAGCGCCCGTGGAGCACCGCCTGCCGCCGCCGCCGCCGCCATCGTCGCTGTCGCCGTCGGGAGGAGGGTAGCTAGGGTTGGGTTGGGGTGTGAGCGCGAGAGGAGCAGGGGAGGTGGCGGCGCGATAGGGGATGGGGAGGGGGCTGGCAGCTGGGAGATTTATAGGAGTGGGCCTTTTGGGCTAAAACCCTAGATCTTTATCTGACTGAGGCTATGATTTTTTGGGCTTTTGTTATTTTTTAAAATAGCATGCTGTTTATGTTGATGTTTTGGCTTTTTACTCCTATCTCAAAAAAAAAAAAACAGAAAAAACTATCAACTATAGCTCAAAAGAACTAGGGCTGGGCATTCGGTTTTTTCGGTCTATTCGGTCTCTGAGAAATTCGGGTTCTAAAAAATGAGGACCAAATTTCTCAGAAAAAAAAACAAGAACCGAACCCAAATAGACCGAATTTTTTGTTCGGTCTATTCGGTCCACTGAATTGACCGAAATAACTTTGAGCTTCCAGATCCAGTGTTGTTTGCGAAATCTTTGTAATGAGCTAAACAAAAATAAATAATATTCCCGCATAAAGCAATGAGTAGCCAGCCAGTAAATAGATGATAGACACACCAAATGAGCTTTTCGGGTTTGGGCCGATGCTTGAGTGCTTGACGCCTTGACGGGGGGCCTTTTCTATAAAACCAGAATTCGGGTTATTTGGTCTATTCGGGTTTTGAAGGCCAAAGACCGAACCCGAACCCGAAGACCGAACTAAATCAAAATATTGACCGAACCCGAACCCCGAAACCCGATATCCGGGTTCGGTTCGGTTCGGTGTTCGATTCTCGGGTTTAAAGTGCCCACCCCTAAAAAGAACAGGGCATGAGATCAAGGGCTTTGTTATTTCTATGATAAGTGATTTTTCATTATTTTCTGATGAAAAATTGCTATCGTAGAAGCTTCCATGAGCACCGATCAAGGCAATTTACTCAAGGAGGAGCATAGAATCACTTCCAAAAATAAGTTGACGTCCACCTACGTATGGACCTCGTACGTCGCAACAGCAATTGTCATATGGAAACCACTGTTGTCTCATGTAGAATATGCAAGACAGGGAGAGGGGGGCACTCAAAAGAGGGCGAGATATTGGACGGGTTCAATTAAGCTTATAGTTTATGCTTTTCTATGGTAGCTATAGTAGATTTTTTAAAAACAGTATATTTTTTGAGACAGGGTTTAAAGATTAATTATAGTAAAAAAATATACTGAATTTAGTTTTACGGACTAAAATTACATGTGACTATTTTTCTGTACATATTGTCTCTCACGAATAGACCAGAATTCAAAAATCACAGCCATAAATCATAAACCACAATAAAAAAAAATCCACCCATTGATACCATGTTTTCACCTTTAAGATACGGCCGACCCATAAATTGATTTAAAACTTGGTTGAGCTCGCTCGGATGACAATCACACTCAGCCGGCGAAGCTGACTTGTGTCATGTGTCCCTTTTTTTTTTTTTAGTTTCAAGGTCTCTATTTAGAGAACGAGAATTCGTAAAAAACAATTTAATTCCCACCGGAACGTGGAAAAACTTCCCTGTGGTTGAGTAGGGGTAAGGTTTGGGCCCGGCATACTTCCCTTAGACTTGGCAGGTTGGGCCATGATAGTCGGGCCAGGCCTACATTGGGGACCTAACTAGTAACAGAGTAGGCTTAAATGGTTAGGCCCATTTTTCACTCCTCTCGTGTTGTAACCCGTTCAGGTTTTGTTTTGTTTCTTTTCAGAGCGTACAAGACGAACGCACACTCAACTACACCTCACTCACACTACCTAAAAATACACACACGTGTGCGCGTTTTGTTGACAGTGTAAGTGCTGTAGCTCATGTTCTTGCTGCTTGATGTGCTAGTTTAGCTCCAATCTCCACCTATATGGATCATCGACCATCCCTACATACACACCTTTACGCATACACAAATACATTTTACAAGAAAACATGTACTCGTACATGTGTACACGTAGTATGTGTATGTGGTGGTTGGTGCGTATGTCCACCGTTGTAGTCTTAAAAAAAATAAATTTTGACAGTTAACCCATAGAGTAATTTTGAAAACATGAAACCATCGAACAATTACTTGGTTTAACTCTTCTCAATTCTTCGTCACGCAAGTGGAGATTATAACAAAGTTCAACCTCAATGCTTCGTTGATTATTCGCATGCCTAGGGGCGAATCCACTTGAGAAATTTGGACACTGTTGGACCTATGGACACCCGAATTTCCATTTTTGACCCCCAAATGAAAAAAATTCCAGATTTGGACTCCTCCTCACCGCGCGTTTATGCCAGTGCGACACGTGTCCCGGTCGTGCGGACTGGTACCGCACGACCGCACTGTTCACCCGGTCGTGCGGTACCAGTCCGCACGACCCGCGTGGCTCCGCTCCGACCGCGGGATTCATCGCCCGAGCGCACGATCGATGGCTCCGACCGCACGACGCTTGCACGAGCGCGCGACCTGCTGGCCCCCTCGCGCGACTGCCGACCTCACCGCACGACCGTCCAGTCCCGCCTGCGCGACCGAGTCCCGAGCGCGTGATTCCTCTGCCGACCGCGCGATGCCTCTGCTGTCCGCTCGCGTCAAATCGTTCCGCCGAAAGCCGAAAGCGCAGCACGGGCTGGCAGTAGTATGTGTATGGCCCCCAAATTTTGCATGCAGGTCATACACGTGTCAGTAGTATGTGTATGGCCCCCCAAATTTTGCTGAATGGGTGAGGAGCGTTCGCAATAAAATGGCTTTCGGGCTCGCTTGGTGAGCAGATGCATGCAGTGAAGTTTTCTGGTTTGCAGTGGAAGCAAAGACAGAGCGAGAGAGGGAGTGAAGGGAGGAAAAGAAAGAGTGGAAACTCAGATTTTTGAGTTGCTTCTGTTTGGAGTCAGCAGATTTTGCAAATACGAAAGTTGTAGATCGTCTTCTGAGCTTCAAGAAGAGGTAATTTTTGGCCCTGTGCAAGTATTTTTCTGTCAATGTCATTAGCCCGTAATTAGGGGAACCATGTTTCGTTAATGTTCTTATAAGCCAATACGGTGTGTATGTTGTAGGTAAACATGATGCATGATGTATTGTAGTGTAGAAAATGTCGTATTTATTTGTTGAAGTTACGTAGTGTAATGTAGTTATTTTTTGATGAACAAACGTGCTTACATGCGTAGGTGTTGAAAAAGTAAATATTTATGTTAGAGCATTTGTGGTTGATAGCAACAGTAGATAGATTAGAGACAATTTGTATAATTGGTAGGCTTATACAATTTTTGGTGAAGAAAAGTGAGGAGCGAAAGCTGGAAGAGTTGAGTTGTTTTCGTTTGGAATCAGCGGATTTGGCAAGTACAAAAGTTGTAGATCGTCCCGTGATCATCAACAAGAGGTAAGTTTTGTGCCCGTGCAACTATAATTTTATGTATGTAATTAGGCTTTAATTAAGGAAACCATCTTGTGTTACTGTTATTTTATGTCAATCTTTTATACGCTATGTATGTATAGCAAATCTTGCATATGTCAGGCATGATGTATTGTAGTGTATATAGTGTTTTCCTTTTTTTGTGAACATACGTACTGTAAAGTAGTTTAAGTTAGGTGGAAAATATGAAGTTGTAGTGTGTAGACGTTGAGAAAATACATATTTATGTTAGAGCAATTGTAGGTGATAACAATAGTACCAGGATTAGAAGCATATGATTAGTACGCTTAGGGAAGAACTACATACAGTGCGGTAGGTGGTAAAAATAAATTAGAAATAAATTTGGTAGATTAGAATTAAAATATAATAACAGTCATAGAAAGTTATAGTAGAGCTACATAAAGACTATATTAAGTTAAAGTTAGAAAAGATTGTAGTGTAAATTATGTGTAGGTGTTGAAAAAGTAAATA
The DNA here is from genome assembly GCA_017311315.1 of Dendrocalamus latiflorus. NCBI lineage: Eukaryota > Viridiplantae > Streptophyta > Magnoliopsida > Poales > Poaceae > Dendrocalamus > Dendrocalamus latiflorus. The sequence goes on along the minus strand of CM029612.1, from coordinate 24,753,246 downwards.
TTTATGTTGGAGCATTTGTAGGTGGTAAATTTGTAGTAGTTAGATTAGAGACAATTTGTATAATTAGTATGATTAGTGAATGACCGTAGTATGAAGGTCATTTGATGGAAATAAAAATGTTATGAATATTTAATTTGATGTATGGTACGATTAGATGGTTCGATTGTTAATTAGATGGTACGATTGTTACAAGTTGAAATCTGGACACATGTGGACCTCTAAACACCCAAAAATTCCGCTTTTGGCCCCTAAACCAAAAAAATTCCGTTTCTGGACCCCTTCCGACCGCGTGTTTCGCGAGATGGCGCCACGTGTCCCCGCCGGCCGCGCGACCGCCCGCTCCACCGCGCGACCGCCGCCCGCCAGCGCGACCGCGCGTTCGCCCGCGCGACCGCGCGTCCGCCCCGCCCGACCGCGCGTCCGCCCGCGTCCGCCGCGCGTCCGCCCGCGTCCGCCGCGCGTCCGCCCGCGTCCGCCGCGCGTCCGCCCGCGTCCGCCCGCGCGTCCGCCCGCCCGCCCGCGCGACCGGGCCGCCTACCGCGCGTCCGCCCGCCCGCCCGCGCGTCCGCCCGCCGCCCGCGCGACCGCGCCGCCGACCGCGCGTCCGGGACACGTGGCTCCAGCTCGTGAACGCGCGGTCGGGAGGGGTCCAGAAGTGGAATTTTTTTGATTTGGGGGCCAAAAGTGGAATTTCGGGTGTTTAGGGGTCCAAATGTGTCCAGATTTCTTACAAGTTGTGTACTAAAATGGTTGATTATGCACTTATGGTAGGTACGCAATGGCTGGCATTGAACAATTGTTCGTATTTTATGGGAGTGGTCTCGTACGTGATGGGCCGTATGGGGCGGACCTGTCAAATTGCGAGCGGACCGTGATCCGGGCACCCGGTCTGAGCGCCATGAGCTTGTCTGAGCTACGGAGGTGTGTCCGTTCAGCGTTCGATCGACAGACCGCAAGGAAGAAGTTACGGATCGAGGCAGTCTATGCCTCAATGGTGGATGATGGAAGGGAGAGCATATGGCAACTTCTGAAGGTGACCAATGACGCCTCATGGGCGAACTACATGGAGCACTACTAAAGTTTTACCCTTGCGCATCGACGAGAAAACGTTGCAATAGGCCCAATTTGGTTGCAAACGGTACGTATTGCAACCAAATCACGTTCGTTGCCAATGGATGCAATAAGTCGCGTTGCAATAAGGTATTGCAACCGTTGCTAGTTTGGCGTTGCAACTGTTGGGGTTTATTGCAACCATAGCTGTCCGTTGCCAAGCATGGCAATAGGACGTTGTTGCAACATTCACGGTCGTTGCAATATAAGCAATTGCCACGCCCGTCTTTGTAGCAAGAGGTGGTACATGCAACGATCCATAGCGTAGCAATAGAGACATTTGCCACGAACAACGTCGTGGCAATAGTCTGTATTGCCACGCCATAATTTTGTTGCCAAAGGTGTTATTGCCACGACCATCATGCCGTGGCAATAGTACCATTTGCCACGCAATTTTATTCGTTGCGAGAGAACATACGTTATTGCCATGGCAGCCATGGCGTGGCAATAGTACCATTTGCCACGCAATTTTATTCGTTGCGAGAGATAATACGTTATTGCCACGGTAGTCATGCCGTGGCAATAGTACCATTTGCCACGCAATGTTATTCGTTGCCAGAGATCATATTGCCACTCAAGTGAGTTCGTTGCCATAGACCATATTGCCACGTATAGCAGTTCGTTGGCATAGTTTGTATTGCAACACTAGTAGCATTTGATTTGTGGTTTAATAAATCGTCATTGCAAAAACAATAAACCATAAAAAAAATGATTTCACTCACATATATTAATTATATTCAATCATTCAATAAGTTGACAATCCATTGAAGTAGTATCTAAAATCATAGACGAGTGTACAGTTCACTCATTATTTCACAACTTTTTAAAACTTGCAGCAGTACAAGACTCCCTAACATCTATGCAGCACTCGAGGGTTTCCTAGTAGCGCAACATGTCGGCTGTGTCCTTGCTTGATTATGAGCCTCCCACTCAAACTTTGTCCACCTACTGACCAAAAGAATAAGATTGGGATATTAGAAACTTATTAAGTTTACTACTTCATGCACAGAATGTAAAGAGATTCGGATAGAACATGGTTGTAATTAAGCAAAAGTAGAATTAAGCAAAACTAGTTACCTATGGAAGGAGTGCTGTCAATTTAATTAAGCAAAAGTAGAACTAAAAATTACAAAGCCTAGTACTAAAGCAAGTACTCAATGAACACCACCACCTGCTGGCTAGACAAGCATATGTTTCAATATCCTCCAGCACTTCTATACTGCTCAAAATATTGTGGCTTGCTACTGATTGTTGTCAGATAAATTTGTAGAAGATGTTGTAAACAAAATCCAAATAATACAACATGGTATGCATCCGACTTTTTGCTCTCCAAAGTGTAGTGTGTCGGACATACTACTTTTTTGCATACGAATAGTCTAAAATGGAGTATGTAATTGAATGTGAAAAAGGAGTATAAGGAAAAATGAAGTGTCGAAAAAGGAGTATGTATACGATAGAATAGTCCAATTTCAATTGTGCATGTACAGAATAACAAAAGCAGTATGTGTTTAGTCAAAAAAAATAGGTGAATAACGGCGCAGCATATCAGACCTCGGAAGCATGTAGTCAAACAGGAAGGGCGGAAGCAAATGGAGTATGTGTATGTATGAAAGAGGAGTATGTGTATGTACTAACAGTTGAACAAGGAGTATGTAAACTGAAGTGAAAAAAGATGATATGTACTGTTTGGACATATCCTGGCGAATAGAGTATGTATACTTATGTAAGAGGAGTATGTGTTAGTTTGAAAAAGTAGTATGTGGACGTAAGAAAAAGAAATATGTACTTTCCAATTTGTAATGCAGTATGTGTATGTACATAGAGTCGAAATAGTAGTACGTATATGCATGAAACCAAGTGTTTTAGCATTTGTACAACAGAACATATAAAAGAAAATAACTCAAGAAGGATATATATGGTGCGTGATACTACTATGCAAGAATTATAATTCGATCACCATACGTACCCATGCATCATAGATCTCAGTTGGCATATATCATATAATTAGAGAGGACAAACCACCATACTAATAATATGCCTAAATTAAATACATTAAGAATGTGAAAAAAACACAGATATATGTCATGAATCAAAATCACAGCCTCATGAGCAAAATTCACAGCGATTTAAAAAAAACTACCACAGCCTCATCAGATGCACTCCTTGCTGTAAACTGGGAACCTTCTGAGTATTATTATGTTTTTATATGCACAAACAAGCATGTAGAGGTGATTGTGGATAGTTGTTTTGCTAATAAAGTTTGTTTGTTGTCAAAAAAACTTGGAGCCGCATACAAATCTGTAAAGATGAAATACAGCACAAAAAATACATTTTGACACTAAGAAATGTGTCCAAGGTTGGCTGATAACATATTGTAGTTGTTACCTGACTCTTCTTTTTCTGATTTCTTGTTTTATTCATAAGCTGCTGTGAAGTGATATATGTCACCGGTGCCACATTAGAATTGTTTTCGTTGAAAAGATTTCTGATGACAGAAGTAGAAGCTTTACAGTTGCGAGTAGGTGGTACTGCATCTTTTTGTGTGGTGACAACGCTTCTTTGCTGAGTCTGGAAACATGAAATTGTTCGATCTATGTTAGCTACAGTTTAAGGTACATAGCTCAAGATTACTTGGAACATATTGCAATAATGTCATTACCTGCTGTAATGCATCTTCCTTTTGTTTTGCAAGTTCATCAGTCTCATCGTCCTCTTGTATGGTAGGTGCAATTTGTATACTGTCATTGTTTTGCGGGGTAGTCTACGCATAAAAATATTGAGGTAAAAGATTAGGCATCATAATCATAATCATAAGTTTATTAAAAGGACGAAGGATGAAAATTATTCTGAAATTTTACCTGATTTATAGTTCCTTCTTTGTGCTGCGCTAGCATTTTAAGAAATTCTTGCTTCAGTTCAATCTTAGCTTTTTCCAGATCCTCTTGCATCTTTCTCCTATTTTCTTCTTTCTCCCTTTCCCTTTCAGCAGCTTCGTGCGCAAGCTGTTGTTTCAACTTCTCAACCTCTACTTCAAAAGCAATTCTCTTCTCGTTGGCTGCAGCTTCAGCACGTGCATGTACTTCAAGGTTCTCTTTCATAAGTTCCTTGCGAGTTCGATACTTCGCCAAGTATCCATGCCCATGTACTTTGGATGATTTGATTTGTGTGGTTTCTTTGTAGCATGACTGGAAAATCATGTTTTCCTCAGCAGCTGTAAGTAATTGTCTATCAGGTTCTGACTCAATCTCACACATTTTGAAGGCTGCTATTTCCTAAATGAAATAACAGAATCCGTTAGAGTTTCTTGATACAACCAGCAGCTTTAAAAAAGGCTTGGCAAAAGATTTACTCACATATACTTCAGCTGACACAGAATTTGACCATTTCCCCTGTTTTGTGTGAGTGCTCTTCCAAAGAAAAAGATCACCTGGCTCTTCACCAGTTTCTTTGTCTCTCTAGGATGCCAAAATATAATTCAACACATAAGTATTGCATCATACAATGGAAGGATCAGATTTGTGTATCTCATGATTACCTGCTCAAAGCTACACTGTGAGAAGTTTTTTGAACCCATCAGATGCTTGGTTTTTTGATGCTGACGGTTGGAGGAGTTCTGGCTGCTAACCTTCTGCAAAATGACAACAAGTGGTATGTAACAATGCAATTTTGGTTGCTAAAGTTTGTTTGACAAAGTAGATTTTACTAGAACTAACCTTGAATTTATCAGATCCAAAATACAACAACAAGTAGTGCCACTCAACAAGGTGTAATTCTTCAGGCTTATTTTGTATTCTCTCACCATAATTATTATAAGCCTTGTATGTGGCACTCAGAGCTGATCGCCATCCTTTGTACCGCTCCTTGGCAATGTTCCATATTTTATCTTTTGCTTCATCCTCAGTGGCAATGTTGATTAAGTTCCACCTAGTCTGTTTACAATTAAAAAACAATCAAATGGTTTAAGCAGATTAATTTTACGCATCACATGAGTAGGAATAAAAATAGTACGCAGCGTACCAGTATGTCTTCTGCAATTACATTTTTGACATCTTCCTTTATATCCTTCCAACTGTTTACTCCAATTAGTGGGGCCCTTTTCCTTGTAAACAGTACAACCTCATCGACAAATGTACGGGCGTTCGGTCCAACTGGACCTCCAAGCCTGGATGAAAATTCGATTTGTAGTTTTTGAGTGCGATCCTTAACTCTCTTGGTGGCTGCTGCTAGTCCTTTAACAGTGCCACGACCTCTTTTCTTGCGTTGATTGGAGCCATCTCCTTGCAAAAAAGACAATAACGAACTTGAGCTGTTGTAATTAGGGCTGAAAACGGTCGAAAACGATCGGTAGCAGGTCAAATCAATTTCAGTTTCATGTTATTTTCTCGAAAATGAAATCAATACGATATTGTCGGAAACGAGAACGACATCGATATTCCGGTAAATTCGGAAACGAAACTATTCGATCAAAAGTGCATCGATAACGATCGAAAATCATGAGAAATAAACAATTGGAACAAAAAGGCAAAGTAACTTGGATCAAGTTCTCAAAGAAACCACATGTTGTGACGGCATAAAAAGGAGACGACGAAGGAAAGAACAGGAGAGACTACAACGTAGCTGAAAATGCAAACATTTGTACTGTGTAGAGTCACATGGTTATACTTCAAATACTGGGAAGAATAGGCTCTGAAAAATTTCTCAATGAACTTGTAAAATGAGCTACACAAGTAATACAACTCTACACAAGTGAAAATTTTCCATAGAGTTCAGACGGTTATAGTGGAGTCTGAAATGCAACGAGGGGCAGCACACATGCATTCAGATTTCTTGCACATGATCTCTCTTTACCCTCTTCTCTCATTTTTTTACAGGTGTGTCTTATGCCCTGGAAAACAAATGTCAGCTAATAATGTAAGGATCATAATGTTCTCTAACTTAAGAATCGTAATGATCACAATTATGCTATAGTTGTTTTCACAAAGATCATAGTGGCATAGTGCTAACTTACAGGAAAATAATAGCCTTGTTGGTGGCTTCAAGGAATATGAAATCTCAATAAGGCCCATGAATATGTGTGATTTTTTGCCATTTTATCAGTGTGGACCTTGTGGTTTGGCCCTTCTAGAGTGACAACTAACGATTTAGTGGTATTATAACCACTTCCGTAAGATTCTGTCTTAAAATGGGACACGTTTTACTACTGATTGTTAACTCGATCACCATTAATTAAAGATGCCGTTGCTTCTCTTATTTTAAATCAATATTAGACCGTGTAAAGAACGGTAGGTCTCATATTCTCCCGTTAGATCATCAGCCTTATCTCCTTCTGGAATTGTTTATCAGGCTAGATTCACACATTGCCACCTAATTGAATCGTTTATCCAACACCATGTGGAGAAACGAAAACATTGTTAAACCTACAGTTCGTTAAACACGAGTTATTCTCAGAATGCACTTACATCCATGGAAGCTTTTAGATTTTTTTGGATGAAAAAAGCTTTTAGATTTCAAATGGCCAAGTCTAATTGTGCATGACTAATCCCTGCCAGTGTGTGCTAAGAGGTGATTGAACACTCCTGGAGATTCACTAGCCGAACCCAGAAATGATTTTGGTTGTACCTGCTAATACCAACCGGTTCGTTCATCTTGCTTCTTCTGTTCCAACTACTAGTGAGGCTTATGTCCTTCCAATTTTACGAACGAATTGTTAATAGATTAGGCAAAGTGTTGGTTCCTACAGTTATTCACCTAATGGAATTAACAAGCAGACACTACATAGAGGAACACAGCACTAAAGTAATCTGTGATGCCCTTTCAAGGCCACATCACTAATACAAGTGCTCAAGGTTGTCAGAATCTCGATTTTGTCATGTGATTTTAAATGCCCATGTATGGTGTGTACAGCATACCTTTTCACATGTTATACTGAACAAATCAACTCATAACACTGGACATGATTGATCAAATGATGGCCATTACTACTCCAAACAAATGGGTGTTTATTAATCAAGCAAGGAAATCTACGAACCTGATTCCAAACAAATGGGTGTTTTCAGCCCTAGTTCTAATTCTCAATTAAGATATGTGAATCCAATATTAAAAGTATATGAATGATCACAAACCATTTCCCTCTTCCCTTTTCTTCCTTGCATGGCTTGGCCTATTTGAGGGTGGTGTCGCATTGCTTCTATTACTGTCATCGTCTTCAATTATAATGCCATCAGTGTCACGTTGCTCTACATATGCCACTGCACACAAAGTTAAAAGCTTCAGTTCAAAAAAAATTAGTAGTAAAATAAATTGGTTGAAAAAGGAAAATTAATTACTAATTTCTGGAATGTGCCCTTTCAGCCTTAACCATTCATTGTACGTAATGATTATTGCATCCCTAAAGTCATCCCTCAAATCTGTTAGTCACCAAAAACATATTAGATAAGTTGTAGTTTATATAAAGTGGCTAAGATTGTAAACAATACGAATCCATATGGAGAAACATAGATGTTATACTTGTGGATTTGTCCTTTTGCAGCCCCACTAGCCAGTCTTTGTATGCATCAAATAGATCATCCATAAACGGATGCTCATCATCTTCTGGCTGCTGCCTTGGTCGCTTGAGGGGTGTTATGCTCACTTGCTGTGTTGTCTCTTGCTCCTTTGAGAGTACTAATCTGATTTTCCTTTCTTCCTCATGTTCCTGTAACATGCGTTCTGCATCTGGGGTATAATCAATAGCCTGCAGCGTTGCTACATCCGTGCCACATCGCTTCTTGTAGTATAAGTAGTCCCGCCCAGCATACCCTAGCTGTTCTTTGAAACTTAGCAAGGTCAAAAAATTTATATCACCCTTATCAAGTGTGAGGTGGAGGTGTGCTTTGTCTGCAGTTGTCCCCTTGCACATAAAATGTATTGACCACATCTCTCCGGTTAAATTTGCTCTGCACATTACAAAATTGTGAGTGCAATCAAGAAATACTTCTTAGCTTCCAAGAGCCTTTGACAAAAATGAGAATCCCCATTTTTGACAGCGACCTGAGTTAAAAGTATTGTTGCCTAAGTATTTTCTTCTCAACATTATTTGCCAAATTCCATCTTAATACTCAAGCTTCCAAAGCCATTTGCACAAGCTTATGTTCATCACATTTAGGTATAAAACCCCTAAACCACCTGGTCTTTTGGTCTACAAATGTCAGGCCAATTGACAAGATGGTATTTTTTTACCCCCTCCCCTTCCTGCCACAGCAATCTAGTTCTATAGTAATCCAGTCTTTTCAGCACTCCTTTAGGAACCAGTCTTACAAGTGAAGATTTCCCCATACCTCTCCTTATTGTTTGGAGCTGCACCTAAACAATAAATATCACTCTTGAGGAAATTGATCTTAAGACCTGAGAGCTGCTCAAACAAGCACAGAATGTATTTTAAGATCCTTGCACTAGTAAGGTCATCCTCTAACAAGAAAATGCTGTCATCAGCATACTGCAGAATAGCTAACCCCCCTCTCCCTCCACCAGGTGTGGGACTAGACCTTCGACCTTTTTCACCAAATATGCTAAACCATCAGCAGCAATGTCAAACAGCAAAGGAACTTAAAATAATCTAGCTGTTTGTAATAGTGCAATAATCCCAATAATCACCCTTGTTAATCTAGCTGTTAGTGCTTTTGTAAGTATTTTATAACTTACATTAAGCAGGCAAACTGGTTTACATTAAGCAGGCAAATTGGTTTATACTTTTGAATAGAAGAGGCATCTATACTTTTGGGCAGCAGAGTGATAATCCCATGATTTAATCTCCCAATAGGTAAAAGACCTTTGTGAAAGTCATCAAACAAATCTTTCGGGTCCTTTTTCACAATATCCCAGTGTTTTTGGTAGAATTCGACAGGAAAACCGTCAAGACCAGGAGCTTTATTATGCTCCATATAAAAAACAGCATTTTTGATTTCCTCTATTCTAAACTCCTGTGTTAGGAAATGCTTATCATGTTCAGATAGCTTAGCCATATCTGGAAAATCACAACTCACAGCAGCGAAATTATGATAATCCCCAAACAATTGTTTATAAAATTGAGTTATGTAAGATAAGAGATGTGGATCACCTTCAATTACCCCATCATTCTGATGAAGACTCAGAATTATTTATTTTCTTTTCCTACCACTATCTTTCAAATGAAAATAATTAGTGTTATTATCCCCTTCCAAAAGAAAGCATTTTCAACTTCCTTTCTAATTCTAACTTTATTTGTCTATCTTCTGCAGATATACCAAAGACTTCACATTTTTTGTCCAGATGATATAATTGAGACAAGGTTTGTTTTTTGAGAATGTAATAATGGCCCTCTATATTCATATTCCAACCCTTTAAATACCTTCTAAGGCAACCTATTTTGCCATCTACCAATGCTCAGCCTGCCCTGGACAGGTTTTGCCCAAAAATTAGCAATAAGATCAGCAAAACCCTCTCTTCCACAATCTGACTATCCCCTGTATCCAGCAACAAAGGAACATGATCAGATACAGCTCCTTCCATAGCCTTAACCACCACATTAGGGTATTTTAGCTCCCACTCTGTACTAACTACAACTCTGTAGTTTTTCATAAGTAGGATCATCCAGATTATTGGCACATGTAAAAAGCCTCCACTTAAGTCAATTTCCTTTAGACCATGAGTTTCAATAATGCATTAAAAATAAAACTCCACTTATTTGTGCCCCCAGGTTTATTCTTTTCAGAATCTCTTCTAATCATATTAAAATCACCACTATCAAAAGAGAATAGTTTTTTTTGTGGCAAACGTTAGCGAGTTCAGTTAGGAAGTTCATATAGGGTAGGGGACACAAGACTACCCCCGCTCCACCGCTAGATCCCCCCCTCGACCTCTCTAAACTAAACCAATCCAATCCACATGCAAAATGAAGAGGGGATGAACCAAAACCCTAAACCATTAGCAGCTTTACATGTGAAGAGGGGATGAACCAAAACCCTTGATGGAGGTGCGGCGCGGCTGCATACCTACTCGATGACAGTCCGAAGATCTCTTGATCGACACGAATGTCGGCGTGGGCTTCTACTGCTTCTGGACGAGTACCAACGGCGGCACGGCCTTGTTCACTGGAGTCGTCGCCGTCGGTGGCGGCGGTAGGGGAAGTCCGCGCCCTGGTTGGTGTAGTCGCCATTGCGCGCAGGAGGGGGTGGGGGGGGGGGGGCAACACGAACTGGCCGCCGTCGTAGCCCTCGTCTATGCGTAGATTGATTAGCAAGTAGCGATTATTAGGGGTAGTGGTGGTGGAAGGGTTTCTGGAGGGATTATTAGGGGTAGTGAACCGGCCGCCGTCGTAGCCCTCGTCCGGATTTTGGATGGTGGAAGGGTTTCTGGTGGGAAAATATGGCAGGGTGTGTAAAAAAAGGGTTTCTGGAGGAAAATATGGCAGCGATTATGCGTAGATTGAAGGATTTCGGATTTTCCCCTTTTTTTATTACTGGAATCACTGGCAAAAATTTAATTAAAAAAACGTAAACCTCTGAGGAGTGCCTCACATTTTCCTCTCACTTCTTCCTGGAGCAAATTTTACACAAAAAATCATCGTCAGAATCTTCTCCCGGAGTATTGTATGGAGGGACGACTCCATCAGCAATGTAAGTGTCATCTGGGTCTTCGTCTTCATCAAACAGGTCATCGTTGTCAGGTTCAGGCATTGCTGTTGCAAGAGCCTGCTGAATAACACAAGCATCAACACTAACCCCGTCAAGGCCTGACCTACTCCAAGTTGTCACATCTTCATTTTGCTGTTCAAGATTCATATCTTCCACTCCTACAACAACTGAGTCCAGATCGATCTCGCCCACCTTGTCAGTACCTTCTCCTTCAGGCATGGCAAACAGGTTTCTAGGCTTCATTCTAAGGACACTGCACCAATCTGGTTTCTTTGTGTTTTTCACATAACACACTTGCTCCGCTTGTGTGCTCAGGATGTAAGGTTCATTTGAATACCGAAACCGAGTGATATCAATATCGATGACCCCATATTGATCCTTATTGTACCCTCTAGATTTGCTCCTACTTGCTGCAGGGACATCAAACCAGTCGCATTGGAACAACATTACTTCCTTCTGATTAGGAAAATCAAGGCAGATGATTTTCCTAAGCACGCCATACCAGTCCATGTTTCCTGTACTCGCATCGCCCTTCACAAATACACCACTATTTTGAGTAGTTAAGAAGTTCTCTATGAAAGAGACCCGGAAAAGGAAGCCATTCATGAAACACCTGTTGAACACACGAGCCCGATGGTCTGGACCGCGAGATAGATAATAAATCATGTCATCTATTTCCCCTTGTGCACGCAAGTATCTGATCTGTGGTTAGCATCATTTTTAAAATATATTAGGGACTAATAAATTAACAAGTAGCATGTCCAAACTAAACAAAGAAAATATGGATAAATAAATGACTCACTTTACGCTCAAACCATGATACAAACTCCTCCTTGTGTCTTTTATCAACATGCCGAGGGTTGGTTGTCTTCAGCTCATCCATATGCACACTTCCCACATCAATTGAAAATACAGTTCATTAGTTACATATATATTTTACACATTCATGAACACCATAAAAAATCAATTTTGAAAAATAGCTTACTTTATCCATGGAGTGACCTCGTCACAGTTGGTTAATATGTAATGCCTCATCCTCTGCATGTCAATATCAGAAACGTTCTCGATAGTACTTCCTTTCCTACTGTAGTCAATGCTCCCAAATATACTTAGCCCAGATGGTGGTTCACTAGCAGTGGCGCTTTCATGACGCTCTGGACGATTAAGCTTGGTACTAATATTTTCAAAGAAGCGAGAGCAAAATGTGAGGCACTCCTCAGATATATACCCCTCTGCTATTGAACCTTCAGGGTGCGCTTTGTTCCTCACATAGCCTTTAAGAGTACGAAGGTACCTCTCAACTGGATACATCCATCTATAACACACAGGGCCTCCAAGTCTAGCTTCTTCAGCAAGATGAACTGGTAAGTGCATCATAATATCAAAAAAAGCTGGTGGAAAAATCATCTCCAGCCGACAAAGGGTCTCCCTAATCGAAGTGCTCAGCTTTTCAATTTCTGAAAACTCCAACTCCTTTGAACATAGTGAGTTAAAGAACCTACTTAGCTCGATCACTGGGATCACTACATCTTCAGGCAATATGTTGCGTACCACTAAGGGCAAAAGTTTTTGTAAGATTACGTGGAGGTCATGAGTTTTAAGTCCAGAAAGCTTGCAACCATTGACGTCCACACATCTCCTAATATTTGCGGCATAACCATCAGGAAACTTGACACCATGTAAAAATTTGCACAGAACTTCCTTGTCATCCTTACCTAGAGAGTATAACGCTGGTGGCAAGGTGTACTTACCCTTTTCGAGCACTGGATGTTGATCTTTCCTTATACCCAAATGCTGCATATCAAGTCGAGCCTTGTCACTGTCCTTGCATTTACCTTGTAACTCCAGCAAAGTCCCCAGTAAGCTCTCACATATGTTCTTCTCAATATGCATGACATCCAAATTATGTCGTACAAGCAATGATTCCCAGTAAGGAAGCTCAAAGAAAATACTCTTTTTCCTCCAGTTGTGCCACCTTTTTTCTTCGTCACGTTGCTTCCTTTTCCTTGTATCCTTTCCAAAAGTCACTTGCTGGAAACTCTCATACTGCTGCTTCACCTGCTCACCACTGAGCGGCACTGGAGCTTCCTTGGTTTCAGCCTTGTTATTGAAGCTCACCTTGTTCCTTCGCCACTTGTGGTCCGAGGGCAAAAATCGACGATGTCCCATGTAGCAATGCTTTGAACCATATTTTAACCACAAGTAATCAGTATCCTTGTGACAATAAGGACAGGCAAACTTACCTTTTGTGCTCCAACCAGATAACATCGCATATGCAGGGAAATCATTAATTGTCCATAGCAGAATTGCATGTAGAGTAAAATTCTTCTTCTCCTTCTCATCCCATGTTTCAACTCCTTTAATCCATAGCTCATGTAGCTCATCGATCAGAGGTTGCAAATATACATCAATGTTCACTCCAGGAGATTTAGGCCCAGGTATCAACATCGACATCATCCAATAAGGTTGTTTCAAACACAACCAAGGAGGCAGGTTATAAGGAATTAGTATCACGGGCCAACAAGTGTAATTAACATTCAACATCCCAAATGGATTGAAGCCATCGGATGCAAGTCCCAGCCTAACATTACGTGGATCCAAAGCAAATTTCTTATACCTTGTATCCACGTGCTGCCATGCCAATGAGTCTCCTGGGTGACGCATTTTCCCATCACGGACCAATTCTTCCTTGTGCCACCGCATCAATGATGATGTTTTCTCTGACATATATAATCGTTGCAGTCGAGGAATAAGTGGAAAATACCTTAGAACTTTGCAAGGAGTGCGCTTCTTCTTTGCTCCACCACTTTCGCTAGACTCGCCAATCTCATCAGAATTTGTGTCGTTCTTCCGCCTACTCTCACCACATGTTGGACACATGTCCATATCAGCAAACAGCCCACGAAATAACACGCAGTCATTCACACAAGCATGGATCTTAATGTAGTTGAGGCCAAGGTCACGAATAACCTTCCGTACTTTCTCCATAGTGTCTGGGATACAATGTCCTGGGGGGAGCACATCCGAGAATAGGCTAAGTAGTTGCCCTGTGTTATGGTTACTCCAACCACCCATGCACTTAAGCTGAAAGAGCCTGACAATGAAAGATACCTTGGTAGCCTCGGTGCAACCTGGATACAAATCTTGCTGCGCATCTTCCAACAAATCAAAGAATTTCTTTGCACTCTCATTTGGCTGTTCATTGTTATTACCACTGTTAGCACCCCTTATTATTGCGGACACCAGATTCTTGGCAAATGATGCATCATCTGCTGTGCCTACATTCAGATCCCTATCATCATTCCAAGGTTCAGGATAACCTTTCTCTTTGACGAAATTCTCATCAAACCCTTTAGATAGCAAGTCCATTTGAACCTCGGATTTTGTTTTGTATACGACTCCACGACACCTTGAACATGGACATGGTGCAGTTTCTGATGCATAGGTGCCTTCAAAAGTAGTATCAATAAATTTCTCGAATCCTGCTTGCCACTCAGCTGTTGACTGAGACAACAGCATCCAACTCCGATCATCATCATGTGCCATTAATTCTATCTTCCAAATGTCACAAGACTTTATTTCCTGCAGTACGTTAATTGAAGGGATCACGAAGCTTCTAAAAACATATGAATGTCTATGTTTTTTCATAATTGAACAATTCAAAAAAAATCGCAATGCATCAAGAAGCTACTGTAGTAATTAAATTAATAGCACCTCTCCCGAACCCAGGCTCTCCTCCCCTCTGATTTCGCCGCCCCCAAACACCCACCACCCCGCACAGAACCCGTGCGCCTCCTCCCCTCCCTCCTCCCCCACCGCCTCCTCCTCCCCCACCCCTCCTCCGCCGCCTCCTCCCCCGTCGCCTCCTCCTCCCCCACCCCTCCTCCGCCGCCTCCTCCCCCGTCGCCTCCTCCTCCCCCACCGCCGCCTGCCTCCCCCACCGAACCCGTGCGCCTCCTCTGCCGCCACTCCGCCCTCACCTCATTTCTCCGTCGCTCCTCCCCTCCCTCCTCCGCCGCCGCGCCGCCCTCGCCTGCTCCCCTCCCTCCTCCGCCGCTCCGCCCTCGCCTCCTCCTCCCCACCCCGCGCCGCTGTCGCCTCCCTCGGCCTCCACTCCCTCCGCCTCCCCCGTGCCTATTACCGCAGTGCCCTAGGGGTGAGGTGATAGCAGCCGCAGGAGCCCTAGGGGAGAGGATGCAGCAACCTCACGATGGTGGTGACCGGAGGCGCTCTCCCGCCCCTGTTCCCGGGATCGCAGGGCGTACTGGTGGGAAGCTCGCGGTCGCCCCTGCTTCCGGCGGTGGCCTGGACCGTCGGCTTGACGAGTCGCCCCTGCTTCCGGCGATGGCCTGGACCGTCGGCTTGACAAGCTATATATATGAGGTGTTTTACAGGGGAGAGTCCGATCTGGACTGCAATCCCAATCCCAACTCGGAAACGGAACTAGAGTCCTTAAGGGTTTGATCTACTCTCAGCTAAGGTAATATTCCTTGTAATATCCTATTTAGCCCATTTTGAGATTGACAGCCCTGCGAGTTGTTTAGAAATTTGGCGTGTTCTCCCCTTCATTTTTGCTATACCATCTGAACTAGTCTATGAGATGAAATAGTTTATGTGCTTTCAAGTTATTTTAACTAAATCCTGCTTTTGTTTCTCATGATTTTTGGAACAAAAGACAATTCAGTAGATACCTGAAATTCAATAGAGGATGACCACAAAAGCTTAGTAAGCACTTCTCTTAAGGCCTCAATTGCTTTTCCTTCTTGCATTTACCCATTCTTTTTTTTTGTCACTGATGTTGCACCAGGTGAAATAGTTCCTTGCCTGTAAGTGATCTACCCAGCAAATTTGTTCAATCTATGCTAGTATTTTACGTTAAAATACAGTATAACTGATATAGAAAAGTTAGCTTGAGCAAACAAATTGTTTGGTATAGAATATTTGCTATAGAAGTCCCACCTTGAGATGTTATATCAGGCTCAGGGCTCATTTGGTGTGGATGTTAGACTCTGATCAATAAATTACACATTTCATGATTATCTAAATGCTTATTTGACGTAATGTTATTGCAATAAATGAGTGTTTTCTTGTTTAACTCCCATTTCTTTTTGAATGTGTTCCTCCTAGTTTGCCTTAGTTCAGATTTCATTGATATTTTTTTGGGACATATGCATAGCAGAACATTAGCAATAAACTTTAGAATTAGAGTTAGCATATGAGGGAACCTCCTTTATAATCTGTATCTATATTTTGTTGTTGCAGGTACAGGTACCTGTGCAGCAGGTGAGCAGGGCTTGGTGTTGTGTTTGCTGTTGGTGGTTTGAAGTGCTGATCTAGAGGCACGGAGTGCAGATCTCATCATTTTGTCAGTATTGATCTGGAGGTAAGGAGTGCAGGGACACTCTCTTGATGTTGTTCTATGTTTTGATGTCCTTTTTATTGTTTAATTATGAAAAATCTAATGTTGTTTACAGGTACTTGGTTATTTGCGTAATTGCCACGTTTCCAAGCGTGATTATAACGAACTTGATTACCATTATCTTTGTTTAGTAAATGCTGTGGACTTGGGGAGTCAGGGTGCCAAAGCGCGTGAATTGTTCAACCATCCTTCTTTTATTCATAAAGTACATTTAAGAAATAGTAGATTGTATGTTGTAACCAATACCGTCCTATGGGAAACGGCACCGAGGCGCTAATTCTAAAGACAACAGTGTTTAATCTTGCGAGAAATGATGCACACCAATTAGTTTATCTTTTGTTACGTCGTGGTAAATCTCAACACATTGATGGCGTTTTTCCTTCTGCCTGTAGTTGCGGAGGATGTCCATTGCTTTACCCTTGCCAGCATTGCCTATGTTGTTTGGGCCTATTCTGTTTTCTGACAACTTGTTGCAGTCCTTATATATTCTCTGATATTTACTGTTGGTTGGTGCAATCTCATCTCTAGGTATACAGATCCAGTTGTCTACCCTGGAGGAAGGACTATGCCACCTGATGGGCATAAGGGCATGGTGGAAGAGAAGCACCTTGTCTCATGTAAAAGGGGACGGGAAATCATAACTATCAGATATATATGGTCCTAATTGCCTCTGAAAAATGCTATCTGTTGCACTTTCTAAGCTGCTATTGATTTATACCTGCGGTGTTGTACCATGTTCTATTCTGGCCTGTGCGTACTTATTAGATGGCTCATCACTTGGTCAGAAATGGCGTAGTTAAATATTGCAAACAACCGGAGCTCTGGGATCTGACGATTTCATTCTGGCTTCTGTTTGCCGGTAGTTTTTTTTAAGAAAAAGAAGAAGCTACTAGTACACGTTAACATTTCAAAATAGACGTCTTGGCTTTTACCGTGGAAAACGCTTCCACGGTATCGGTTCTATCGGCCAGTCCACGCGTTGAAGTACTATGCAGTTGCCACAAAGGAATACGCATGTTGTTTTGAAAAAAAAACGTGAATTCTTTGGAGCTAAGAATTGGCTTACTGGAGATTTACGAACGCTTTTCCTAATGGCTGGTTTCATTAACCCTTGTGGAGACATACCTCTGGCTGGTTTCAGCATTAGCAGGGTTGGTTGTCTCATAAGCAGATGTCACATAGGTTGAATGATGTGGGCGGTACACAGCACGAGTGATGAGTTGGTCAGAATGGTCGAGCTCCACACGATCAGAACGAGCAGCAATCTCTCCTGGACGGTAGAGCTCCAGACGAGCACCACGGGCGGCAATCTCCCCTGGACGGTAGAGATCCTCCAAATGGGCACCACGGGCGGCAATCTCCCCTGGACGGTAGAGATCCTCCAAATGGGCACCACGGGCAGCAATCTCTCCTGGACGGTAGAGGTCCTCCACACAAGCACCAGCAATCTCCCCAGTCCGATAGAGATCCTCCACACGGTCAGCAAAAGCGGATATTTCTCAGTGCTGTGATAAGTCTTTCACGTGCATGACAAATGAAGACCAACTAGATAAGTCTTTCATTTTTTTTTCAAATTGCCCATGTGGAAGTTTTAGATAGAAAATATTTGCATCTTTGTGCAATAATAAGTTGGTAACTCTGTGGTAAGCACTGCAGTGTTTAATTGACAAGTCATTGGTTCGAGTCCCACTTAGCGTAGCTTAAAATTTTATTTTCCTATGTTTTTTATCCCTCGAGGCCCCTACAAATTAACTAGATAATTATGCTTCCTACCGAGCACAACTGAAACCTTAATTTTAATTTTCTAAATTTTTATCCCTCGAGGCCCCTACACATTAATTAGATAATTTCGCTTCCTACCAAGCACAAATGAAATTTTAATTTTCTAAATTTTTATCCCTCTACAAATTAACTAGGTATTTGCGCTTTAGTTACTTTTTATTTTTTCTACTAGTATTTTTCTTTTATCCCACTAGCCAGTGCTAATACAAATATTTTTCTTTTCAAACAACGGAAGCTGTCTTATTGCAACGAAAGATAGTTTTATATATCAACGACTAACAACTGTGGCAATACAACCCTAGAAGATGCAACGATCTCAAATTTCGTGGCAAGACAACCTTGTTATTGCAACGAAAGATAGTCTTCTATACCAACGACTAACAACCGTGGCAATACAACCCTAGAAGATGCAACAAACTCAAATTTCGTTGCGATAGATAAAGCCCTATTGCAACGCAAGCAACGATTCATGCAACGAATCAAATCCGTTGCAACACTGTCCAGTATTCGCAACCATCAGCAAAAGCGTGGCAATAATGTCGACATATTGCAACGCACATCAAACGAATCACAACGCAAATTCATTACGTGGCAATATTGTCAAGTACTTGCAACCGTTTTATAAATGGTGGCGATAGCACCTACCAATTGCAACGAAATGCATGGTAATCACCACGCAAAAATATCCGTGGCAACATGGTCAGCTATCGCAACCAAAAATGAAAATAGTGGCAATAGCCCCTACCTATTGCAACCAATTTCGTGTCGTTGCAAAGTTGATCGTGGCATTAGGGTCAAAACCTTGTAGTGTCGAGGTCGTGTGCAACCCTGATGCTGCGATATATGGCAGGCCAATGGTGTATGTCGAGTTCGTGGAGAGGGCAGAATCATCAGCCATGGTTGGTTCAGATGCCGCTGGTGGAGATGTAGTGCTTGGGTTCATCTCCGGCGGTCATGAAGACGCTTCTGCGGGAGAACATGTGGGCGAGGAAGTGGGTGATGAAGACGACAGGAGGCGTGCGGACAATTTCTAGCCCAACGAAGGTGTGGACGAGAGGTGGTGGGCCGCCTGTATTGACTGTCATGAGTATCTTGGGGACCAGGTGGAAGAACAGGGCAGCGAGGAGGTGGAAACAGGCAGTTCTGGAGAGGACGAGGATGGCGAAGGTGCAACTGGAGGGGTGGTAGGTCGTGTTGTGACGACGGAAGGTGCGTACGTGTCGTCCAGACTGGACGACATCGCAGCGGCAGCCCTAGTTCTGCCATAGGGGGAGGAGGGAGAATGGGGTTCAGCGATGGCGCACTCTTTTTGGGGCAGTGCTTCCGTAATAAGAGTGCTGTCCAGCAGGCTATTGCTAGACATGCCGTCAACATAAGCCGGACGTATCGGGTCCACAAGTCAAAGCCGGATACGTACGTTGTGAAGTGTGTCGACGGGTCCTGTGGTGGCAAAGTCCGTGCACAACGGTACAAGGGCTTTGGCACGGAGTTCCGGATAACGGTGCTGCAAGATCACAGTTGCGAGCTTGCGGGGCCAGTACATAGACACCGTAACGTGACATCATCGTATGTTGCGGAGCTGGTCACGCACCTCATCCAGGCGGATGTGTCAATTACCCCGAAGGTTCTAATGGCAGAAGTAGCGAACACGGCGGGCTACGAAGTGAGCTACAAGAAGGTATGGCGCGCGAAGCGAAAGGTGCTGCACCGTATGTATGGGACGTACGAGGAGGCGTACGACCTGGTCCCAAGAATGCTGCATCAAATTTCACAATCAAACCCAGGCACGTACATAAACAGGCAGCAGAGGGTCCATCCTACAGAGGGTCCGAACTGTTTCATTCTTGACAGAGTGTTCTGGGCCTTCCATCAGGCGATACAAGGGTTCAGGTGGTGCCGTCCAGTGCTAACCGTAGATGGGACGTTCCTATCTGGCAAGTACAAGGGTACTATTCTCACCGCAGTTGCAGCCGATGCAAATGACCAGTTACTCCCAATTGCATTTGCAATTATGGAGAACGAGATTACAGATAACTGGCTTTGGTTCCTTTGCAATTTGAAGCATGCCGTAGTGCAAGAACGCCCTGAAGTGTGCCTTATCTCCGACCATAATGCAGGCTTGCTGTCTGCGTTGCGAACGTTGTAGAATGGGACGCAGCCCCCCTTCCAGTGGACTGATGTGAAGAACCGCTGGTGCATGAGGCATATTGCAGCGAACTTCCACAAAAGGTTCCGTAGCAAGGACCTAATGAAGATGTTCAAGAAGCTATGCATGTAGAACCAGAAGCGGAAGTTCGACACCTTGTGGAGGCTCCACAAGAGTCGGGGTATTCTCACAATGGGTTCAGTCCAATGCACCTGACTTGGAAAATGTGGTCTTTGTTGCACGACACCGGTGGGGTAAGGTATGGGATCATGACAACCAACATGTCCGAGGTTTACAATGGTGTCTTGAAGGGCGTCAGATCCCTGCCGATCACGGCAATCGTGGCCGAGACTTGGAACCGTACCGTCGGGTACTTTGTGAATAGAGCCATGATGGCGCAGAAGCACCTTGACGAAAACAAGCAATACTCTGAGGTCATGCAGGCCTTCATGGACAGGAAGATGGAGAAGGGTCGATCCCACATTGCTCAGCCCATTGATGGCTTAAGGAGGAAGTTTGAGGTCCGCCTAAGGCAGAAGTATGTCATGGGTCACATTAGAGGGGAGCACAAGCAGGTATGCACGATTGGTGATGAAGCATCTTGCACCTGCAATAAGCCCCAGCTTCTCCACAAGCCATGCTCCCATGTGTACGCGGCCTGCGCTGTATGGAACCAGGCGTCGACACAGTACATCTCCAAGTACTACGACATGCATCACTTGTATGCAACCTGAAGTGTGGAGTTCCATTCCTACGGGGTAGACATGCACTACAGGGAATTATGGCCGGGGGAGATAAAGTGGGTGCCCAACGATGCACTGAAGCATGTCGGTCGTGGAAGACGACAAAGCCGTCGCATCCGCAACGACATGGATGAGAGCCAGCGAGGAGATCGTGTTCGGCGCCCGAAGTGTAGGCTATGCAAGACGATTGGCCACTCCCTCAGTCAGTGCCCAAACAGGCCGGCATCAAGCAACGCTCCGTAGTACCAACCACAATCCATATGTAATGTATTATTCAGGAGGTGTGCGCTGAAATGTTGGCTCGATGTAGCTATGTCGTGCACATTACCATGTTATGTATGTTTTCGCACATTCCATATGTTTTCTTGTCGTGTGGGTCATATTCGTGTGCACATTTTTTGTATATTTTGGTACATTCCGTACGATTCCCTGTCATTACATTTGTTGTTAATTATGTTGTTATTTGTTGCACATTTTGTTATAATGTATACTAACTTGTTATCATTCTTTGGCAGGACATGGCGTTCGAGCTGCTAGACCCCCGTTGGGATGAGCACCACCGATGCCATGTGTGGTTGTCGGGAGACGCACACGGGCCTCCTTGCTTCGTCCTTAGGGGCCCCCGAGAGAACTGGCGTCTCGACCAGCGGTTCATCCCACTGCTGCGGGACACCGGTCTGCTGCCCATTGCCCGCATGTTGGATCTACCGCATGCGTTCCAGTATGATTCGCCACTGCCGTCCGCTCTCGTTGATCGATGGAGGCCGGAGACTCACACCTTCCACTTCCGGTGGGGGGAGATGACGGTTACTCTCCAGGACGTCACGATGATTACAGGTCTACCCGTCCGTGGTGCTGCTGTGGTGCCACCCCCAAAGGGAGCAGATTGGAAGGTCCGTCTGGGTCACCGGTTCGGTCATCCGATCCCAGACAACGCAGCTGGGGTACCACATGGATGGCTTCGTCGCTACATGACCTGTCCTGCAGACGCAGATGAGGATGTGGTGCAGACGCACTTCATTGCGTACCTGCTATATCTGTTCGGGTGGGTGTTGTTCCCTAGCACCACTGGAGACTCCGTGCAGCCTAGCTACATACACCTAGCGGAGTCCTTGGCGGATGGCTGGCCTGGTCAGCAGCCACAGTGGTTGAGCACGCCGGCTTGGTATCAAGCGGTACTGTGGACCAAAGATCTCCCTCCTTTCGAAGGGAAGGTCTTCCTTCGGTGACCCAAAATTGACTGGCCCCTCTGCTTCCGACATGATTTATTCCAGCACGAAAGAGAGGGTACTTCTTTGTTCGATTTACACGGTTCTCTGTCTACAAAGTGCTGGGACCCCAACTATGGTATTCATACCAAACGAGGGACATGACGAAACGGGCCAGCTTTGCTCAGTGAGATGATAAAAGACGACAGGTTTGCGCAGTGACATGATGAAACAGGGCAGCTTTTCTCAGTGGGATGACAAAATATGCCAGCTTTGGGCAGTGACATTACTAAAGAGGACAGCTGTGCTCCGTGACATGACAAAAAGAGGACAGCTTTGCTCAGTGAGATGACAACACAGCACAGCTTTGCTCAGTGACATGTCAAAACGGCGCCATTTTGTAGTAGTCTCGCAGCACTCCCATCTTTACTCACTGCTACGACCACGCGGACCAGCTTGACACGTACGAGTAGAGATAAAACGGACCCTATACTACACTGAACATTCTATTTCATTTCGCAGCGAACATTTCGCAGCGAACATTGCACATGCAAACCCCATACTACACCGCGCTTCCCTCACCCAACCAGGATGGACAAAGGCAAGAAGACGCAATGTGACAAGATGGTGAACGATTGGGAGGAGACCCGTGACATGACCAAAGATGTCAGATTTTGCTCAGTGACATGACCAAAGATGTCAGCTTTTGCTCAGTGAGATGACAAAATAAGCCAGCTTTGCTCAGTGAAAAGCCTTCATAGGGATTGTTTCCTGCAAATGACTGAAAAGGCTACGTTGCACCTAATACATTGAATGGTCCAAGCTCTGAATTTATTACGAGACTATAGGCTCTAAAAAGCCTTCGTAGGGACATTTATTGCTACACTGCAAACCTGACTATGCTCAAAACATTCCCATGTCATCCTCTCCATGGACTACGCCCAGTGTACCAGATAACCTGCCTACATAAAGGTCTCCTATGTCTTCCATACCACATCTCCTCCTCAAGCCATCACAATACTACTACACAACAATGTCTTCCTGGAGGTCCGACCCATTTGGAGTGCCGGAGTGGCATGAGCGCCCGAAGTGCCATTGCGGCTTTAGGACGATGTTGTGCGTCTGGATGGATCCAGTACAACGAGCCAACTACGGCCGTAGGTTCTTCAAGTGTCCAGACCTGGATGACGACTTCATGGTAACGACGACAACTAAATCCTTTGTTTCTCGTTATCGTTTTTCAACTTGATCCATGACATCTACCATGCCACACATAGCCTTGCGGGTTCATCGAATGGGTGGATCGGGTGCCGCCGGTATGGCCACAGAACCGGCCAAAGGAGGTGGAAAACAAAGGACAATACTTTATCAAGATGACTCAGGCTCGCGAGGTGGAACGACAGATGCGGCTTGAGCAAGAGCGCCGCGTGAGGGTGGACCAAATCCGTCTGAAGGGCAAGGAGGATGAGCTGCAAAGGAGGCGGGAGCAGTTAAGTCTACGTGAAGCAGCCATTAAGCGTCAGGAGGAAGAGCTTCAAGCTCGTGAGGCAGCTCTCAAGACTAAGAGTGACAGGAAGAAGGATGCAGCGGAGCCATCTTCAGGGCGCGAGAGAAAGGGGAAACAACCACGCTACACCCAGTAGACAAAATGTAATAGACCCAGCAAGTTATATTCCCTAAGGCATGCATGTTAGGACTAGTGGTGGAGTTCTGAACATTAGAAGTACAGAGTTCCACACATGCCACATGCCACATGCCACTGGTCACATCACTTACCACTTTATGTATCGACCGTTCTACGGTCAATCATTCCTAAAAAATTTACCCAAAATTTTTATGCTTCTACAACTTACATTGCACATAAACTTCTATTACAACTTTATCTCATTTTTACAGAGTTTATAACTACAAAATTGACAAAATATACAAAAATCACGCGGATTGCAAACCCTAAAAACATACCAAACCCTAAAATTCACTTACCACTTTATATATCGATCGTTCTACACACAATCGTTCCTAAAAAAAATTACCAAAAATTTTTATGCATCTACAACATATAATCAACATAAACTTGTTTTACAATTTTATTAGATTTTTTCTGATTCACAACTACAAAATTAACAAAACTTATAATCGTTACAGTTCCTGCACTCATTCCCACGTGTTCAATATCACTTTCCTTCATTTCGTCTAATTGTTCATATCACATTTGTGCTCAAAATTTTTTTCATTAAATTGCTTCCAATAAAACAACATACCATGATCGAAATTTGTTATTGTCACTTGAACACATTTTTCATGGTCAGCAATATATGAAAATCACAAATACACTAATCATTACTTCACACAAATTTCGTTCGTACTCTACCAACCAATATTTTTAATTTTCTAAATTGCAAAAAAATTTACACAAGCAGTAAAGTGGACTCCACTGCAAATTCATATTTTTTTCACACATCATTTCATATATACACAAAATTTTTTTTTTATAAATAATAACTTTTTAAATGCATAAATATATATACACCTAAATTAAAACAGTAGCACAGATGAGTCATGCGGTCGGCAAAGAAACGCGCGGTGAGGGAGGCGGTCGTGCGGTGAGGACGGCAGTCGCGCGGGGGGGGGGGGGGGGGGGCAGCAGGTCGCGCGCTCGGGCAAGCGTCGTGCGGTCGGAGCCATCGATCGTGCGCTCGGGCGATGAATCCCGCGGTCGGAGCGGAGCCACGCGGGTCGTGCGGACTGGTACCGCACGACCGGGTGAACAGTGTGGTCGTGCGGTACCAGTCCGCACGACCGGGACACGTGTCGCGCTGGCGTAAACGCGCGGTGAGGAGGGGTCCAAATCTGGAATTTTTTTCATTTCGGGGCCAAAAATGGAAATTCGGGTGTCCATGGGTCCAACAGTGTCCAAATTTCTCCACTTGAGGGGATTCATCAGGCTCTAGCCTGTCGGGACCCCGGATTTCCGAACCCGGACCCTCTGTGTATTACTGCACTAGTCCCAGATCAAAGCTAGTGCACACAGCTGAACAGAAATGAATACAAAACCAGCAACATTTTATTACAATATTAAAGAGTACAGACCGAAAAGTCTCATTATTACAATTGAGGTTTCAAGTCCTCGCACACATGAAACACATCGGAAGCAAAAGATAAACTCGGTAAAGACCCATCAATACGCCACAGGCAATTGACTGGGGAAACGCGACCTAGTTCTCCGGGAAAAATCCATCACAACCGCAAGCGAAGCAGTAGTCGTAGTCTCCTTCTTGGGCTTCGTACTCCTCTGGTTATTATTTTTGAGTGTAGCATGTGAGTACATAAAGTACTCCGCAAGTCTTGGGAAAAATGCAATAGATGCAAGGCTTGACAAAGGAAGGCTATATGGTTCTTTTGCACAAAGCAACATTTTCATTCAATTACCTCTAATTATTTTCGAAGGCATCAATTTAATAAAGTAAATGTTTTAGCAGAAACTATCATTAACTTTCTAGTGAAGGTTCCATCTACCAACACTAGCCAACCAATTACAATTGGTCAAGTTTAAAACGGCGGGTTCCATCCACCCTCTCTAGCTCCAACTGCCAGGATACCCTTCCGAGAGTTCCCTCCACTCTCGGAATACAAAACTTTTGATTTTAAAACAAAACCAGAAATCTACCATGTGAATGCATTCCTTGCCCGCCCTTGACCGTAGGCACGGCTATTCGAATAGTTTTACACTCTGCAGAGGTTGTACAGCTTTACCCACAAGAGATAATTTATCCTAAAAGTCAACACGCTTCCTTTGGCATGAGACCCAGATAAAATATCACAAAGCCTTACCTTACTCTATTCTAGCTAGATACCACCCGCTGAGGTTTCACCGCAGGTAGGCTAACTGTCCGAACCGAAGCCCCCTCTTGCGCCATATGAGTACAGTAAATCCCTGTCCCTCACTGTGAATAACCAGTCCATCCCTGGCACCCACTTTCCACTGGTGGCACCTAAACTAGACTATCGTAAGTTAGTCAGCTAGGTCATACCCATATAGACTTGTGGTTGTACGGTTAATGCTCAGTCTGGACAAACACAAGCGTCGGTGCTTAATTGACTAGGGTGGAACATACACTTAACAAGATCTCGTGCTTGCTGCACCAATCCAAACCAACCATCCACCCTAATCTAAACAAATTTTCACATTTTATTTTATTTTAAAAGAACAGTGGCAACTCCAATTACCACTAAACTTTTAGAAACAAGGGTATTACAATAATTCATAATTTCCCATTTGCAAGATTTATGAGGTATTCAATAGCATGGCTAAGCATTGTTCTACCATTCTAATACTAACAATTAAATATATTACTCTCATTAATGAGTCAAAGGAATTTCTAGGGTTGCAAAGGTACATGGCAATCAACTTCAAGTGAGGGCATAACAAGGTTGGATATAACTAATGCCCTAAGATTTGAACTAATATTTTATATAAATAGCAATGCACATAATTTAAAATAATTAAAACATTTCGAAATCATAGGTTCAAGATGATCAAAGGAGACTTGCCTTCTTGAGTGCTGACTGGTTCTTCTTGCTGCGACTCGACGAAATCTTCAACGATGGCGGGATCTACGCGCGAGAAGACAGACAAACAAAACAAATAAATTCAAACAAAATCAAAATAAACTCCAAAAATTATAAAATATATACTGGGAGATAGATTATGATTTTAGAAGAATTTGAAAATTTGAATCACTGGATTCAGAGTTCGGACGACAGAGAACAAGCAATTGGAAGTTTGAATGGATTGGAAATTCCAGAAAATGCAAAACGAGGGAATATTATTTGGAATCTTATTTTTGGCTGATTTTTGGGATATTTTGGAGTGTATGACACGTGGGGCCCGGTTGTCATTGGCTAACAAAAATTTTGGCAAGCCCAAACCGAAAATTGCCTTGCCTTGGAATTGAACTCACAACCTCATGCATGCATGCACTAACATGCATCCACTAGCCAAGTGGGCACTTGTTGTTTCTTGACCAAAGAACAACAACAATGCCAAATAAACATGGATGAATATGATTAGAGAAGGAATCATGGAGGTACGCGGGGGCGCGCACGGGAGGCGACCTCGCCGGCGGCCGGCGGCCGAAGGCGGGGCGGCGAACGGCGGCGGGGTGGCCGGGGCGGCGGCGCGGCTTACCGGAGGCGGCGGGGTTGCCCGGAGTGGCCGGCGGCGGCGGGAGGCGGTGGTGGCGGCGGTGGGCTGCAGGGCGACGGCGGGAGACGGCCGAGCGGCGGCGGTGACCGGTAGGGGGTGGCGCACGGTGGCGGGAGAGGTGGGAGGTGAGGGCCGGCCGAATAGGAGGGAGGAAAGGGAAGAATGGTGGTGGGGAGCCAATTTATAGAAAGAGAAGGGAGGGGAAGAGATTTCGGTTTTTAGTGGATTAAAGGATGGGAAACGGCCGGGAGATTGATGAGGGTGATTAGGGCGTCCGTTTCCATGTTTTAATCGGAAGTTAAGGGGGAGAAACGGCGGAGTTTCAAGAGCTCTAATTGTCATTCATGGTGGAGGAGAGAGAGAGTGGGAGGAGGAAGAAAAAGAGGTTGAAGAAACATATGACATGTGGGGGTCCATATGTAATAGAGAGAGGGAGGAAGTGAAGGGGTACGGGCCGTCAGATTTGCGACACGTGGCAAGTAAATGTTTCATGGCTCTTGGATTTTATGGAGGGGTAAGTGATCATGTGTGGCTAGGATTAAAACGTGGAGAGAGGTTGATATAATCTGAGAGCGACACATGGCGGGATAGGATTAATTTGATTTTTATTTTCGGAATAAATTTCAGCAAATACTAGAAACTTTATAAATACTTGGAAAAATAATAATTAACGTCTCCAATTCTAGAAAAATCATAAAATATTCCTGGAATTATTTTAGACTTAGTAAAAATATTTTTAATTTCAGATTTGAATTTAATAATTTTATAAAATACTTTTTAGCTTTGAAAATTGATTTTAAATTTCAGAAAATTCTCAAATAATATTTAAAAATTTAGGAAAGGCTAGGAAAAATATAATTTTCCCTTTTTGGCTTTAATAAAATATTTAAAATACATTTTCTTGCTTTAATTTTGAAATAAAATCCAGAAAATCAAATAAAAGCCAAGTAAAATCTAATTACTTTAAAATAGTTAATTTGAATTTAAATTTTTCCAGAAAGCCAAATTTTGGGATGTTACATAGCCTACCCTACCCTCTGGCGTTGGAACCCCCGCCCTCCTATCATAGTGTCACGTGTCATGGACAGATGTGGGCTACGGCGCCATGGGTCGATGGAGGTGCTGGTGGAAGCTTGAGTAGGGGAGGAGGAAGATGCCCGTCGCCCACTGGCCTAGGTAGCACGAAGTCCTTGCATCCAAATCCAATCCACCCCACCCACTTCATATCCAAAATTCTAATTCTCACAGACAAAATCCAAGTAGCTCGAGGAGAGGGGATTGTGGTGCACCTGAGTGGGCCGACGGGCGGTAGCGTGCCAACGGCTACACGGGGGATCTGAGGAGGTGCTGTGTGGAGGTGCGTGATGGTTAGATCTGAGGAGGCTAGGTTGACAAGTAGCAGTGTCGACGCGTGACAGGCGCCAGGAGTAGGACGAGTTGAGCCTTCAAGAAGAGGATGGAGGAGCCGAGGAAGAGGACTAGAGAAGGGCTGGAGCGGTGGAGCCTGGAGGGGTCAAGGGAAGTTGGGGATTTGGGTCTAGGGAGGCTGGGAGTTGGGAGATGACTCGACTAGGAGGAAGAAAGCTTATCTTTTACATATGCTTGAAGGATAGTAATGAGTTTTATTTTCTACCACTAGCTAGCATGTGCAATTATTTATATTTTATGCTTGCCCAGATTAACTTGGGGGATAGAATTCTACTCTACATATGTGATTGCAATATGGATTATATATGTCTTGCTCTGTTAATGGCTTATACCATTAGTCCATGCCGTCCAACGGTACTATGAGCTTGTGCACTAGGCTGATGGTACCAACGTAGGCTGTGATGTCTACCATGCGTAGATCGACCTACGACGTCGTCGTGGATGTTTGAGAAAGCTAAGGCCTTTCACTGTGCAATATTGTTCTGATGTTTTTTTTTTTGCACTGTAACTGCTGGTAGATTTTTCAGTATAAATTAAATTTAAAAAAATTTAAAAATAAAAAAGAGGTTATCCTAACACGAACAATACAAAGAAATACGGGAAAAAAGAAAAGGAAAAAACCCAAAAAATCTAAAAAGTTAGAAAAAATAAAATTAAAAAAACTAGAAACCAAACGTTAAAAACTGAAACTCAAACAAACAGGACCGCCTACGAATGAACCTTCCCTTCATTTTTTATTTTGGCTTCGCCGTTGCCCATGCCAAAAGTGAAGTTTTTCTCAGATAGAAAAAGGGGTTCACACTCGATCAACATCCCAGTCTCCCAGAACTGTCTACACGGGGAAGCAATTTACTCTCTAAATAAGAAAAGGAAGGAGTATTGAGGGACCATAGGACGTACGGTACGGAAGCTAAGCGTCAGCTCAAGCTCTGTCGATGGTTGTGGAATTGTAGGTAATCAAGGGCTGGTCAGTATGGTACGGACTAGCAGCCAATGTAGCAGCAGTGGACGATAGCATGGATGGAAAGGGCACACCTCGATGTCGTCATGGAGCAGCATCCATACGACGTCCAGACGTACGACAAATACCTAGAGTGGTACGTACCCTGGTCATGCACACACTTATCATTCCTCTACCAGATCGCCCTGAGTAGATCATGCACGAGGAACATCTACAATGCTCCATCAATCCCCACAGCGCTTCGCGGCGGCATGACAGCGTAAGACAGTTCAAATATCTTATCATTCCATTCAAGAAATTCATACTGCTCGCTACTGAACCTATTTCGTATGTTATTTCAGTTGGAGCGAGCGCAGCACATCGCAAGCGCATTGGAGGTCGTCATTAGTAGCCCGGAGATACCACCGGCCATGCAGAAGACTATAAAGTTCATCGTAAAGCAGGCTAAAAAAATAGTGCACAACCTAAGTTATGGCCGTTCCATGGATCACAGTGCGCACATGAGCCACCCAGTGGGGGCACCATGCTCACAAGCTAGGTCATCGCAACCTAGTGAGTCTGGCCGGCCATCGCAATCTACTGAGTCTGCATGGCATCGTAGTACTAGCCGCCGATCATCCATTCGCCGTACCGATGAGGAGGTAACTTACACACAAACCTACATTTTGTTTTCCTATTACGCCTCGCATTCCACTAACATCATGGCATTCTCTTGCCGTAGGTCCATCATCGAGATACATCCCTTTTGCCGTTTGCACCACCTGCACAGACTACCGCTCCCCGTTGTTCATCTTCACTGCACATTTGGGAGATATGAGATTCGCATTGTACATTCGGAATATTTATTGTGACTAATGTCATTTCATCTTGCAGCTTCCAATGCAAAATGGGGGTGATAGTCCACCGATGACGACACGGGCCTCCAGATGCTTCCAGAGAGCAGTACATGGCACCAGGGTTTACAGCGTATGCAGGGCAGAGCTCAACGTTCTCAGCATACCCAGGGTTTGGACACTTTGGTTGGCAGAACTCCTCCGGCTTCGCTGTAATGTCATACGATCAGGGCGAGAGCTCATTTGCACCATGAGGAGAATTTCTAGAGTCCTTCATATATGACATTATTGTGGGCGACTCGCAGTTCGACATGTCTCAGCTGGACGATTTTGACCCTTACTGGATCTAGCCTACTGTACATCAGCCTACTGGACCACCGTTAGCCACTGAGCGGACAGAACAGTCTCCATACCTCCTCCAAGCTGAGACGCAATCTCCGGACCGACTGATGTACCCAATGGGACATGCTCATACGCGACGGAAGACATGGCCATGTACGGGGAGGCAAACGCGGCTAGAAGATAGCAGTGGCTCAGATGAGTGAGCCATATTGCATCCAGTGTGATGCATTTTTTGTACTACTATAATTACTTTTAATTGTACAAATTCCTAATGTATAAAATTGTAAAAGAATGTGAAATATTCGTAAATTCATGATTAAGTTAACCCGAATAAACGTGGCAAATTCAGACCACATAAAATTCTTAAAAAAATACACAATAACTATAGCTGTGTCGGGTGGTTTCATATAAAATTTTGTAATTTTTTGAGCTCGTTTGTTGTAAGTAAAAACTCATAAATATATGAAAATTGTATGAATTTTTGAGTAACATTTGTAACGGATAAAATTACCAAAAATTACACTGCGAGGTAGATTGCGTCGGAAGCCTATGTATTAATTTTCATAATTTTTTGAGCTCATTTCATATATCTAAAAATTCAAACAAATACTAAATAAAAAAATTAGGCAGGTCACCTGTCGCCCCCTCATTAGACGGCAGACAAGCATCCTGTCTACCCACCAGGTCTAGTAAGGGGGTGGTAGGCACCTGCCGCTAGCGGCCGCGCCTTGTGTTGCCTCGCGGGCGTTGCCACCCGCCCATCGGACGGCAGAAGCGATATGTTTGTTAATACAGTGTGTATAGGACTATTTTTATAAATACAATACAAAATAGTACCAAATATAGCTTTAAGTCCAAGTTCGAGTAAGGGCATCCAGCCAAAAAAAAGGCTGCAATCAATGTAGCAATTGTGAATAAAACTTAACCATAGAATCTCAGTACTAATAGAGTACTAAATCTGAAAAGCCCCAAAATTTCAAACAAAATTTTGCTTAATTTTTTTGCTGCATTTTTGAGTGATTTTTGAAAACTTTCCTTTTTGGGAAAGTTTTCCCCGCCGCCGCTTTCCCTTTTCGGCCTGGCGCTTTCTCCCTCGCGTTGGCGCCTTCTCCTTTCCCGCCTCCTCTCCTCCCCGGCGCCTCCCGCTCTTCTCCCGCGTTGGCGCCGCCCCGATTCCGCCTTTCCCCGCGCCCAGCGCCTCCCTCCGCGCCCTTCGCCCGTTGGCGCCCCGGCCCTTTTTCCGCCTCCGCCTCGCGCACGCGCGGAGCGCTACGCGCTGCGCCTTGCGCCCGCCTCCCCTCGCGCGGACAGCGCCGCCCTCGGATCCCCTCCTCGCGCCCGCGCCGTCCCGACCGCCACGGTCCAAAACCGTGGGCGCCTCCGCGCCACGCGTCGCCCCGCGTCCGCCCTGGGGCCCGCCTGTCAGCCCCGGCTCCTCCCTCTCCCGCGCGCGGACGCTACCTCGCCCATGCCCGCGCCTCACCTGCCCCTGTGCCGTCCCGTCGCCATTACTCCTGTGCAGAGCCGGCGTCACCCCGGTCACCGCTACATCCCGCGGAGGAGACGGCCGACCTGCTCCTGTTGACCTCGGAGCCCGCCCAGTGGCTTCTCCTCCACGCCCCGCTCCCCCTCCGATCGGGTATAAAACCCCCTCTCCCTCTTCCGCTCGCTCTCTTGGTTCCCCAGCTCCTCCACTCCTCTCATTCGCCTCCCACCGCTCCAGAGCCTCTCCTGGAGCCGCCGATTGGAGCCCTGCCGCCCGTAGCTCCGCCTTCGCCGCTCCCTATGCCGGTGGCCCCTGGGAGCCAATCTCCCCCTTCCCTCGCCCATTCTTCAATTGCATTCGCCTGGAGCATCTCCACCCTCCCCTAACCCCTTTGCCGCCCTCCTCTGGACAGGTGAAGCCCCGTGGAGCGCCGCCGTCGAGACCCCTTTCCGGCAGCAACCACCCCACCGTGGCCAGACCTCCCCGCAGCTCCCCAACCTCCGCCGTCGCCACCAATGTGAGCACCCGGTCCCCGTGTACGTGTAGCCGCGGCTGTTTGAGCTAACTCGCCGCCGGTGATCTCCCTCGCCGCCAAGTACCCGAACCACCCCCTTCTACCTCCCGTCCTCTCCGGTGATCCCCTCGCCTCCCCGCTGCCCAAAATGGGTTCCTCTCTCGAAGCCGCACCCGCCGGTGCCCTCGATGGTCGTCGACGAGTCCCCTAGCGCCCAGGCCGCCGTCGCCACCGTAACCTCGCCGCGGGGTTACTGTAGCGGCTGGAGGTTGAAGACGATCCCTCCCCGCGACGTGGCCTCTTCTCCGCCGACCGATCCCACCTCCACCTTCTAACCTCAACCGCCCGATCCTCCGAATCGTTTCGCCCGCGTCCCCACATCGCTACCGTCCGATCTTCGCTCGCGTCATCCGAGCCTTCGGGCCGTTCCGCATCTCCGCCGCCCGCGCCGTCCACGCGGCAGCCATCTGGTCCGCTCGGGCGCGCGCGCTGCTGGGCCGCCTCCCTCGGCTCGCTCCGTCCCGTGCGCGAGCGCGCGCGCAAGCAGGCCGCGCTGGCCTTCGGCCGCGCGGGCCGTTTCCCGGCCGGGCCGCACTGTAGCTGTGGGCCGGCCTTTCACTGTTCACACCGATTTTCCCGAATTTATCAATTTCTAAAATCCCAGAAAATCCAAATAAATCCTAGAAAATCACAGAAAATCCCAAAAATTCCCAAATTTCACCACCTTGCTCCAAATAATATTCCAGACCCTTTGGTAACCTCCATTCTCACAGATCCATCCCAAATAAATTCCTAAAATTCCTTATTTGGAGATTTATGCATTTTACTCCTTTTTAAATTGTTTATTTTCCCTCGCTTGATTAGTCTCAAGCTGGATTTAATTTGTTTTGTATGTTTGCGCTAGTGTCGGAGTCTCCGGAAGTTCAGTTGCAGCCCCAGGAGCCAGGAGGTTCTTCGTTCGAGCTAGCGGAAATCATTCGGATTGACGGCAAGTCCCAAATCCATTGATCATATTGCAACCCATGATGTTTATTTATGTTAATATGCTATTTGCATTATGCTAATTGTGAAATGTTAATTTAAAATAAAATAAAATGTTTAAAATGACTTGTTATGTAGTTAATCCTACCACCGTTAAATGCCCTGTTAAATTTGTTGCCATGCCTCTGTAACCCTAGAAATAAATATCTGTTAATCTAGATAAATTTATAAGGTATTATCAGCATGCAAAATGTTACACTAATAAGGTTGTGGCTGCGGGCCAATAGAATTTGCAAACCCGACTCTAGGGTAGGGTGGTATGGGACACCGTGCCCTAGAGCGGAGAGTGCTTGCGGGCACAAGGTAGGGTAAGGGGGTTGTGGTGCGTCGCAAGTCGGTTTTCGCCCATCTCTTACCCTAGGATTGGAGTAGGGTAAGTGGGGTTGAGGTGCGCCGCTAGACGGTTTTCGCCCACCGCTTACCCTAGGTTGGGTCGCGGACCTGGTGAGGTTACGGACCATGTGAAAATAAGGACTGAAACCCTTACGCTGAGCAAATGTCACAGTGATCGCTCAACCACAGGAGTTGACTTGTCAACACTTGTCTAGTAGCTGCTCAACTCGATTGAAACTCTACAGGAGATTTAGCAGTGAGGTTAGGCAAGCCGTGATTGGGTGCCTAACAACGGTAGAGTTCACTCGAAGCGGCACCGTTTTCTTTTCTTTGTGTGCGTGTGTGTGAGCGAGCCAGACCCGAGTGAATTCTACCGGGTAGAGCCTATATAAAGAGTTGAGCAGTGAAACGACCTGGTTTCCTTAACTCTTTAGCGGGAGTTAAGGGATCGTGTGGGTAAAGCTGAGCAAACTCTGCAGAGTCAAATAAATGGTATTCGAATACGCCGTGCTCCCGGTTATTGGAGCTGTGTCACTTGGGTGATTCCAGCAGCAAAGCTTAAGTAGTTTTGTACATGCTTTAACTTGTTTAGGTTGGTTAATGAACTCTTGTTGAAAAACCCCTGAGATCTTGAGAAGTAGTTTTGAGTCCCTTTTATAAAATGATTGCAAATAAAACTGCATCCACTCAGAGATAATAAAACAGATATATTCCCTTCCTTTGATGTTCCGTGCATGTAATAAGTTAGGGTCCCTTTGGGACTTGCTGAGCCGGTTGATTGGCTCACGGCTTGCTTAATCTAATCTTTAGAGGATCAAGACGAAGGTGGAAGTCTCCCCGTCGAGGAGGTCCCGGAGGATCTCTTCTTCGACGAGGATCCTTGGCTCTAGGTCTTCGCCGCGCTCAAGCGGATTCTGGAAGTCTTTTGTAATGTAAATATACTTTGGGCTTGCACGCCCCGCTGTAAAAACCTAGATGTTAATCCTTATGTCAAATATATGCTGGACTTTTGTTGTAAGCATGCAATGGTATACTCTTGCGCGACGTTCCATAACTGTTCATGCGTGAATAGTTGCGGAATGCCGTGTCCGTACGCGCCCCTGGAAACGGGGGCGTTACAAAATCCAAATTCCCTCTGTATCCGCTCTAAGAATAGGGCATTAGGGTGGAGTAACTAGGAGAACCGACGACGAGGATGGAGATCATCGGGGCGGTGGGACTCTCTTGCAGCGTCTATTTTCTGCATTTGCACATATCTCACATAGCCCACACGCCGCCCTTGTTGTCACGCCCACACACCAGTCGCTGGGAGGAAGGAAATGGCTCTGGGGAGGAGGGGCTCGCTCGCAGTGTCCGACGGCCTACACATCGGGCCCTCATTGCCGCAACCGCACACTGGCCGCTGCATGCGGGAGGCCTAAGGAAGAAGAGCAGGAGGATAGGAGTGCAGCGGGGGAATAGGGATCGAGCTAGCCATGTCTATTATGCTTTAGGATGCATACGCATGCGACGCGATCCCAGATGTTTACTATGCCATCGTTTTGGAGGGGAACCATATATAATTGAAGCCGCACGTCGAACATCGGTGGCTATGCAAGCAAAGGACATGCATGGTACTCAGATGCATCGTAAGTGCGAGCAACGTCACCCAGACGCAGGCATGCAGCAAACTGAAACAGAGTATGTGTAGCTATGCGAAAGCACCTAAACTAAAGGCCGTGTGCATCGTGCAACCCTGCACGTGCATGGATCAATTTAGATCCGTACGTACGCTGGACGCGGCAAGCTTTTTTTTTCGCCGGAATGTTCCATGCTTCCAGATGAATAATCTATGATGTATTTTGTTATCCGATTCTGCTTAACATCGACTGTGTAAAGAGTCCGATCAAATTTCTCTCAAAAAGGTAAAATCAATCAGGTAGACAAGGGTTAGACCATGTGATGTCATGCATTTTGTTGATGATGAATAATTGCCATTTGGTTTTATTGGAATTTTCATTTGTGAAAATTCTGGTCGATGCGCTTCTGTGCTTGAGTTTTCAGGATGGCAAAACGACCACGTCTGATTTCGACCACAAACGGTAATCCAATCGGCCTTGTGATGGCTGGTCTGATCAGCTTTGTGATGGATGGTCCAATCGGCAGGTCCGAATAGTAGATTTCGACCACGGCATTTCGATCACGGCAAACTTCGACCACGATAGACTTCGATTATGTCCGACTTCGACCACGTCTGGTTTCGATCACGGTAGATTTTGATCATGTCCGACTTCGACTACGTCCGGCTTCGACCACGGCAAATCGACCATGGTATTTCGACCACGCCTTCGACCACAGCAGGTAATTGTAGATTTCGACCTCGAACAGTGAACTGGCCATAAGCAACATTTAACCGGTCGTAAGCGATAGTGAACCGGTCTTTGATAAAGTGAAACGGTTAAAGGTCGTAAGGTCATTGGCTATAGTAACCGATCGATGATCGTAGCTACAATATTTTTCCATGGTCGTAGCTACAGTGCCTAGTCGATACTTGATAGTCATAGACTTTATTAGTCGATATTTGATAGTCGTATACTTTACTGGTCGATACTCCATAGTCATGGACTTTACTAGTTGATACTCGATAGTCTTGGACTTAAGTGGTCGATACTCGATAGTCGTTGACTTTACTGGTCGATACTCGATACTCGTAGACTTTGCGGTCTGATGTCTTTGTTGAAGACTTTGTGATCGGTTGCCGTAGGTTTTACGATCGGTACTCATAGACTTCATGGCTGATTCGAGTGCTTTAATTCTTGCTATCTTTGAGTACTTCGAGTACTCGTGTTAGGCCAGCGGTATGACTGGCTGGTGGTGATCGGTAAACAGTGCTAGGAGGAATAGTAATTGAAGGATTCGATACTCGGAAGATGGAAGTACTCGGTGGTCAGATGGTCGTGGTACTCGGTAGTTGGAAGGACTCAATACTCGGTAGTCGGAAGAACTCGATAGTCATGGTTTTCCTGATCGTGGTGTTTCGATCGGTTGTCAGAGACTTGTGGTATGTGATCGGTACTCATAGGTTTTGAGTAAGCATTGGGATAGCGGTCTGACTGGCTATATTCAGCGATTGGACTAGTCGTGTTAAGTGGTCAGAAGGTGGATTTCTAGAGAGCGTGGATATTGTGGTCATGGATGACCTGGTTGGTGTTTGTGATGGTTTGGTTCTTATCTATAGATAGACAAGAGTGTGTTTCGAGTGTGTGGGCTAATGACGGCCAAGTTGGGAAGAACTTATGCCAGGGAAAATATTTCTTTGGTTTTTGCATGTGCAGGTGGGTGTGGAGAAAATCATGGTCGGTAACGAGAAGATCCAGGACTAAGATGGGGAAGTCTAAGGTCCATGCAGTCGGGATGTCACACAAGGTAGTTAGGCTCACGCTGGAGCACGTGGAGATCAAAGATGGTGATTCGTGGAGAAGCTACGGGTGGTGCGGTTCAAGAGAGTTTGACATGGAAGGTGATGGTGCATGATGAAGATATAGGAGATGTTTTCCTAGAGGCTTCATCATGTGTTGAGTTAAGAGTTATGGATGGGGTCCACAACTTGGAAGAGGTAGAGTGGTTAAAACCCATGTTCGGAAGGGTTTTGGGTCCCTTGATTTTTTTGTAGAGATAAGGTTTTGAGTCCGTGTTTGAGGTAGACACAATTTATGATGTTAACCTATAAGAGCAGGGATAGGCTATGTGTTAACACACGATGGTTTTGAGAGGGCTTTCATCGAGAAGGCTTTTAGGGGTGCTTGTGAGTGCACTTTGTAAATCAATGAAATTTCAGCAATAAAGGTAGTCTTGAATCAATCTAGTTCTTGATTTGCTTGAAGTGCACTGGTGATTGCTGGTGGTTCTGATCATATGACAATGAACAAAGTGATCGAGCGAAGCAGTCGATTGAGCGGGCGGTCGAGCAGAACTATTGATCAAGCGATTGTACGATGGGCATTTGATCAGGAAATTGATCACCGAGTGGTCAAAAGCATCATCGATCATCAGGAGACTCCGAAAAGTGGTGACAATCATTCACCCCTGATCGTGCAAAACTGCACACCCGCAAGTGAACGGGCTGCCGCCAAGATAGCAGCGAATGTCGTGTTCTCCACAGGGACTAGATTACTGGAGACACAACCCTTAACCAAATCTAAGACGCACAAACAGGTAAATGAAGACTAAACTGCAGAACCTATGACAAACTAAAGCTAAAAATCAGATCTGCAAAAGAAAGAAATAGGGGAAAGGAAGAGCCAGGGGAGGAAACTGCGAAATAGGGACTACTGGACTGAAGAAGAGAAAAGATAAGGACCTGAAAATCTAACTCTAGTGAGAGAAAGAGAGACAGAAAGAGAACTAATCCCAAAATAGCAGAAGGACAACTAAGGGGAAAGAGAGAAAAGAGAGAGAGAAGGAGAGCTGAAGAGAGAAAAGGCTAGGAGAAGGCTGGAACTAGCAGATGAGGGAGAAGGGAAAAGAAAGAGAGCAAAGATAAGAAAAGAGTGCTAGAACGAGAAGACTAGAGGAAAGATTGACTGCTAGAGAAAGACTCGAGGTGAGAAGGAGACTAGAAAAGAGAAGAGAAGAAAGATGGCTAAGAGATGGCTAAGCTAGAAGACAATAAGGATAGCAGAGAACTAAAGAAAAGAGCTTAAGCCTGAGATTAGAGAGAAAAGAGAGATATAACTATAAAAGGAAAGATATTCAGGAACTAAAAGGGAAGAAAGAAGACAGAAGAGAGGAACTAAAGAAATGAGAGGGGTAGATAAGAGATAAGAAGTAGGCGCAGAGGACTAAGAAGGCCGGCTGCAGAACTAAGAGACGAGGGAATCTTGAGGAGAGAGAGGAACTGAGAGATAAGAGGAAGAAAGAAGGGATTAAGAAGGTGAAGAAGCTAAGTGTCAGACTAGGATTTAGAAGAGAAAGAAAGAGAGAGAGGGAGAGAGAGAGCTGGACTATCGGACTACAGAGAGAAAGAAGAGAATGAAATGGGAGAAAAGAGATCGAAGCTGCCTAGAATAGAAGAATAGAAGGGGAGGAGAAGCCGCTAGTTAGACAGAAGAAAAGGACTAAAGAGAGGGTGAGGGAGGAGTCAAGGAAATGAGGCGCAGAGGGCTGCTGAGACGAGAGAGATGGAAAGAATGAAGTAGAAGCAGAGAAGAACCTAAGAGAAGGAGGGAAGACGCCACTGCTATAGCCGAAATTCACAATCAAACAAGATCACACAGAAAAAGTAGGAACAATTCTATGCATCTAAATAACAACCTAGCTACTGCAGAGAACAAACAAATACATCTCACAGAAACCAAACGAAACTGAAATAACAGATCAACATGCAACTAAATATACCCTAACAAGATGTTAAATCTAAACCAACAGAAAATAGCATAAGCATGGCAGAATATCAGACATTCTACTAAGGACAGAATATGATGAAAAGTTAACAGAGCATAAAGTAATAACGTAAATCTACACTAGAGAATCAGCATCAACATCTCAGAATTTATCAAGAATATGAAAATACTCTTAGTATCCAGATCTACGAGAATAACACATCATGCGCACATCACAGATCTGGTATGTAAACAACTCACGAAAAAAACATTAACCAATCAAGCACATCCAAGTACCCAAATCTTAGTAGCCAGATCCACACAGACACAAGCACATAAACAGATCTAACATGTAATTATCCAAAGCATGCCATCACAGTACTAAATATTAGATCGGGAATGAAACAACCCATAAAGATGCAGATCGGTTGTAGAAGAAAGTCTGTAGAGGACGCAGGTAGAGGAGGCAGAGCTGGTGAAGGAGCCGTAGAGGATGCAGGCAGGAGTAGCAGATCCGAGCGAAGACGTAGTAGAGGAAGCAGATCGGCCGTAGACGTAGCAGGTGTTGCAGATCCGGCCGAAGTGGTAGAAGAAGTAGCAGATCCACCCGTGAATGTTGCAGATCCGAGCGAAGACCCCGTAGAAGTACCAGCCCCGGTCGTGGAAAGAGCAGATCCGGTCGAAGAAAGTTGCAAGTGAGCAGATCTGGTCGGCAGCAAGGGGGATTCAACAGAGGGAGCTAGGGAGGTTGCATGGTGGAGATGAGGAAATGGGAGTGGTGAAGGTGCGGTTTCAGTGATGGCGCTAGGAGAGGGGAGGCGAATGGGGATCTGGCTGGGAGTTCTTGGAGAGGGAAGGATGGGTGGCGGCTGCTTGTGGGAGATGGAGCTAGCTCGGGTTCTGGTGGAGTGGAGATGGGGGTTTCGGGAGTGTGGACGCGAGGAGGATTAGTGGTGGCTGGCTGGAATGGAGTTCTTGGAGAGGGGCGGCTGGGTGATGGAGCCTGGTGGGGGATCGATGGAGAAGATGGATCGGTGAGGAGTGTGGTGAGGGGAGGCGATGGAGAAGATGCAATGGGGCGGCTCGCTGGTGAGGAGAGGAGTAGGGCTCGGGTTCTGGTGGCGGCGTGAGGAGATAGCAGTGGGTTGGCTAGGGTTTTCTGGTGTGTGCCTCCCCGCTCCCCCCTTTGCTACTGGCTTAAGTAGTTGCGGCGCGGTTAGGGTTTCCAGTGGGCTGATGACTAGGGTTTGCTGCAGTTTTGCTTTTTGGCCCTTCCCTTTTTACTGATTTGCTACCTTAGCTCACAGCCTAATTCTTGATCTTTTGTCGATTTTGCGCCTAGTTCGCGCCGACCTGCAAGGAAATTGCAAAACCCTGTAAATTGTCCAAAAGGAAGGTAGAATGTGTATAATTAATGAATTTATGGCCAATTTGAGCTATTAGCAACATGATAATGTCATAAAATAAACTGCAAATATGATGCACATCATATACCCCCAAGCTTAAACATTTGATTGTCCTCAAGCAAATGATATGACAATATCGAACCCAGGGAAGACAGAAAAACATGAAAGGATATAAGTGAATGCTTGCATTTAATCAATTGGCACTCAATCAATCAAAGAGAGATTATCCGACTTAATGTTTACAAGCTGTCCAGATTTTGAAACTTTAAATTCCAGCAAAGACATCAAAGTGATACTAGAGTTTTTGACCAAATCAAGTTACTCAAAAGTGCCAAATTGCACTAATTGTTTGCATGGATCCCACCAGAATTGAAAAGTAATCAAGGCTAGATATCACAGTCAAGAATAAGCATATCCTAGAGTCATTCTTAGGCATTTACCATTCTAGATAAAGAGACTAATGTTTGCATGAAGTTTATGAAAAAGCCTACACTTGAGCCATGATACTTTGCTTTTGCTGATTTTTTTTTAACAGGATTCAAACACACCATGGGCACAAGTGCCACTTATTCCACTCTTGGGCATGCTTGCCACTTATTCAGACTTTCAAACTTCATTTGGGCATAACTGCCACTTATTCAACCTTTTTTTTAAACAATGTGACAGAGTCACTTATTCAACTCACACTTTGCAGCACAAAACAGAGATAAAGATATTTTCTTTTCTTTTTAAGCATCATTAACCGGTTTTCATTATCTCTAAGCACCATGTGACATGGACTTAGGTAAATCAACCAAATTATTGGCTCAAGATAAGGCTACCACTTTCACAACCCTTTCATTCAAGCAAGAGTATCAATGTCTAAAATGAAATATTATGCCCAAGCATGAATCCTAGGATATTGTTATTCTAGAAGTGATAACTAGAATCAATACATTTCGCAAAAGGTAAAGATACGTGTGTAACTTGCAATGAATCAAAAACCAAAGGATCACAAGATTTCTAAGCCATTAAGATTTCAATGTATTTCTAGAGTAAGCCAATTGGATATCCAAAGAATTGATACCAATACCAGATCACTTAAACAAATTTCAGTTTGATAATTCTGGATTACACAAGACAGTCACATATTACAGTCAAGTATTCAAGCAGAAGGATATATAGCTCATAATAATGATCAGGGCAGTCACATGTAATCAGCAATAACCCAA
The DNA here is from genome assembly GCA_017311315.1 of Dendrocalamus latiflorus. Classification (NCBI taxonomy): domain Eukaryota; kingdom Viridiplantae; phylum Streptophyta; class Magnoliopsida; order Poales; family Poaceae; genus Dendrocalamus; species Dendrocalamus latiflorus. The sequence goes on along the minus strand of CM029612.1, from coordinate 24,711,067 downwards.
CATGAGAATGATACTAGTCAAAATTCATCAATTACACATCATCAACTTCAGTGCCCAAGAGTATGACAAAAGAATCATGCTAAAGCAATCCTCATCAATAGACAGATCCCTCCCCCAAGCTTGAATTAGACATTAACTGTAGAATAAACGTTTTAATGATTGGAAACAGCTCACCGAGTGCAAAAGAGGAATCTGAGCAGCATCTTATCATCCCTCTGCCTGCCATGCTTGGATGAGTGCATGTACCTAAAAATGGCAAAAATAAAAGGAAAGGATAAACCGACAAAAAGGTAAAATAAAGAAGGGAAAACTGAAATAAAACAGTAAAAAGCTCAGGTTGCCTCCTGAGAAGCGCTTGTTTTAGGTCTTTAGCTTGACCAACAAATGATAATCAAGTAGGCTCAAAAGAAATTGGAGGATCAAGGTCAGATCTGACTTGATCTCCAGCAATGTCCTCATCACTGAGTTCAGGAAGAGGTTCCCCAACAAAATAATGTTTCAATCTTTGCCCATTAACTTTGAAAATGCCCCCAGATTGACTCTCAACCTCATAAGCTCCACTCCCTAGCACTTTCTTGACTACACAAGGCCCAAACCATCTAGATTTGAACTTTCCAGGGAATAAATGAAATCTAGAGTCAAAAACCAAGACAAGCTGTCCAGGTTGGAAGTCACGCCTCAAAATGTGGCGATCATGAATCTTTTTAGCTCTCTCTTTGTAAATTCTTGAGCTTTCATACGCATCAAGCCTCAATTCATCAAGTTCACACAGCTGTAACTTCCTATGTTTCCCAGCTAGACCCATATCCATGTTGAGCCTTCTAATTGCCCAATGTGCCCTATGCTCAAGCTCAACAGGAAGATGACATGCTTTTCCATAAACCAACCTAAATGGGGACATTCCAATAGGTGTTTTGAATGCTGTCCTATAAGCCCACAATGCATCATAAAGTTTAAGAGACCAATCTGTCCTAGATTTGGACACAACCTTTTCAAGAATTTGCTTTATCTCTCTATTGGAAACTTCAACTTGCCCATTAGCTTGAGGATGATAAGGAGTGGTTACCCTATGATTATGGACCCCATACTTGGCTAGAAGGGCTTCAAACTGCTTGTGATTAAAGTGAGACCCTCCATCACTTATCACAACTCTAGGAATTCCAAACCTAGGAAAAATGATTTGCCTAAACAACCTACACACAGATTTTGAATCAGCATGGACAGTGGGAATAGCCTCAACCCATTTGGACACATAATCCACTGCCACAAGAATGTGCTTGTACCCTTGAGAAGAAGGCAAAGGTCCTATGTAATCTATTCCCCAAACATCAAAGAGTTCTACCTCAAGAATACCATGCTGTGGCATCTCATGTCGTCTTGACATGTTCCCTGCATGCTGACAGGGATCACAAGACTGAATATATGCATGAATATCCTTGAACATGGTAGGCCAATAAAATCCAGCTTGAAGAACCTTAGCTTGGGTCTTAGCAGTTCCAGCATGACCACCAAAAGGTGCAGAATGACAATGAAAAATCACATTTTGAACCTCCTCAAGAGGTAGGCAACGTCTAATAACCCCATCTGAACAATGTCTATACAGATATGGGTCATCCCAAAAGAATTTTCGGGCCTCATGTGTGAATTTCCTACGCTGCTGGTAGGAGAGTCCAGGGGGTATAGCATTGCAGACCAAGTAGTTCACAATGTCTGCATACCAAGGAGTTTTAGACTGAACAAGAGAAACTTCTGAAAATTGGTCTCCAGGAAGAGAATCTTCAATTGGAAGAGTAGAGACTGGACCAGAATGGGGTAATCTAGAAAGATGATCAGCTACCAAGTTCTCAGCCCCCTTTTTATCTCTAATTTCCACATCAAATTCTTGCAGCAAAAGAATCCAACGAATGAGACGAGGTTTTGCATCCTTTTTACTCAAAAGATACCTAATGGCTGCATGATCTGTGTACACTATGCATTTTGAGCCAACTAGGTAAGATCTGAATTTGTCAAAGGCAAATACTACAGCTAGCAGTTCTTTTTCAGTGGTTGTGTAATTGATCTGGGTGTCATCTAAAGTCCTGCTAGCATAGTAAATGACATGCAAAGCCTTGTCATGCCGCTGTCCCAAAATAGCCCCCACAGCAAAATCACTAGCATCACACATAAGCTCAAAAGGAAGATCCCAATCAGGAGATTGCACAATGGGTGCAGAAATAAGAGCCTCCTTGATCTTACTAAATGCATTCATGCAAGACTCATCAAATACAAAAGGAACATCCAAGCCCAAAAGATGAGTGAGAGGACGAGCAATTTTAGAAAAGTCCTTAATGAATCTACGGTAAAAACCTGCATGCCCCAGAAAACTGCGAACACCCTTCACATTTAAAGGAGGTGGCAGGCGCTCAATCACCTCAACTTTTGCTCTATCCACCTCAATCCCTCTAGAAGACACTAAATGACCAAGGACTATCCCCTCTCTAACTAGAAAATGACATTTCTCCCAATTGAGGACCAAATTGGCCTCAAGACAGCGCTGTAAGACAGTTTCAAGGTTGGCCAAACAGCTCTCAAAGGTCTGTCCATAAACAGTGAAATCATCCATGAAAACCTCCATGATTTTCTCAATAAGATCAGTGAAAATGGACATGACACAGCGCTGGAAGGTACCAGGGGCGTTACAAAGCCCAAATGGCAGCCTACGGTATGCAAAGGTACCATAGGGGCAGGTGAAAGTGGTCTTTTCCTGATCTGATGGATGTATTGGAATCTGCAGAAAACCTGAATATCCATCCAGATAACAGAAATAAGAATGACGGGCCAGTCTCTCTAGCATTTGGTCAATGAAAGGCAATGGAAAATGGTCCTTGCGTGTGGCTTTGTTGAGTTTTCTATAGTCAGTACACATGCGCCAGCCCGTGGTTGTTCTTGTGGGAATTAGATCACCTTTTTCATTGGCAACCACTGTTATGCCCCCTTTCTTAGGCACAACATGAATGGGACTGACCCACTGACTATCTGAAATAGGATAGATGATGTTAGCACCTAGAAGCTTGAGGATTTCTTTCTTGACAACCTCCTGCATGTGAGGATTAAGCCTACGCTGGTGCTCACGAGTTGGCTTAGCATCATCCTCAAGGTGAATGCGATGCATGCAGGTGGTTGGATCAATACCCTTCATATCATCAATTGAATATCCAATTACAGCTTGATATTTACGAAGGATATCAAGGAGTTGTTCAGCCTCTAGAGGTGTCAAATGGGCACTCACAATAACAGGACAGGTCTGATCTGGTCCTAAGAATTCATATCTCAGATGATTTGGAAGTGGTTTCAGCTCTACCTTTGGGGCTGTGGGCTGCCTAAGGTCTGGGATTTGAGAAGGCTCTACAGGAGCATCAATGACTGCCACATGATGAGTATCTGCAGCAGTGCACTCATCCTCAATTGATATCACTTCCTCAACATTTTCATATGTCTCAACAACACATTTGTCAACCAAATCAAGTGAAAAACACTGATCTGGACAGTGAGGAAGATGAGTGGGGTGCCTCATATCAAATGCTAGCTTCTCTTGACCAAATTGGAGAGTAAGCTTAGCATCTTTGACATCAATGACAGCACCTGCAGTAGCAAGGAATGGTCTCCCTAGGATGACAGGTTCACTTCTATCCTCCATCTCTAGGACAACAAAATCCACAGGGAATGCAAAGGTGCCAACTACCACAGGAACGTCCACTAAAATACCAGCTGGGTGACGATATGTGCGATCAGCCAACTGCAATTTCATGGCCGTGGGCTGCAGATCGCCCAAAGGGAGCGCGTCACAAACTGATAATGGGAGGACACTAACACTTGAGCCTAAGTCACAAAGAGCTCTAAAGTTCTTGGAGCCTAAATTGCAAGGTATGCAAAAGCTACCAGGGTCATCTAACTTAGGAGGTAGCTTATTCTGAATTATTGCACTACACTCCTTAGTTAGAGTGACCACCTCAAGCTCATCCATACTCCGCTTCTTGGTAAGCAGCTCCTTGAAGAATTTGGCATACATAGGCACATGTAGGACAGCCTCTAGAATGGGAATGGTGATCTGAACATCCTTCATCCTCTCTAGGAATTTAGCAAACTGCTTGTCCTCATTTGACTTTTCTAACCGCTCAGGGAATGGCAATTTAGGTTTTGTGGAAGGGACAGCTGCTGTAGTGGATGATGAGGGGATATCAAGTGTTTTGGCTGGTGTTATGGAGCTGGGTTGGTGCAGATTCTGCTGCTGCGAGTCAGGATTTGCTTGCTGGACAGACCTAAAGACAGGGGGCACATACAAGGGTGGTGTAGGAAGAAGTGGTTCAGATGTGGTTTTTCCACTCCTAGTGGTGATTGCTCCACAATGACCACGAGGATTTGCCTCAGGTTGTGCAGGAAGCCTCCCAGATTGGCTGGTTGAAGCTTGTGATGCTTGCAAACTCTCCACACGACTAGCCAAATCAGTCAGTTGAGTCTTTGCATCATTGTATTGAGATTCCATCTTAGCTACATGTGATGCAAGGAGCTGTTCAATTCTGGTCAACTGATCTGATTGAGTTGTGGGAGGATTTTGGTTGGGAACATGCATCATTGGCTGCTGGAATGAAGCATGAGAAGGGGCTTGTTGCTGCCTAAAACCTTGAGCTGATGTTCCCACAGGGAAAGATGACACACTAGGGTTGGTATTCTTGTAAGACAGATTTGGATGACGCCACCCTGGGTTGTAGGTTTGAGAATACTGCCCATGTGATTGAGCATAGTTCACTTCAGATGATTCAGCTGTGGAAGTTAAGGGGCACTCAGCTGGAGTATGCCCTTGAGATCCACAAATCTGACATCCAGTGGCTATATGGGCTGAAGATGAGGGCATGAGCTGTGCCATTTGGCGTGTGAGAACCTGAATCTGAGCTGATAAGGCATCATTAGAGCTCACCTCATAGATACCAGGACGTGGAGGAGCTGAAGCTCTCTCACTGGACCATTGAAAGTGGTGGGAGGACATACTCTCAATCAAGCTGAAAGCTTCATCAAGAGTTTTGTTCATTATGCCTCCTCCTGCTGCAGAATCTACAAAGGCTCTTGTGTGGTGTGTAAGTCCTTTGTAAAAAATCTGCAACACCAGCCATCTTTCAAGGCCATGGTGAGGATACATCCTAAGCAGGGTTTGATACCTCTGCCAAGCATCATACAAACTCTCACCCTCAGATTGTGAAAATCTAGTAATCTGGTCACGCACTTCTGCTGCCTTGGAGGGAGGAAAATACCTCTCAAAAAAGGCCTGCAGTAGGTGTTCCCATGTGTCCTTAAGGTGCAGGGGCAGAGAATGCAACCAAGTCTTAGCACCATCTCTAAGAGAGAAAGGGAACAATGAGAGTCTAATGGCATCAGTTGTGACTCCATTGTACTTCAAAGTGTTGCAATATTCTAAGAAGGTGCGAATGTGTTCATTGGGATCCTCAGTGGGAGAACCTCCAAATCTGGTCTGCTGGACCATGGTAATGAGTGCAGGTTTGAGCTCAAAGTTGTTGGCCTGAATGGCAGGTTGGACAATCCCAGGAGCTATACCTTGGTCTCTAGGAATCCAAAGGTCACGAAGAAGAGGTTGGGGATTCTGATCACCCATTTCTTCTTGATGGGGGAGTTGATTCTCTCTTTTCAGCCTATGAAATGTTCGCTCAATCTCAGGATCAAGAGGAGTCAATGAATGATCTCCACTCCTGAGCATAAGCTGAGAGTTCAGGTCTAAAAGGAAGGGAAGAAAACTAAAGAAATGACTTAGTCTATGGTCTAGCGCGATCACCAATATCTAGTCCCCGGCAACGGCGCCAATTTCTTGATCGTGCAAAACTGCACACCCGCAAGTGAACGGGCTGCCGCCAAGATAGCAGCGAATGTCGTGTTCTCCACATGGACTAGATTACTGGAGACACAACCCTTAACCAAATCTAAGACGCACAAACAGGTAAATGAAGACTAAACTGCAGAACCTATGACAAACTAAAGCTAAAAATCAGATCTGCAAAAGAAAGAAATAGGGGAAAGGAAGAGCCAGGGGAGGAAACTGCGAAATAGGGACTACTGGACTGAAGAAGAGAAAAGATAAGGACCTGAAAATCTAACTCTAGTGAGAGAAAGAGAGACAGAAAGAGAACTAATCCCAAAATAGCAGAAGGACAGCTAAGGGGAAAGAGAGAAAAGAGAGAGAGAAGGAGAGCTGAAGAGAGAAAAGGCTAGGAGAAGGCTGGAACTAGCAGATGAGGGAGAAGGGAAAAGAAAGAGAGCAAAGATAAGAAAAGAGTGCTAGAACGAGAAGACTAGAGGAGAGATTGACTGCTAGAGAAAGACTCGAGGTGAGAAGGAGACTAGAAAAGAGAAGAGAAGAAAGATGGCTAAGAGATGGCTAAGCTAGAAGACAATAAGGATAGCAGAGAACTAAAGAAAAGAGCTTAAGCCTGAGATTAGAGAGAAAAGAGAGATATAACTATAAAAGGAAAGATATTCAGGAACTAAAAGGGAAGAAAGAAGACAGAAGAGAGGAACTAAAGAAATGAGAGGGGTAGATAAGAGATAAGAAGTAGGCGCAGAGGACTAAGAAGGCCGGCTGCAGAACTAAGAGACGAGGGAATCTTGAGGAGAGAGAGGAACTGAGAGATAAGAGGAAGAAAGAAGGGATTAAGAAGGTGAAGAAGCTAAGTGTCAGACTAGGATTTAGAAGAGAAAGAAAGAGAGAGAGGGAGAGAGAGAGCTGGACTATCGGACTACAGAGAGAAAGAAGAGAATGAAATGGGAGAAAAGAGATCGAAGCTGCCTAGAATAGAAGAATAGAAGGGGAGGAGAAGCCGCTAGTTAGACAGAAGAAAAGGACTAAAGAGAGGGTGAGGGAGGAGTCAAGGAAATGAGGCGCAGAGGGCTGCTGAGACGAGAGAGATGGAAAGAATGAAGTAGAAGCAGAGAAGAACCTAAGAGAAGGAGGGAAGACGCCACTGCTATAGCCGAAATTCACAATCAAACAAGATCACACAGAAAAAGTAGGAACAATTCTATGCATCTAAATAACAACCTAGCTACTGCAGAGAACAAACAAATACATCTCACAGAAACCAAACGAAACTGAAATAACAGATCAACATGCAACTAAATATACCCTAACAAGATGTTAAATCTAAACCAACAGAAAATAGCATAAGCATGGCAGAATATCAGACATTCTACTAAGGACAGAATATGATGAAAAGTTAACAGAGCATAAAGTAATAACGTAAATCTACACTAGAGAATCAGCATCAACATCTCAGAATTTATCAAGAATATGAAAATACTCTTAGTATCCAGATCTACGAGAATAACACATCATGCGCACATCACAGATCTGGTATGTAAACAACTCACGAAAAAAACATTAACCAGTCAAGCACATCCAAGTACCCAAATCTTAGTAGCCAGATCCACACAGACACAAGCACATAAACAGATCTAACATGTAATTATCCAAAGCATGCCATCACAGTACTAAATATTAGATCGGGAATGAAACAACCCACAAAGATGCAGATCGGTTGTAGAAGAAAGTCTGTAAAGGACGCAGGTAGAGGAGGCAGAGCTGGTGAAGGAGCCGTAGAGGATGCAGGCAGGAGTAGCAGATCCGAGCGAAGACGTAGTAGAGGAAGCAGATCGGCCGTAGACGTAGCAGGTGTTGCAGATCCGGCCGAAGTGGTAGAAGAAGTAGCAGATCCACCCGTGAATGTTGCAGATCCGAGCGAAGACCCCGTAGAAGTACCAGCCCCGGTCGTGGAAAGAGCAGATCCGGTCGAAGAAAGTTGCAAGTGAGTAGATCTGGTCGGCAGCAAGGGGGATTCAGCAGAGGGAGCTAGGGAGGTTGCATGGTGGAGATGAGGAAATGGGAGTGGTGAAGGTGCGGTTTCAGTGATGGCGCTAGGAGAGGGGAGGCGAATGGGGATCTGGCTGGGAGTTCTTGGAGAGGGAAGGATGGGTGGCGGCTGCTTGTGGGAGATGGAGCTAGCTCGGGTTCTGGTGGAGTGGAGATGGGGGTTTCGGGAGTGTGGACGCGAGGAGGATTAGTGGTGGCTGGCTGGAATGGAGTTCTTGGAGAGGGGCGGCTGGGTGATGGAGCCTGGTGGGGGATCGATGGAGAAGATGGATCGGTGAGGAGTTTGGTGAGGGGAGGCGATGGAGAAGATGCAATGGGGCGGCTCGCTGGTGAGGAGAGGAGTAGGGCTCGGGTTCTGGTGGCGGCGTGAGGAGATAGCAGTGGGTTGGCTAGGGTTTTCTGGTGTGTGCCTCCCCGCTCCCCCCTTTGCTACTGGCTTAAGTAGTTGCGGCGCGGTTAGGGTTTCCAGTGGGCTGATGACTAGGGTTTGCTGCAGTTTTGCTTTTTGGCCCTTCCCTTTTTACTGATTTGCTACCTTAGCTCACAGCCTAATTCTTGATCTTTTGTCGATTTTGCGCCTAGTTCGCGCCGACCTGCAAGGAAATTGCAAAACCCTGTAAATTGTCCAAAAGGAAGGTAGAATGTGTATAATTAATGAATTTATGGCCAATTTGAGCTATTAGCAACATGATAATGTCATAAAATAAACTGCAAATGTGATGCACATCAACCCCTCTCTGATTGCAATAGTCGATTCTACAAGTGGTATCAGAGCCAACTACAATGGCATCAGAGAGATATGTGAATCACCCCCCATGCTAGATGGTACTGATTTTTTGCTTTTTGGAAGTGTCAGATGCAAATGTACATTGAGACGCAAGGTAGTGATATTTGGAATAAGGTTTCTAGACCTTATGGGGTTCCTACTACTGTTACGACTATGAATAAAATAGATGTTGATCTAAATGCTCATGCTCGTAAAATGTTATTTCAAGGGATTTCTCGTAAAAAATCTGATCGTGTAGTTCATATTGTTTCTGCTCACTTAATCTGAAAAAACTTTTTGTGATTATCATGATCGAACGAGTAAGATTAAGAAAGTGCGTAAGAATCTTTATCAAAAAGAGTACTCTGATTTTACTATGAAGCCTGGTGAATCTATAGATGATTTTTTTTGCTCATTTTGAGAATAATTTGAGTAACTTACATGGAGTTAGTGTTATTCCTGCTGATGGAGATAGTGTAACTAAAATTTTGAGGTCTTTAAATTCAGAGTGGTTGATGGTCGTCACAACTTTTAATCAAACCGTCGATCTAGATACCCTAACCATGGATGATCTATACTCTTGATTGAAAATCTATGAGATGGAAGCTTTGCCATCTAAGACTGATAAATCTTCATCTTTAGCACTTGTGACTAACCCTATGCAGGTTGCTTCGTCAAGTATATTGTTTGGTGTTTCTTTGTCTGCTTTGATTTCTTTTTCAGAGGAACAGTTTGAGCAGCTACCTAAAAAGGACCTGGTGCTGATCTCACGGGCATACAAGGCACTCAACAACGTGAGGATGAGGAAGTGAGGTGGAGCTCCAGGTTCGATCAGGTGCTTTAAGTGTGGTAAACCATGCCACATTAAGATGGATTGCCACAAGCTCAAAGGGAAGGTGGTCAAGTTAGACCAGAATTATCGTTGTTGATCATCCAAGAATAACACAAAGAGTGAAAATTTCCGTAGCAAGGTTACTGAAAAGTTTTATAAGCTATCGAGCGTCTTGATATGAGTGATGGTGATTTTGAGAGCTGTGACAATGACGATCATGATGAAGATGATGACAAAGGCAAGAAGAAGAACACTAACGACTTCATGGAAATGTGCTTCATGGCAAGCAATAACAGTGAAGATGACTATAGTGATCCAGATGAGGTAAGACCATTGTATGATCAGCATGAAAATGGTTTGATTAAGCTTGCTATTGACTTAAAAAGACTAAAAAGAAAACAATTTAGTAGTTGAAAGCTTGAATTCTAATGTTAATAGACTTAGAGCATTTATTCCTAAAGATGATTCTTGTGAAGCTTTGTCAAGTCTTACATGCTAAATTAGACACTGCTAGATCAGTTAGTGCAACAAATTTGGCTTAACTTAGAGATGTATCTGCTAAACTTGAAGAATTAAATTTGGCATATGATTCTTGTAATGGAAAACTTAAATTTGTTAATGATGAAATAAAAACTTAAATCTAATTCTTCTAGAGCATGTTCTAAGTGTAATTTGCTACAAGCTAGATTTAATTCATCTCAAAGATCAATTTAATAAATGCTTTATCATGAGATGCTTTCATGCTCTAACTGTGCTAAACTTAACATAGAAGTAGAATCCTTGACTAGATAACTTAATGATTTTGTTGAAAAAGAAATATTGGCTCAGTTAGTGCTTCTAAGAATTTAGTGAATGAACCTGATAAATGCACAACCTATCCTGCTTTGGCTAAAGAAAACAAGTATATTAAAAATACTTTGGAGATATTTTCTTTTGGCAAGAAAAATTTAAACATGATTCTAGATCAATCAAAAACAAGTGTGAAAAAATATGGTCTAGAATTTAATTTTATTGAGCATGCCAAAAATAATCCTTCTAAGGTTGTTAAGTTTCTTGAACCAGGAAAGATTGAAGTAAACTCTGAGCCAAAACCAATTGTGTTTAAATCTGTTGGTATAGCAAAGGATCCCTTTACCAAAGTGGGTGTTGTGAAGTCAACAGATATGACTTCTCATCAAGTCAAGTATTAATGTACTCATTGTGGTAGAGATGGTCATGTGGTCCAATTTTGCTTTCAAAAAGCTAAGAAAGAAAAGAGTGATAGGCTAAGAAATCATTCTCAAGTGGAGGCTGTGCAAGCTCTCAACTATCGCTTTACTCCCTCTGACCGATCATCTGCAGGTCCTTGCTTTTCTCCCTCTAATCAATCGTCTGCAGGTTCGGGAGTTTTTGCCACAGGACCATTCAGACTAGCTTTCTCCTGTGGTCGAAACAGCGTGGTCAGATTAATGTTTTGACCAGCATTACAAAGGCGCTCAAATCGGTATTGACCAGTGCTTGCTACTTGGTCAGACCAGCTTTACGCAGGAGGTCTGATTGTTTTCGACCAACGTTTTTTGCTCGGTTAGACCGGTTAGGTGTTAGACCAGCTTTACCTAAGCAGTCGGATCATTTTCGACCAGTGATGTCCATGTGATCCGACCGATCGGTGGTTGTACCAGCTCTGCTGAGGAGGTTAGAACGCCCCGTGGTCGAAATTTGTCAGATGCTAATACTTCACTTAAATCTTTATCAATGTCTACTGTTTCTCCTGTTCATCATGTGTCACAGTACCAGATTCCTAAGTCTTATTTCACTAACCCCAGCACTGTGAGACTGACATTTCCTGTGATATAATACTAGCTAACTTGGGATGAAGAACATGCGCTTCATTGGGTTTCAGTCTTTTACACCATTGCTCGATTAGAATGCTTGATGGATCTTCACTTCCTTTAATGGCTCCCAAGAGATTTCACCTTCTGATTAGACTGTATGGATAAGGTGATGTTGTCCTACACCTGGTTGTGTTAGATTTTCAATTTACTCATTGTTTTCTCAAAGCCACTTGATTCTTCTTGCTTTGTTCTTTTGTGAAGTAATTTGGGCGTATTGCATCATTACAATTATTCTGAGGGGGAGCTGGATGTTTAAAAGATTAAGAGACTTTGTTTATTATACTTGTCAAATAATATATCAAGTCCAAGTTTTTGAATTCAAATGATGTGTAGTAGAACTGTCTTTACCATATTTACTCATTTATTTTGTAGTCGTAGTTGAAACAGGTTGCAATCAATTTGCTATACTTGAACTAAACATGACATAGCTAAAAGACTTTGACTAGATTGATTATAGATAGCACCTTGTGATGTTTATCGAAAAGAATTAGCTTGATTGTGAGGCCTCTTTTAAATCTTGGTCATGAGGCTTGTATGTTTTATATTGCAATTATTTTATATTTACTCAAGTTGGCATGTTATGATCAAAATAAAAAATATAAGAAAAAAAAGATTGAAAAGATGTATGCTTCAAGCATGCTATGGGTAAACAAAAGAAAAAGTACAAAACATGCTCGAATAAAAAGAAGTATGCTTCAAGCATGCCACCATTTAAAAGTGGGTTTTGCTACAAAGATGGTATCATGAAAAGAAGTATATTACAAGCATGCCACATGCTTAAAAATGATTGTGGAGCAATAGGTTGCTAGATGAGACTGCTAGTTGGACTAGATTTAAAGCATCCTTCACTTTCAGGCTTACTCTTTGAGGTGTGATATCTCTTTGTGCTCTTTATAGATCGGTTTGGTTATACTTGATATGTCTGTCATTAATTCAATTTGCTTAATCATTCTAAAGACCTGTTTAGACTTACTTGATGGTATATGACTTTATATGATCTAGGGAGCTCTACCAAAAAAATGACTTGGACATATTCTTTGTTCAATGCAAAGTGACTTGTATAATCTACAAAGTTTCTAGATGTTTTCTCTCTTTGCCCCATTTTAGATTTTTCTTCTCTCTATGGAGCTCTTGTTGATTTCTTTACCCGGGGGGGGGATAGAGAAATTGGAGAATTTAGAGAAAATAGGGTTTGGGGAGAAAGAAAAATTGAAAAAAATCACTCTCTACTATTGAGGTAGTGTTTTCTGTGAGTTTTCTGAGTGGTTTGTGCTCTCTGTGCTCTTTTGGCTATGGTCAGTTCCTTTCGCAAATTATCTCACAAATTCTCTCACAAATTCTATCATTCAAGAGTTTTTAAGGTGTTATAAATGTATTCATCAAGGGAGATTGTTAGACCGTGTGGTGGTTGTGCATTTTGTTGGTGATGAGTAATTGACATTTGGTTTTATTGGAATTTTCATGCGTGAAAGTTCTCGTCGATGCGATTCTGTTCTTGAGTTTTCAGGATGGCAAAATGACCACATCTGGTTTCAACCATGGACAGTAGTCTGATTAGCCTTGTGATGGCTGGTCCGATTGGCCTTGTGATGTGTAATAGCCTAACTGTTTATTTCAAAATTTTTAGTAAAAAATTAAAATTAATTTAAAATAAAATCAAGTTTTCTTTGGTTTCTTGAATTTTGAGAATTTTATTTGCCTAATTTCAGATTTCAAAAAGGATTTTCTTAAAAGTAATTTAACTAAGAACTTAAAAATGTTATTAAGTAAAAGATATTTTAAATTTCTATAAAAATACTATTTCAAATTAATTATTTTAAAGCATTTGGCTTTTTATCTGGATTTTCTATGCTTTTTTGGATTTTAAAAATCAATTTCAAAGTTAAAAAGTATTTTTGTAAAAATTAAAAGACCAACTTAACCCTTCGTTTCTTAGCCGATGGTCTGGATTAAATCCACCACCGCTTGATTTAATGTTGGCTCTCAATCTTCACTTAACCCCCTCTTCTTCATCCGATGGCCTAGATTCAATCTACGTCGCCCGATCTGATCCCGTTTGTCTGTTGCCACTTACCTCTTCGATCTTCAGCCGACGGCCTAGATCACCCGCTCTCCCCACGCGTCATTCATCCAGTCACCCGCTCTTTCCTCTCTCTTCTCTCTCGCTGACAGCCTGACCCCACCCATTAGTCTTCTTCTTCCTTCCTCCTCCTTCCTCCTCCAGCTGCCGCCATTGCTGCACGCGCTTGAGCTCCATTCTTCACCCTCCATCCATTACTTGTTGTCATTAATGGCCATTAAGTGCCCCTCTTCACTCCTCCACTCAATTCCGCCTGTTTCCCCTGTCTTTAAACCCCGTTAATCACCGTTGCGCCCATGTCCCAATCGCCTTGACTCCGGCAAGTAACCGATAGCCGTTCGTCACCCCTCCACCTATAAAAACTCCTTTCTGAAGATTCCCTAGTCATGCCACCCCTTTTCCCTCTGCCAATTCCTCCTCTTCGTGCCTGAGCCCTCACCGCACCGTGCTTCTCCATCCTCGCTGCCGCGCCGAGCTCCGATGAGCAATTGCTATCGTCTCGAGCTTCCTCGCACCCTGACGTCGCCATCCTCAGCATCTTGGTGTCCGCGCAATCATCCTCTGCCCCTCCGCGGGTCAAATCCGCCACCGGAGAGCCCCCGCTGCCGACGCCCTTGCACCGCCGCTGTCTCGTCTCATCGCCGACCGCCCTTCGGTCATCGCCGAGCACCGCCGAAGATACCGTCAAGCTCCCCGTAGCCTCCTCTCTCTTTTGCACCCGAAGCCGGCCACTGTCATCCACCGGAGCTCTAGCGAGCCCTTAGGCCCCGAGCGCCACCCAAGCCGGCCATGCCCCGTCAACGACCGACGCGATGTGGCAGCCGACATGGACGCCACGCCAGCGACACACTTCCCAGTCAGCAGCCACGCTAGCCTCGTGCCACCTCAGCCACCTCTCCGATCCTTGGACTCGGTCCACGGTAGTCCGATCCCACCTGTCAGTGACTAAAATCCTTTTTCTGTTGAAAAATAAATCGGTCGAAAAAGAAATTCCATGCTGACATCACCTTGACGTCATAAATCCCTTTTTCATAGAAAAATGATTCCTCTAAAAATTATTTCCCTTGATGCGTCATAATCTTCCTTTTTTAGTACAAAAATAATTCCAAAAAATTTGATTTATACTTTTCTCTCTTTTCAAACTTACAGAAACCCGTTCTTCTTCATCCTAACTCCGATTAGACCCATTCAAATTTCTAAATTAATCTAAAATTCCAATGTATCCATTTCTATCCTATTTTCAAATTTTTGGAGTCTGTTTCAATTTATTTGAATTAAATTAAAGCTCAGAAAGTAAAAATATTTTAAGTGGTTAAAATAAACTTCAATTAAATCCGAAATTATTTTATTTGATCTTTTCCGATTCCAAGTATTTTTGGGGAATTTTCTTGAATTTTTGAATTCATTTTATTTTTTGAATTTTTCTAGATTTTTTTCTCCTCCTTCCTTTTCTCTCTCCTCTGTTTCTTCTCCGTTCGTTTCTCTGTCCCGAGCGAGTCGCCGCCATGAACAACCATTCAAGCTTTTCAATCCTTATGAATTCTTGCACAATTCTTCGTGCAATCAAGTGCATTCAATTCCTCTTATCAAGACTCCTCCATTCCCAACCGTTCCTCCCCGCCTTCATGCACATTTACGCGAGAAACAAACCGTCGCCTGAATTGACAACATCTCTTGATCTCCCTCTCCCGTCCTCCTCAGCCCCTATAAAAGAGAGCTCCATGAGCCCCTTCTCATCCTCATCCATCCTCGAAAATCTCAAGTCTTTTCTCCCTTCCTCCTTGCCGCAATCGGTATTTTTCTCTCGCCAATCGAACGTCATTCCTCGGCCGTTTGCACCGCCTACAATGGAGTTCCACCACCATTGACCACATCACCAGCTTCATCTTCACGTGTTCTACACAGTGCTTCCCTAGTCTTCACCAGAGATTCGCCGGAGCATCGACGCCACCGTAGGCCAATTCATGCCGTCGCTTCTCTCGTCGCCGTCGGCCGATTGTGCATGTTCCACCACAACCGAGGTGAGCATTGTGTTCCCCGTGTTCTCATCTTTGTTTCGCCGCAAACCCCACCTGCTATCTCCTTTCTGTTTGCCCAGAATGCCGATGTCAACCCACCGGTCACCGAAGGTCTTCTCTACCGTGTTTCGCCACCATCCGATGTCCTTTGGTCGAGCTGTCTATACCATTGAGTTCACCTCGATGCGTTCTACGTCGTGCTTCCATTGCTATCACTTGAAGATCCCCGAGTCCTTGCCGACCTTGTCGAGCCACAACACTAAAATTGCTTCTTCGCGTACACCGCGTTTTCGATGAGTTATTTGATTTTTGTTCGTGTAATATCGTGTCCTAGCCTCTAAGTAACTTATCTACCATTTTTTACTTAATTTTTCATGAAGCCAATCATCAGAAATTGAGCTTTCTGTGGAAATGGCCATTTTCGACTTTTGCCATCGATGGTGCCATCTCCAGTGGGTTTCTGGCTTAGCCAATAATTTTCCTAGCTTCACCATACTGTGTTCTACCCCGTGCTCACCTTACATCTCCACGTTCCATACCCGGTACTATCTCTCTCTAACTTGTCGTTGTCGCTACCACGCTGTCACTTCCGTTTTTCTCTCACCGCCGATGATTGCCGCCGTTCCTCATTGTCGTACCCGCGTCACCGCCTTCGCCTCGTCACCGGGGTTCCTCAGACCTTGTCGATGTGGGGCACGAGGTGGTTGATGTAGGGCTCCAGAAGGGTATGCCATTGTGCCACACCACCTCATCGCTCACGGGGAGCTGCGACAAGGGACGGGGCTCCACTCTCCCTCTCGCTTTTCTCCACCGATGACAGCTGGTGGTGCATGGTGGCGCAACATCATGGAGGGGGAGGCTGGATGGGGCGACAACGGCGGTGACCGGGGACGGGGGGAGATGGAGTTAGGGTGGCTGTTGAGAGGGAAGATGGTGGTGTTGTCGGTGGTCGCCTACTTCTTCTTCATCGTCAACGAGCAAGGAAGTGGCACTCGCTCTCCTTCTACAGTGGGCTCCGGGCGGATCTCGGCAGTGCGACAATGGGGAGGAGGCAGCGGCACGGCTGTCCAGCCACGATGGCCGATGGGGGAGGCTGGATCCGGCCATCTTCATCGCCTTTGGCGATGGTGCTGTCGGATCCGGTGCCTCCCTACCCAACGGTGGTCGATTCTGGTTTCTTCCTAGTCGAGATCGCTTCGGGAGCTCCTCTGGGAGACGTGGCGGCTAGGTTGGGGAAGGAATGGCCGAATGGGAGTTGTGCAAAGAGGATAGAAGGAGATGATGAACAGATTGCGGGCGTGGTTGCCGGGGGGGGCGGCGTGAGGCAGTAGGATTAGTTGGACCAACTTGCAATCGTGGACATTAGATGAACTAAATAAACAGTGTAGATATTCAGATGGCAGGATTAACTTGCAATGTTAGCTATTGGATTATACTGATCTAACGATTAGAAGAGGAGGGTATTAACGTGATTAGGTGACAAATAGTTTAGTCAAACTAGTGATTTTTATATTAGTGTAGATTGGTACATTTGGGTCCCGAACCTGACGATTGTAGATTTATACCCACGAAGTTGTCGGAGTGTTCACCGCAGGTCCAAAACACGATTGCATGGCTCTGGATGCTTATGTGGATCTTTGACCTTTGCCAACTGTTGAGGAACCGTCGCTGGCGACCAGTCCGAGCGATTCCTCTGTTTAGAACAAGAACGAATCAATCACAGAATCACAGAATAATAGATTGAACACACAGAGAGAGATAGAGAGAACTCCTGGTCTTTCTTTTATTGCTTTCATTCATGTGTACATAATGAGGAGGTATGACTCTCTATTTATAGACTACAATGAGGTGCCCACCATGGGCCTTGAGCTGCCGGCCCAGGCCCAGGTTTCTTAACACTCACCCTTGGGCACTCATTCGACACGTTCATGCCTCACTAAAACTCCATAAAAACCCAGTGGGAAAAATTTGGAGAAAGAGCACATGATACATGTGATGCTGCGATGCACGAATTGCCTCATTAAAAACCTTGGTCGAGAAACTTCATGGAAAACTCGTCATGGGAAAAAGAGTACAATTCACCCAAATTCATTTGGTCTGCAGGACTTTATTTTTTGGGTACTTAATCTTCATGATCAAGATTTATTAGCAGGCTTGTGAGAATTCTCCCCCTGAATTCTGCACTTCTCTAAGTCTCGTCATTCCAATTCCATGCACGCACCTTTCAAAGCTAGATGCGGGGAGTGACTTAGTGAACAAGTCTACATGACTTAGTGTACAGTACTTTAATCTTGTCCATCTCTGCAATTCATGAGCATAGAGGAACTTGGGGTTGATATGCTTACATAGCCTGTCTGCACTTGTGCAACGCAAGCTGCATTATCTTCATGCATAATTGTGGGGGTTTGCACAATGTTCATTCCACATGACTGCTAGATGTGGTGAATCGTTCAGCAGAACCAAGCACACTCTTGTGCGGCTTCATATAGCGCTATAATTTCTGAGTGGTTCGTCGAAGTAGCTACAAGGCTTTGCTTAGACGATTTCTAGGAAATTGCAGTTCCACCACATGGAAATACATAGCCTGTTTGCGACTTAGCGGTATGCGGGTTAGACTGGTACCCAGCATCTGCATAGTCAATCAAGTTCAGATCTTGATTCTTTCTGTAAGACAATCCAATGTCTTTGCTTCCTTGGAGGTATCGGAAGGTGTTCTTTATGCCCTGCCAATGCCTTTTGGTGGGCTCTGCACTGTACCTTACTAACAGGTTCACGACAAATGCAATGTTCGGTCTAGTGCAGTTTGCTAAGTACATGAGTGCTCCCACTGCACTCAAGTATGGGAATTCTGATCCCAGGACTTCCTCCCCATCTTCCCTAGGTCGGAAAGGATCTTTTTCTTGCTGTAAAGACCTACCGATCATCCGTACTTTCGAGGGAAATGCCTTCTCGAAGCCAAACCTTTCAAGCACCTTCTGGGTGTAGGTCAACTGATGTACCAAGACACCTTCAGGGACATGCTCAAGCTGCAGGCCTAAGCAAAATTTGGTCTTACCCAAATCTTTTATTTCAAATTCTGACTCCAAGTAGGAGCTTGCTTCTTTTATGTCTTTGGCTGTCCCGATGATATTCAGATCATCTATACACAGAGATTATACAGATCCCATTCTGGGATTGTCGTATAAATACACAAGGACATTCTTCATTGTTCGTGTAGCCTTTCTTGCAGAGAAAGTCGCTTAAGCGATTATACCACATTCTTCCAGATTGTTTCAGTCCATACAGTGACTTTCTGAGTTTCACACTGTACAGATTTCTATTTGATCTGTCTTGGTTCGGGAGAGATATTCCTTCAGGGACTTTCATATAAATCTCCGAATCCAAGTTACCGTAGAGGTATGCAATCACAACATCCATCAATTTCATATCTATGTTCAAGTTCACTGCCATTGATATCAAATATCTAAAGATAATTCCACTCATGACTGAGGAGTAGGTTTCTTCATAATCAACCTCAGGACGTTGAGTGAAACCTTGGGCTACTAGCCTTGCTTTGTATCTCACTACTTCATTTCTTTCATTTCTCTTTCGAACAAATACCCACTTGTGCCCTACGGGGTGCACATGGGGAGGCGTGCGGCATACGGGCCCAAACACCTCTCTTTTGTTCAGAAATAACAATTCAGTTGCTATTGCCTTCTTCCAATCTTCCCAATCTGATCTTTTCTTACATTCAGCGAGCGATGCAAGCTCGGGATCAAGATCGATGATCGTGGTAATTTTCTTTGCGAAGTAGATATCGATATTAGCTGTTGTCCTATTCAGGGACTCTCCCGTGTGCACATAATTTATAGCTATTTCTTCATGAGTTGCTTCTTCTGGAGCGATTACTTCTGCTGGAGCTTTACCTTGCACATCGCTTTTTTCACTTGCGGTGGCAAGTCCCTTTAATTTTTCGGCTCTGATGTGTGCGCACACATCCATGCCGATGGGGATATTCAGATCCGGTATGCCCTTTTTCGGAAGGTGTCATACTTGTGCCAGGTCTCAACTGGCTCCCCTTCTCATTCTGGGGGACTTCAGTGATTGGCTGTGATAAATCCCTCTTATCCTTCTTCACCAGGCGTCCCCGGTTACTAAGGATTCGAGGAACCGGAGTTCTCGTCCTCTTTTTTATTTTTCTGAGGCCTCTGGACAAGATTAGGGATACCTTCAATTTTCTTTGGTATTTCAACCCTCTCCGGTGCAGTGCGTTCAGGTACATGCGACTTAGTCACGCTCTTCAAATCACTAAAGTGATCAGGTAGTTGATTTGCTAATGCTTGCAAATCTATTGTCTTCTAGACTTCTCTTGTCTTCTGGACTTCTCTTGTCTTCTAGACTTCTGTTGTCTTCTGGACTTCTCTATTCGCTTCACTAGTGCGCAGGTCATCTGCATAGATTACCGTGGCTTGCCACGTAATTTCCCGACATTCTTCATCAAAGGGTTGATTTCCTCCCCCTAATGTTGGGAAATTTTTGGTAGTGACCCTTGCGCTAGTTGCATAGGTAAATGGATGTTGTAGGCCGAAGGTCTAAGGTTAATGAGATTTGCTGCATGTAGGACTGCGTGTCCGCAACATGTAGCTGGCAAATTACAATTATGCAAAAGAGGTCGGGCAATAAAATTTAATTCTCTTAATTAAAGCCTCTGTCAAACCATTCTGGGTATGGACATACGGTACCGAATGCTCAACTGCAATTCCCATCGCCATGCAATAATCATCAAATGCCTTTGAAGTAAATTCATCGGCGTTGTCCATTCTGATGGACTTGATGTGATGATCAGGAAAAATACATTTCTGATGCGAATGATCTGCGAGATCAATTTTGCAAAGGCGTGGTTTCTTGTGGACAATAAACCCACATACGACCACTTCGATGAAGCGTCAATGAGCATCATGAAATACTTAAATGGCCCTGAGACGGGCTGAATGGGACCGCAAATGTCTCCCTGGATGCGTTCCAGGAATGCAGGGACTTCATCCTTCACTTTCAGAGTGGAGGGGTCTAGTAATTAGTTTCCCGGTGGCAAATGCAGGGCACACAAAATCTTCATGATTCGGGAAATTCTTCACATTAATATTATGCCCATGCGAGTTATTGATTATGCTTCTCATCATCCTAAGACCTGGGTGGCCTAATCTGTCATGCCAAAGATAGAATAGTTCAGAGCTTCTAAATACTGTCTTCATAACAGTGTACGCTGCAGGCGCCTTAATGTTGGTATAATATAGCCCAGTTTCAAGTGAAGGAAGTTTTTCTAGTACCCTTTTCGATTCTCTTCGCGCTTCGTAATGAGCAGGTATTTCTTACCGTACTCTTCGTCAGTCTCGACGTGGAAACCATTGGCGCGAATATCCTTAAAACTTAGAAGAGTTCTAGTCGATTCTGGGTACAATAAGGCTTCTTCAATGACCAAAGTTGTGCCCATTGTGGCTCTTCCTGAACCAATTATACATGTATCGCTTCCGGCGATTGTCGTAAGGCTGCCAGTGCTCTTACGAATCGACTGAAAAAACTTAGTCTCTCTTAAGATGGTATGCATTGTGCCGCTGCTAGCTAAGCACACTTCCTTCATAGGGCGCTACACGTATTCTAATATATGGTATTTATTAACATGTATTAGAAGGCATTCAACACATAAATAAAATACTCCAATATCAGAACATATCATGCCATCATAAACTGAATAAATGAATGAATTCTTCAAATATCATCCAACCATCACGAGAAAATAACAATTCTTAAGTATCATCCATGCAAATTCTAACATATTCTTCCACACAAAATAAATGACAATTAAAGTCGAAATGCATTCAGTGCATCAGACTTCTTCTGCTATTTTCTCGGGGTTGACATTCTCTTCAAGAGAAAACATAGCGTCGGCTGCTTCTAGGTCAAAAGGGGTTGCTGCTATCTATCGTGATGGTTTCAACCTTCACCAACGCAGGCAGCTACTCCGAACTCTCCCCCTCAGCCGATGCAAAGTGGGCTTCATGCTGCCCTTTGCCATCCCGTTTTGGCTTGCTGGCCTTATTCTCTCGTGGAGCATTTGATTTGCCTTTCTGGGATGCGGCCTTATCCTTCCTTCCCCTTCTTTCATTAAGAGCTTTTCTGGGTTTCTGCGCAAATTTTCAGTTCAGAGAAAAATTCGCGCAATTTTCTGATTTACCGAGGGGTTTTCTGCAAAATTTTGGACCCGCTCGTAAATTCGATGGCTTATACGTAATTTTCAGAACTACGAAGCCTTTTATACAAAGTTCGGGACTCAAAAGTAAAATCCGAGGGCTACTCGGTAATTTCTCAAAACACCCGGTGCCGGCCCCCATTTTTTTCTTGGCCGAGCCTCCTTTCCCCCACCCCGCAGTCGGCCCATCTCGTTTCAGCCGGTTTTCAAGGGGCAGGGGTAGGGTTTCCCCAACCCCTGTTCACACGGGGGCGGCGGCGCAACCTGCCCGAGTGGCTCGGGTGAGGGCGGCTACCGGCGGCGTGGCGGTTCGACGGCACGGCGGGCGCAGCGGCTCGGCGGCGCAGGGCTCGACAGCGCGGCGGCTCGACGACACGGCAGGCGCAGCTGTTCGGCGGCGCAACCCGTATGGAGCCTGCGACGGGCCGGGTGGGGCTATCGGCGTCCGGCTCGGCTGCGGGCGAGCGGCGGCCGGTCACGAGGTTCAAGGCAAGGCGCGGCGGCGGCAACCACATCTCGGGGCGCGCGCTCAGCGGGCCGGTGAGGCGGCGCTCATGGGGCCAAGGCGGGTGCGGCGCCGCTCTCTCGGGCATCGCGCTTACGGGCGCGTGCGCGCGTTCTGGCGTGGTGAGACCGAGCGGCGAGACCAACGGCGCTCGACGACTTCATGCCGACGGCGACTTCAGGCTGGTCATGGGGTGGTGGCCGTATACAGACGGTGTTCGGGCAAGTGGAGGCCGGAGCAGCCGGTCGGCTTCGGGCGGACGGCGGCAAGCTGGGCCGCATGAAAGCAGCGGTCGGGTCCCCAAGCGGCGACGGCCGTATGCTGACGCAGCTGCGGAGGGGCAACCGGTGGCGCGCGGCTACAGGCAGCGGCCAGAGGTGGCGTGCTGGCCGGTCTTCCTCGGGTGGCTGTGGGCATCGCGGTCTTCGGGACTGCCGGCCAGAAGGCCAAGCGTCGGTGCTTCGGGTGCCATCCATGGGCGGCGGTGGCCGGTCGTCTAGCCGGTTTCGACAATGCGCATGCGGGCCCTGTGCACGCCCAACGGTGCTTCCAGCATCTCGGCCGGCTACTGTCCAGCGACCTGGCGGCGCACATGCGGGTGCGGCCATCGTGCCCGATCTTTGTGCATAGGTTGAGCAACGAGAAAACATGCAATTTCGTACAGTAACCGAACAGGAAACTAATGCATAATTTTTCGTTTTTCATACAATGATCGAGCAGAATCAAATAAATTCATGCAGAAATTTTTTCAATCTACGATGCAATCAATATCTACCCCGTTTCGCAATCTACCGATCGACATTGTGTCGGCGATTTCAGATCTGCTCGCGGTAGATTGGGGCGGATTTGCATCGTTTCTAATCTACAGTGCAATCAACATCTACCCCGTTTCGCAATCTACCGATCGGCATTGTGCCGGCGACTTCAAGTCTGCTCGCGGTAGATTAGGGCGGATTTGCACCGTAGAGATTCAATCCAGAACGCGAAAAGAAAATACAGATTCAAAAGCGATCTAGAAAATTCAATCTGTGCTTCGATGATTACCTCGTTCACCAGAGCGAAGTCGTGCTGATAACGTGTTGAGGAACCGTCGCTGGCGACCAGTCCGAGTGATTTCTCTGTTTAGAACAAGAACGAATCAATCACAGAATCACAGAATAATAGATTGAACACACAGAGAGAGATAGAGAGAACTCCTGGTCTTTCTTTTATTGCTTTCATTCATGTGTACATAATGAGGAGGTATGGCTCTCTATTTAGGATATGTTTGGTTGGAGGGATGAGGTGGGATGGGATGGGGATGGGATGAGATAGTTCCACAAAAAAAGTGGAACCACATGGTCCAGCATCTAAGAAGAATATTCTCTAAATTTGCACAGGCTCATCCCACTTTGGACCATTCCATCCCACCCCATCCCTCCAACCAAACACAGAGATATACTTGGTCAAAGGAACCATCCCATCCCATCTCACCTCATCCCTCCAACCAAACACAACCTTATAGACTACAATGAGATGCCCACCATGAGCCCTGAGCTGCCGGCCCAGGCCCAGGTTTCTTAACACCAACTACACATCCAAGCGGCTATGATGCTTACGCGACCTTTGACCATTTCCTATATCGTTCACTCTCAAGTCCCCCGTTTCCTTACCGATGCCAAAGTAGACGCTATGAGCGATCACGACACGCTTGTTTTTCCTGCCTCGGGGGCTCTAGGCGTAGGCGGCATGGTAAGCCTTCTTCCACTGCGGCACTGCCTCACGAGCGCTTGATATCCCATATGCCACCGCTGTCGATCGAATTTGGAGCGTAGCCAGTAATCCAGCTTTTCTGTACCTTTTCTGGTTGATCTGCAAATATTCAGCTTTTCTGTACCTTTTCTGGTTGATCTGAAAATATTCGGCTTTTCTGTACTTTTTCTGGTTGATCTGCAAATATTCAGCTTTTCTGTACTTTTAAATGACGACCGGCTGTTCTTTTGGTAGGTTTATTTTCATGAGTGAAATGTTAACTGAAAAATAGATTCTCGCATCCGTTGGTCCGTCTTATGATTGGCACACCGTCCCCTCGACATTCCACTCCGGGTTCAGGCTGACGATAGGGAAATCCGCACCGAATTCTAAAAGGAAATTGTACTCCTAAGAGCTGTTAGACTTACTACTCCATTTAAATTGGCAGTACAGGGAAAATGTACCCAAAAAAAAAATCTGTAGTCGCGTTTTGAAAACGAACCTAGCTAGGTGACATCTTGCTTGTTGAGGTGGCCCATGTAGCTTAGGAATAGTGGCATTGTTGAGACTGGTGGCCTTGAACCAAATGACAATGGCTTTGGGTGATCCTACCACACAGTCCCAGCAGATAATCGGCCGACACTTTCCTACCTTAGTACACAGGCACACAGCACAAGTACTAGTTCTACAGAAGATATGTCTTGCTGGCAGTGCACGAAATAAAGGGAGCAGGTAAGAGCATTGAAACCGATCGAGCCCCAAAGAAAGAGAGATCCAGTACTCCTCGTGGTCTAATTCTGCGTTCCTCATGGAAAAGGAAGAACCCAAACCACCTACGGGGGACACAAAGTGCGGGTAGAGCCTGCCTAGCTATCTAGCTCATCAACCCGATCGATCGATTTCAGAGGATAAGAGGATTAGTAGTGGTGGGTGGCATGCATGCCTAGCTTGGTCTCCTCCATCATTCATGGCCTCATGGGTGCTGAGCAAGAGCTATCATGCAGGATCAACTTGTTTCTGATCTTCATTCTGTACCTCGCTGGACGTCGTCCTGGCTAGAACTGCAAAGATGCCTAACGGATGCAGGGCATGCTGATGCGTGTGCCATCGCTTGGAAATTTGGGCAACATTTTAATTTCAGATTTTACTAAGAGGTAAATATCGTAAATAACTAATGATACATAGCTCATAACTAACAGCAACAGGTAAATCATATTGTACTTCAAATATACATGGGAACAAAATTATATCAGAGTCGATTGATTACACGAATGACTTACAATAAGATTTGATGAAGAATAGAAAGTAGTATAGGATTCATGTAGTGTAGAATGTAGATAAAGGAACGAAGCGATCGATCGCATATATGTGTGCTGCCCAATAACCTTAATGCCGCCCATGTGTCTTCATGACAACAACGGCTTGGAGATATCACTCCTCCCCTTCATGGTGCACGCCGAGAAGAAGAGTCAATGAGATTCAGACAACGCAACACAATAACACAGGTTTGCAGAAGGAAAAAAAGAAATGGAGGAGGCAGTGATTTGGATACCACTGCTCCGTACGTCTTCAGGTATATATACAAATGCAGACTATGAATTAACGTGATTAATTAATCATTTACTCACTGACAACTGATGCAATTAACTAGCCATTTACTCACTGATAATTACTTGTCATCAACACCCAATAAAGCCTCAAATTTAAATGTTCGAAACTCATTCAAACAGAGAGAGATGCATGGTTAAGAAAAAATAAGGTAGACTTGGTCTACCAAGTGGCGTGCCATGTCACGGCGCAGTTGCGCATCATAAGTCATAAGTCATACGATTTTCTACACGAAAATACGTGAATATGCGCACATGTATGTGTGTGTTTTTAGCCAAAGTCCTCGTCATCCATCTCCATCCATGTGTCACATATTTCAAGAAGTGTAAAGGATTTCATCTTATAATTGTATTCCCTTCACTTGGCCAGGTAATATGGTAAAAAAAACTATGCATGCTTTGGAATGATAAGAAATAGGCCTCACACTCATATAGCCTTAATTTATAACTATCCCCCACCAATTCTAAAGTAAATAACAAAAAGATATAAAAGATACTATACTGAAGTATTGTCAATATAACGGTCTTTTAGTGTAAGTCCCATACAAGTTGAACTTGCACTTAGAATGACAAAATTCATCTTTCTACAACTGATGAATGGACTATGCCTTGAATTCATAGCTTTTCATAGTCAGACTTCACTTGCAATCTCAACTAATACTAGACTGCCAATGAGCCATGTCTAAATGGAGCGTTATATGGTCATGCTCCCTTATCTACTCATGAGCTTTTTAGAGAATGTCCCATTCCCGTAAAATGTGACCACATAGTTAAGCTCAAGTAGGTGTATTCTTTCTAAGTATTCTGTAGGCTGATACCTTTTTTATTTGGACAACTAAATACATTAGGTCTTTATGCTAACCTTCCATACATTTTAGAGTATTTTGTCTGACACGGGTTTCTCAGTTTTATAATAGATTTAGCCTCCGCTTCACATGTCGGGAAGACTTCATGTTATCTTTAGTACCCATGACCTTAGTCACATTGTTTGATTATCATAGTATATTAGGATTATCGGTTTTGGTTTCTCAACCAATGGCAAGTATAACAAAATTGCTCTAAGCCATTCAGCCTCAACAATGGCTGTGTCAAGTGCTACAAGTTTTGCTTCTATGGTTGACCTCATCAATATGGTCTATTTGCAAGACCTCCATGGAACAACAGCTACAGCTAAACTAAACACATAGCCACTTATATCTTTGATCCCATCTGCATCAGAGATCTAATTGGAGTTAGATGCCGAGAAACCCAATCTAACCAAGCTCAAGAATTTCAAGACACTACTACTTGTGAGTCAGCGAATCATCACTTTGATCATTTTGCTCCTATATTTCTCTGCAAAGTATTTCAATTTAAATTATTAAAGTGCATGCTTTAATTTTTTTATGCAAATTAGATCATAGTTAAAACCCTTATGTATGACTGAATAAACCACGCCTTGTCTTTGGACATAACACCTTGTCACCCTAGGATTAAGAACTTACCTACTAGTAATAAGTCCCTACTTAAAGCAACATGCTTTGTCAGGCTTAGATACTTGGGGGGCATTAATTTGCCCTGGCATCTTTCCATACACAAAAATTTGGTTTGGGCAGTTGCTAATGGGAAGTAATTGGTATGTTGAACATCATTATTTTATGCTCCCAAAAGTCTCAACTTTCCTAAAAATTCGAGCGGATGGTAAGAGGTGTTGGTGCAGTGGATGCACGAGAGTGTCAGATTATGGTAGAAACATCCATATATGTCGGGACCCCGAATTTCCGAACCCGGACCCTCTGTGTATTACTGCACTAGTCCCAGATCAAAGCTAGTGCACACAGTTAAACAGAAATGAATACATAACCAGCAACGCTTTATTACAATATTAAAGAGTATAGACCGAAAGGTCTCATTATTACAATAGAGGTTTCAAGACCTCGCACACACGAAACATAGCGGAAGCAAAAGATAAACTCGGTGAAGACCCATCAATACGCCACAGGCAATTGACTGGGGAAGCGCAACCTAGAACTCCTGGAATCCTTCGTCGAATCCACCCACAAAGAAGTCGTAGTCGCCTTCTTGAGCTTCGTACTCCTCTGGTTATTATTTTTGAGTGTAGCATGTGAGTACATAAAGTACTCCGCAAGTCTTGGGAAAAATGCATAGATGCAAGGCTTGACAAAGGAAGGCTATATGGTTCTTTTGCACAAAGCAATATTTTAAAATTTAATTACTACTAATTATTTTCGAAGGCATCAAGTTAATAAAGTAAATGTTTTAGTAGAAACTATCATTAACTTTCTAGTGAAGGTTCCTTCTACCAACACTAGCTAACAACTTGAACAAGTTTAATACTGCGGGTTACATCCACCCTCTCTGGCTCCAACCGCCAGGATACCCTTCCGAGAGTTCCCTCCACTCTCGGAATACAAAACTTTTGATTTTAAAACAAAACCAGAAATCTACCATGTGCATGCATTCTTTGCCCGCCCTTGACCGTGGGCACGGCTATTCGAATAGTTTTACACTCTGCAGAGGTTGTACAACTTTACCCACAAGAGATAAATTATCCTAAAAGTCAACACGCTTCCTTTGGCATGAGACCCAGATAAAATATCACAAAGCCTTTACCTTACTCTAATCTAGCTAGATACCACCCGCTGAGGTTTCACCGCAGGTAGGCTAACTGCCCGAACCGAAGCCCCCTCTTGCGCCATATGAGTACAGTAAATCCCTGTCCCTCACTGTGAATAACCAGTCCATCCCTGGCACCCACTTTCCACTGGTGGCACCTAAACTAGACTATGGTAAGTTAGTCAGCTAGGTCGTACCCATATAGACTTGTGGTTGTACGGTTAATGCTCAGTCTGGACAAACACAAGCGTCGGTCCTTAATTGACTAGGGTGGAACATACACATTACAAGATCTCGTGCTTCCTGCACCAATCCAAACCAACCATCCACCCTAATCTAAACCAATTTTCACATTTTAGTTTATTTTAAAAGAACAGTGGCAACTCCAATTACCACTAATTTTCATAAACACAGGGGTATTACAATAAATCATAATTTCCCATTTTCAAGATTTCAAAGGTATTTAATAGCGAGACTAAGCATTATACTACCATTCCACTATTCACAAAGATTCAGTAATAATCTCATTATTGAGACAAATGAAATTCTAGGGTGACAAAGGTACATGGCATTCAATTTCAATGGAGGGTATAACAAGGTTGGTTTAACTAACCCTTAAGATTTGAACTAATATTTTATATAAATAGCAATGCACATAATTTAAAATAATTAAAACATTTTGAAATCATAGGTTCTAGATGATCAAAGAAGACTTGCCTTCTTGAGTGCTGTTTGGGTCTTCTTGCTGCGACTCGACGAATTCCTCGGCGACGGCGGAATCTACGCGCGAAAAGACAGACAAACAAAACAAATAAAATCAAACAAAATTAAAATAAAACTCAAAAAATTAAAAAGAGTCCATATTTGGATAGTTTATGATTTTAGAAAAAATTTAGAAATTTGAACGGCTCAAATCGGAGTTAAAATGAAGAAGTTATGGCTTTCGGAAGATTAACAGGAGGGAAAAAGGAAAAGGCTGACTTTCGGGAATTATTTTTGCACTGGAAAATGCCATTTATGACATCATCAATTTTCGAATTTTCTGAGCGGGAAAACATATTTGAATGACCGGTGGGTCCGGTCTACCGTGGACCGGATCCACGGACCACGGGCCTTGCCGACGTGGCGCGCTGGCCACATGGCGCCACGCGGGCGCGAGGTGGCGGCCACGCGGGTGGCCACGCGGACAAGGCCGGCCGACGTGGAGGCCACGCGGGCGCACGCGCATGGCCGGCTCGGGAGATGGCCGGCCGGTGGCCTTGCCGTGGCCGGCGGGAGGGCGGCGAACGGCGGCGGCGGGTGAGGGGAGGCGGCGGCACTCACCGGCGGCGGCGGGGAGGCCCGGGGCGGCCGGCGGCGGCGCTAGGAGGCGGCGGCGGTGAGGCCGGTTGGGGGCGGCGAAGAGGCGACGGGAGGCGGCCGAAAAGAGGAGGAGAGGGGCGGTGGGAGGCGGAGTGAGGGAGGCCGAGGGGAGGGCGGTATTTATAGGCAAGGGGAGGAGGGTTGGCCGGATTTTTGGAGCCTCGCCGGAGTTAATGCAAACCGCGATTAAAGGAAATAAAAGAGGGGAAACGGCCGGATGAATGGAGGGGATTGATTGAGCATCCGTTTCCACTTTTTAATCGGGATTTAAAGCGACGAAAACGGCCACAATCAAAGCTTTATTTTCGGTTTAATGGAGGTGGAGAGAGAGGGTGGAAGGAGGAAGAAGGTGAGGTTGAAGAAGGATATGACATATGGGTCCCATGTGTCATCGAGAGTGAGAGTTAGTGAAGGGGTACGGGCCGTTGGATTTGTGACACGTGGCAAGTGAGTGTATGAGAGGCTTTGGATTTTATGAAGGGGTAAGTTGTGGTGGATGGCTAGGATTAAAACGTGGAGAGATGTGGATTTAATCTGAGAGCGACACGTGGCGGAATAGGATTAATTTGATTTTTATTTTCGGAATAAATTTCAGCAAATACTAGAAACTTTATAAACACTTGGAAAAATAATATTTAAAGTCTAAAAATTCCAGAAAAATCATAAAATATTCCTGGAAGCATTTTAGACTTATTAAAAATATTTTTAATTTCAGATTTGCATTTTAATAATTTATAAAATACTTTTTAACTTTGAAAATTGATTTTAAATTTCAGAAAATTCTCAAATAATATTTAACAATTTAGGAGAGGCTAGGAAAAATATAATTTTCCCTTTTTGGCTTTAATAAAATATTTAAAATACATTTTCTTGCTTTAAATTTTGAAATAAAACCCAGAAAATCAAATAAAAGCCGAGTAAAATCCAATTACTTTAAAATAGTTAATTTGAATTTAAATTTTTCCAGAAAGCCAAATTTTGGGATGTTACAATATAATTTGAAGGATTGAATCTTATGATGACCTCCTAAAGTAAAATAGTGCAACTACAAGTCTATAATAGGTATGACCTAGCCAACTAATTCGCATTGACCGAGTGTGGGTTGCGCCATAGGTGTGAACACGTGCAGAAGGGATAGTCTTTGCTGTGACAACGCAAGAGGGGGATTCTGGAGGGGTTATCACAGCAATGAAAACCTTAGCGGGTGTAACCTCACTGGGGAATGCCTTATAAAGGCCTTGTGGTAACCTTCTTGATCTGCATGTCTAAGGAATCTGTAACACTCCGTATTTTCTTTTTGATTAGAGAGAATTTATTCGGGAAAGGATCCGGGTAAAAATTATTCTTTTCGGGTTGCGGGGAAAACGGGTTTTGGTTGACGGGCCAGGATGGAGAAGCTTTGGGGGCCCGGCTTGGAAGTGAGGGAGGCACCTTGGGCCTTAGGCCCATGCGCCCCCTAACCCTAACCCCCTTTTGGCCGCACCCCTCCCCCTCCTCCCCCTTTTGGCCGCCACCCCTCCCTCTTCCTCCCCCTTGGCCGAAATTTCCTCCCCCCCTCCTTCCTCTTCCTTGGCCGCCCCGTCTCCTCCCTAGTGCGCCCCTCCCTCCACCCCTTTGGCAGCCGCCTCTCCTCCCCATTGCGCAGCCCCTCCTCTCCCTTGCGCAGCCTTTCCCTCCCTTCCTCCCCGACGAGGCGAGAAGCCTTGGAGAAAGAGGGAAGAAAGAAGAAGAAAGGGAGAAAGGGGAGAAGAGGAGGAGTTCGTAGGGTGTTCTTCGTGTTCTTCGTCGGTTCTTCAAGGGTAATCCCCGCTGTTC
The DNA here is from genome assembly GCA_017311315.1 of Dendrocalamus latiflorus. NCBI lineage: Eukaryota > Viridiplantae > Streptophyta > Magnoliopsida > Poales > Poaceae > Dendrocalamus > Dendrocalamus latiflorus. Next base: position 24,679,723 of record CM029612.1, on the reverse strand, counting down.
GTTTGATTGGGTAATTAGTTTTGTTGTTTATCACTTTGTGGTTAGTGCTGTTTTTAGAGGCAGATTTGCTGTCGTCTGTTGGACCTTAGTTTTCGTGTAGGTAAAGGCAGAATCAGGATTTCTGGTCTCCTAGAGTTTTGTAGATTATTTCGTCATGATTCTGTAGCCTTTGAGTTCACCCAAATCCGAGTTGTGAGTCAAAAGTTATGATAGTTTTAATCCTGCTGTCCAGAACTCTGTTTTGATTCTTAGCAGTAACTTTGCGCAGCAGATTAAAAATGGTTAAAGTCTGAATCAGGAAACCTCCATATTATGAAAATTGTAGCTTATGATCTTATCTTTCACTGGCCGCCAAGAACGCTTAATTCCGTTATGTGAATCAAAAGTTATGCAAGTTTTAATCCTGCTGTCCAGAATTATCTTTCTGTTTAGTGCAATCTGTTTTCGGTGTAGACTTATCTAGTTGGGCGGGCGTTCGGGATGGCGATGTAGAAGGTTTTGGGAAGCGTCCTGTTATGTTGTTCTTATTTAGATTATATATATTGTAGGCGAAAAGGTTTCAGGCTTAGAGGCCCCCGCCATTTCATCCTAACACGTCGTCCTTCGGAAGGCAAGTACCATGTTGATTTGATTCAAAGAAAACATTGTATGCTTGCTGTTTTATTTACCTATGTTCATCTAAGACCCTTGATAACACTTATGTTCATGATGTATTCCTTAGGTGAGTTGTCTATATGTGTAGAGAATGTATCGTTTTATTATGCAAGTTTCATTCCATGCATACCACTCATTGTTTCATCCACGGGAGTGGATCAAAAGACCCATTAATTCCAACATGGGCAAGTAAGACCCACCATCCAAAGTGGGCCCCACCATTCCAAAGTGGGTAGTTCGGGACACCCGTATGAAACGTTCTTCATACGGGATTGAATCCCCACATTTTGTTAAATGTGGGTTTAAGTGAACACTGACGGGTGTGTCACTGGCTATACCGGTATATGCATTGTGTAGTCCCTCCATTCCATTCACTTCATTCATTCAAATTCATTCAATTGTGTTCGTTCTGTGTTCGCTTCATGTTGATTAACAATGTTGGCTTGTTATTCTTTGTCATATGTACTTGCTGAGTCGTTGGACTCACTCTTGTTGTTATTGTTGTTGTTTTTTTTATTTAGGTACCACCTTGAGGTCGGCATGCTTGGGAAAAGGGAAGGAATAAATTAGTAGCACTTGCACACTCATGAAAATAAAGGAAGATAATTAGTTATAGGATGCAAGAACCTTTTAAGAACCATTTGATTATCATTGGATTATAATTGTATTAAGAGTTAGATTATCCTTAATGCCTTTACTCTTTCATATTCTTACATGTTTTAGAATCCTTTTAGTATAACTGTTGAATTTGAACTAGTTACTCGAGCTTTGTCTTCTATAATTATTTCTGTTCATGAAATCACTGAATTGGAAAGATAAACAAGGTAGACTCTGCCAAAATTTTGTATAACTTAAATAGTTAACATTGCTTTACTTCTAGTTTAGTAGCCAACTGGGTCCTTGTTTGGCCGGGGTGTTACAGTTGGTATCAGAGCGGGCTGTAAGTCCGTGGTTAACGAAATATTAATTTTGACACACTAAGCACTGTAGGTGGGAATGGGGTTTGCATTGCATCTACGTTTCCGTCGGATTACATAGTTGAATGTGTGCTTAATGTTTGACTTTGTACATGTTGTGAGATGATCATTTGTGCCTATGATTTGATTATATGATGGTTATGTGTGGGGATAGTTGATGTTGAGAGATAGAGATCGCGGTGTGGCCATTGATATGGCCAGGTTATATCACTATTCGTGGTATTGAAATAGTGAAGGATTATTCCGTGAGCAACTTAGTTTCAAAGGTTAGGAATGAATTCTTTGGAAAAGTTTCTCCCTTCTTGAATTGAATTTGGTCAATTCTTATCCTGTGGTGGTGGACGAATTTATCTTGGGCTCGTGGATTCATTGTAGTTGAGGGTTTTCAATTGGTTTCTACCTGTTCTTTGAATCAATTATTGTTCTTCGAATTATTGAGACACTTTTGCTTCTTGAGAGCATTGTGGATTTGCAAGGTTGGTCCCTCCGTGGAAGTTTTGTCTTGTTGTGAAACTTGTCTCATTTGTTCGCTTGGTATTCTCGTTAATGAAAGTTTTATGTTGCAAATTCTTTATCTTGTGAAAGCTTTGGCTTTATGTGATTCTTTTGGATTATTCTAAGTGTTGAAGTTTAATACCTCTCTTTTCTGAAGGGAGGTGTTAAAACCCTTTTGTGATGCCTTGTTATGGTTAAGTCAGAGTTTGTAATCAAATAGATTGGTATGGTATGAGTATCCTTGAAGTGAAACCGATTAAGTTGATGTCGTCTTCTTGTGGTTGTTCATGAACTGTGTTTATGAATAGGGCTATTCCTAATGGAATCAATAGAGTTACTAAGAGGCGTGGAACTTCGATGAACTTGTTGATCAATAGGAGAGACAAAATTAGTAAACTTTTTGGGATAAATTGGATCAACGGGTCTCAATGGATTAATTTAACAGTTTAGGATTGTTAAATTCAGAAGGTGCTGGATTACTGTATTAGTGGATATTAATCTTGGAGTTATCTTTGTGGATACTTAGTGTTCGTATGTAATTGCTAAGTGCAACTGTTGTGTAATGTAGTTTGGTGTTGCGCATCAATAAGAGAGCAATAGATGGGGTTTAAGAGGGAAAAAAGTGTGATCTATATTTACATGATGGTGGGATTGTCAGATGATGTTATGTCTTTGATGAAAGAGTTTTGGTAGAATCATTAAAAGTGTGTATTAGATCTCCTCTAATTTAAAGCGGTTGTCGTAGTGAGGTTGTAATGCTTTGAAATACTCTCAATTTGAGGATGGGATGATATAGTAGCATGGATCTATTTGACGAGATTTTGGAGGACCTTATAATGGAAGGGTAGACGATGACGATTCTTGTTAAGAGTGTATTATTCTTGAGGTTAGTAAGATTATTGCAATCTTATTGGAAAAAAAAATTAAATAAGTTGTTGTGTTCTTTTGGAAAGGTTTTTGATGCGTTGGTAGGCTATGATGATTCAGGCTAAGAATATATATAATGATGAGGTTAGTAAAACTGAGTATGAGATGATGCCGGTAGTGTTGATTCTTTTAGAAGTAAAAAGAGTTTGTTCGTCTTTCGTGATGTCAATTAAATGAAATATTTGGAGATTTGCCTTCATGATTCTTTGGGAGTTTGTGAATTATTGTGGTATCTGAAATTAGTTACGCAGAGTGACATTTTGGAAGGTTCTATGTGTTCTTAAGTGATTCTTGTGATTTGAGCGAGCTTAAAGGATCGTTTGCTTGAAGGTAGTAAAGTGATATTTCCATTAAAGAAAATTATGTCCTTTATTAAATTTGAAGGGTGCAGTAGAGGTATTTGCAGTTGGATTCAAGTTTTGTACCTTGTTGTTTATTGGAGCGTTCTTAACCTCATTGGTTTGCCTCAAAGGAATTCCTCAAGTTTCCCAAAAGCAGTGCTTTATTTATTTATTTATTTTCGGCTGAAGTTTGATATTCTCTTCTTGTGGGACTGGTGCACTCAACTGTGGTCTCATCTTCTATTTCCCAAGATCTTGACTATTTGACTTTTCTTTCCTTGGTCTTGTATCTCCGGTGAGTGGTAAATGTTTTACTATGTGCTAAAAAAATATCTATATCTTCTTCTGAGGAAGGATTAACCAATTCGTGTTGCAAAGCCTTTTAGGTTGATAATGGCAACTCGATAGTGGTAGTCAAGTAGATGATTTCGGTGAGATTGTAGGTGTCAACTGTTTGAGATTCATTGAGTGATAAACTGATTTCTTGGAATAATTCTCGATGAGGATTTGAGGTACATAGACCGTTTGTCCTTGGAGCTAACTGACCTTATGGATTGCAGTTAGTAGAACTTATAGTAGATTGTGGTTCAAGAATGTTTCAATTATTTTGATGGAGCATTAGAATTATCAAAAGTATGAGAATCTTGATCGATCTTATTAGAGTATTGTGATTGGGCACTTTGCAAGGTTTAGTAGGATGATTTTGGTGGTGTAGTTAATGAGATAGTAATTGTGAAGAGGTCTAACCATTATGGGAGTCATTGGGATAGTAGGGATTGTTGAATTATTGCTATGCATGATTTGGGTATAGTAAGTAACCCTCCAAGAGTTAGAATCTTTCTAAAGATAATTGAGTTGAGATTATGTTTTCATGTGATTGTTAATGATTGAGCATGCTTGGTCGTGGTACTGGTAATTTTAGTCACCAAATTCGAGAGTCTTCATATCAATTGTATCGAAATACATATATAGGAGCCCGGGAGATGGAAAAAATTTTGGTTTGGTGTGTTATGCTAGAACTTTGGAGGCTAATGATGTTATGTGGGAATATTGGAACAAGGGGATTCTAAATAGTGTGTTGCTCCTCGATAGTGTCCTTTAGGTGAAGGAACTGAGTGTGTGTGCTGCGAATTTCAAGTTTATTATCCTTAAAGGGTTGTGGTGAAGTGATTGTGGGTGAAAACAATGATGAGGAGCATTGGAAATTATTTATCAAAGTAACCCTGTTGGTAGAGGAGTTGGCTAGAATATGTTATTGTGAGGACAGTAGAGTCCCTCCACAAAGGTGTGGCTCATGCGCTCGGTTTGATCATATTGTTGATGTTGCCAGTTTAAGAGAAATGAGTTAGTGTGGTGTGTGATGATTTGGAATCTTGTGATTCAAGAGAAAGTTTATTCCAAATATATATATATATATTTCAGGTAGTGAAATACTCTCTTGATTCTTATTTGAGCTGTGTGATGATAGCAAAAGTCTTTTGTGGTTTGAGTTGACTTTATGTTGGCTTGTGTGGTTTTTCCAGTTCAAAAAAAAAGTTTGGCATTGGAGTGTTTCTCCTCTGACTTTTGTGTTGTTATTTGCAAATTACCTACTTGGAACGTGGAGAGGTTCTCCTGTTGAATCCTTGATTCTTAGATTTGATTATTTTTGTGGGAAGCGGGTGAAGTGTGGTTGTGATGAGAATCCTTTATTTTCAGTTGGATTCTGAATGTAAAAGAGATTGTTTACATTGAGCACTTTTGTTCGTCAATGGTTAAAGGAGATGCTCCTTGTTAGGGTAAAGAGATCGTTTGAGAGTTGGAACAAGGGTTTCGGTTGATGTGCAGGTTGTATGGCTTGGTACCAAAGAGAATGATAACTCGAGGTATATTTAATCGCATCTGTAGTTGTGAGGATTTGGAGGGTGGTGTATCGCTAGGACCGCCTTGGGTCCTAGGGTGGGATACCCAACGTTATATATGACCCGGTGTCGAGGAGGTACCTGTGAGGTCCGGAGCTATATATTTTACTAAAACCGTTATTACTTGAACAAGATCAGTCCTTTGAGTCCGAGCCAGTGCGAATTCTGGAAAGATCAGGAGAAGCATTGATGAATAAGTTTAAAGTATGTCAAGGTGCTTTGGACGCATTAGACATAGAGAGAGGCCACTTGGAAGCTAGAGTCTCGCATGCGCGAGCAACATCCAGACCTGTTTGTTTCCGGTATGTGTTATTCTATTGTTTCCAATTCTGCGGTATTATGTTTTAGTAATGTTTTCGACAGTGAGAATTCGAGGTCGAATTCTGTTAAGGGGGGTAGAATGTAACACTCCGTATTTTCTTTTTGATTAGAGAGAATTTATTCGGGAAAGGATCCGGGTAAAAATTATTCTTTTCGGGTTGCGGGGAAAACGGGTTTTGGTTGACGGGCCAGGATGGAGAAGCTTTGGGGGCCCGGCTTGGAAGTGAGGGAGGCACCTTGGGCCTTAGGCCCATGCGCCCCCTAACCCTAATCCCCTTTTGGCCGCACCCCTCCCCCCCTCCTTCCTCTTCCTTGGCCGCCCCCTCTCCTCCCTAGTGCGCCCCTCCCTCCACCCCTTTGGCAGCCGCCTCTCCTCCCCATTGCGCAGCCCCTCCTCTCCCTTGCGCAGCCTTTCCCTCCCTTCCTCCCCGACGAGGCGAGAAGCCTTGGAGAAAGAGGGAAAAAAGAAGAAGAAAGGGAGAAAGCGGAGAAGAGGAGGAGTTCGTAGGGTGTTCTTCGTGTTCTTCGTCGGTTCTTCAAGGGTAATCCCCGCTGTTCGTTTGATTGGGTAATTAGTTTTGTTGTTTATCACTTTGTGGTTAGTGCTGTTTTTAGAGGCAGATTTGCTGTTGTCTGTTGGACCTTAGTTTTCGTGTAGGTAAAGGCAGAATCAGGATTTCTGGTCTCCTAGAGTTTTGTAGATTATTTCGTCATGATTCTGTAGCCTTTGAGTTCACCCAAATCCGAGTTGTGAGTCAAAAGTTATGATAGTTTTAATCCTGCTGTCCAGAACTCTGTTTTGATTCTTAGCAGTAACTTTGCGCAGCAGATTAAAAATGGTTAAAGTCTGAATCAGGAAACCTCCATATTATGAAAATTGTAGCTTATGATCTTATCTTTCACTGGCCGCCAAGAACGCTTAATTCCGTTATGTGAATCAAAAGTTATGCAAGTTTTAATCCTGCTGTCCAGAATTATCTTTCTGTTTAGTGCAATCTGTTTTCGGTGTAGACTTATCTAGTTGGGCGGGCGTTCGGGATGGCGATGTAGAAGGTTTTGGGAAGCGTCCTGTTATGTTGTTCTTATTTAGATTATATATATTGTAGGCGAAAAGGTTTCAGGCTTAGAGGCCCCCGCCATTTCATCCTAACACGTCGTCCTTCGGAAGGCAAGTACCATGTTGATTTGATTCAAAGAAAACATTGTATGCTTGCTGTTTTATTTACCTATGTTCATCTAAGACCCTTGATAACACTTATGTTCATGATGTATTCCTTAGGTGAGTTGTCTATATGTGTAGAGAATGTATCGTTTTATTATGCAAGTTTCATTCCATGCATACCACTCATTGTTTCATCCACGGGAGTGGATCAAAAGACCCATTAATTCCAACATGGGCAAGTAAGACCCACCATCCAAAGTGGGCCCCACCATTCCAAAGTGGGTAGTTCGGGACACCCGTATGAAACGTTCTTCATACGGGATTGAATCCCCACATTTTGTTAAATGTGGGTTTAAGTGAACACTGACGGGTGTGTCACTGGCTATACCGGTATATGCATTGTGTAGTCCCTCCATTCCATTCACTTCATTCATTCAAATTCATTCAATTGTGTTCGTTCTGTGTTCGCTTCATGTTGATTAACAATGTTGGCTTGTTATTCTTTGTCATATGTACTTGCTGAGTCGTTGGACTCACTCTTGTTGTTATTGTTGTTGTTTTTTTTATTTAGGTACCACCTTGAGGTCGGCATGCTTGGGAAAAGGGAAGGAATAAATTAGTAGCACTTGCACACTCATGAAAATAAAGGAAGATAATTAGTTATAGGATGCAAGAACCTTTTAAGAACCATTTGATTATCATTGGATTATAATTGTATTAAGAGTTAGATTATCCTTAATGCCTTTACTCTTTCATATTCTTACATGTTTTAGAATCCTTTTAGTATAACTGTTGAATTTGAACTAGTTACTCGAGCTTTGTCTTCTATAATTATTTCTGTTCATGAAATCACTGAATTGGAAAGATAAACAAGGTAGACTCTGCCAAAATTTTGTATAACTTAAATAGTTAACATTGCTTTACTTCTAGTTTAGTAGCATTCTGGGTCCTTGTTTGGCCGGGGTGTTACAGAATCATGTGAATATAACAAGTTAATTATCTCTTATGGGTAAAGTGTACAGCCTTTGTAGAGTGTAAAATGTCCGAACAGTCATGCCCACGGTCACGGGTGGGCATGAAACTTACTCGAATTAGTGTCTATTTCTAAAAACAACTTTGTGGGTGTGATGAAAAGTGTCAGGCAGTAAAAATCCTGAATTGTGTTGCCTTGGGTGTCATCCTAGTGATGATAAGCGGATGTAGTGCTGGAAATGTAGCATATAGTACAGGTAGCCATGTAACAGTAGACGAAATCTGTATTACTATAAATATTGAAATCTTTCACACACTATAGTAAAATCTAATATAATTAAAATGCTAAGTCTTAGAAATTTCTAATTAGTCGTAGTTTTAAATTGAAGGCTTTAGCAAATAAAAGAACCTTAGCCTTCCTTGTTAAGCCTTGCATATATGAATACTTCATTATGTGTGTTAGCTTATGAAGCACTATTGCTTGTGCTCATACTCGCTCACCAAATCCTCAAAACTTGTGGACCAAGGGTAGTATGCTTACTATGATAATCAAGGAGCTGACTTCGAAGAAGATGGTGGAGCTTAGTATCTAGTAGTTGAGGTCTCCCCTAGTCTAGCTAAGGTGGTGCTTGTGTGCACTTATATTCTCCAGATCCTTCAATAATATCGGTCATACACAAACCTTCTTCGGTTGCTTGCCTGTGGTAGAATGTGCCTCCCCTTTGTTTCCGCTATGCTTCCTCATGTTTTGTAATATTTGGCCTAGAAGGTTTTACTGTAAACTTGACCTGATGCATTCTATTGAACTCTGATATGTAATATTATCGTATAGAATGGTTTATGATATGTATAAAATGATTCAACGATGCATCTCTAAGCACTATTTACTAATCCAGGGAATAGTGCGTCGGTTTCACAGAGGATTCTGGATTGGCTAAATCCAGGGTTGACACATGGCTATAGGGGCATTGAGGGGACGACGTGGACACGATGAGGCGGGCAAGTTTGGCAGTGCAGCACACGCGAAGGAGCCACTCTCTTGGCTGGTCACCGGGGCGTGATCAGCGCAAACGTGACGGCGGTGTAGGGATGTATCAATGCAGTGGGTGGTGTCGTTGTGCACTTCAATGCAATCATTGGCGATATGACAACGGTGATGTGGTTAGGACGCATGCAAAGGCGGGTCGCAACATGGTCAACAAGTGTGGCTGTGCTTGTCGTGGCACGGTCGGTGCAGGACGTGGGCATGCAGGTGTAGGGTAGAGAACAATGCAGTAGGGTCTGGAGGCACACGTGCATGCAAGGGAGCTATCACATAGGCATGGTGTAGCTAGAATGATGTGGAATGCACAACACTGGTACAATCAAGGCATGGCCAGGGCTCGCCAAAGCACAACCGAAGTGCGCTCTGGGCCAGCTAGAGATAAAAGGGAGGGAAATGGGTCAGAGGGCAAAAATGGGCTAGGCCCAAAACTATTTACTCAATTTCTGATTTTCCTAATTTTATGTGAGTTTGAATTTGAATTTTAGTATGAGTTTTATATCAAATTTAACTCAAATTTTGAATTTGGGCAAGGATTTGATTTGCATTTAGAATTTAATTTTCAAGGCATAAATTTTGGATTTTGCTTTAGCAATTGAAAATGAATTCCCAAATTTTGAATTGAACTCATTCTTGAGTTTGATTTGGGCTTGATTTTGAAAATGTTTTAAAACTTTAGAATTTTAAATTAGTAGACCTTTAATTTCAATCCTACTTTTCTACCCAATCTCCTTCTTTTAAATTTTATCTCGTGATTTAGTTTAATGAAACATACTTTTGATTTTGAATTTCAGCTTTTCCTCTTGGTTCCTTTAAATAAATTTCTACTGTAAATTCTCTTGCATTCTTTTCTAGATCATTCGTTCAGATTTTAATTTTAATTCAAATTTTATTTTATCAATTGTATAATCTTTCTTGAGTTAATTTTCATATCTCAATTTCAGGAAAGCTTCAACAATAACTCAGGAAAAATCCAAATGTCAACAAGTAGTAAGAAAAAAGTTTTAAATTTTACTCATTCTCAAACATTCTGACTTTGAGGATGTTACATCTTTGGCCACAAGGCTTGTCTTGTACTTTTCAATAGTACCATCAGGCATTAGTTTCTTTTTGAAGATCCACTTACATCCAATAGGTTTGGACCTGCTAGGATGATCGGTGATCTCCCAAATCCCATTAGCCATGATAGAATTCATCTCGCTACTGACTACCTCTTTCCAATACTCAGCATTAGTTTATGTATAAGCCCATCTCACTACGGACTGCCTCTTTCCAATACTTAGCATCAAGCGATGCATAAGCCTCTAAAACAGTCTCCGGCACATCATTAACAAGGTATACAATAAAATCACCACTTAATATTTTCTCAACCTTTTGTCGCTTGCTCCTACGAGAAGCCTCTACGACTAGATTGTTATCCTCCTCAGGAATATCACATATTGGTATAAAAGTGGTGGTAATTTTAGAAGTTTGATTATTCTCACTGTTAATATTTGTAGTATGAATATTCTCAGTTTGTGAAGTACTGCTTGCATCTTTCATAGGATAAATATGCTCAAAGAATGAAGCATCTCTATATTTCATTATTGTGTTAGCAATAATCTTAGAAGTATCTGATTTAACTATTATAAATCTATACACCATGCTATTATGAACATATCCTAGAAAAAATACAATCGATTATTTTAGATTCAAGTTTTCTCTTTTTGTACAATGGTATATAGATCTTTACCCAACATTCCCAAGTTCATAGAAAATTAATATTAGGTCTTCTCCCCTTCCATCCTTCATATAGAGTAATCTCACTCTTTTTAGTTATTACTCTGTTTAGGAAGAAAGTTGTTGTCAAGATAACTTTTCCCCACCATGCCTTGCATACCGACACTCTATAACATGGCATTAATCAAATCTGTTACTGTCCGGTTTTTCCTCTCCGCTACCCCTTTTGATTGGGGTGAATATGGTAGTGTAAATTTATGGACTATTCTATGCTCAGAAAGAATTGGAAAAATTAATGAAAGATGTACTCTCCTCCACGATCAGACCCCAATCTTTTTATTTTCTTCTCTAGTTAGTTCTCAACCTCAGTCTTATAAGTCTTAAAGTAGTTTAAAGTTTTATCCTTAGTTTTCAGCAAATACACATAGCACTAGTGTGTTGCATCATCATAAAAGTTCAAAAATATCTTTTGCCTCCTTTTGTGAACAATCCATTCATCACACACAAATATGAATGAGCAATATCAAATGGTGCCAAGTTCTTTTCATTCTCTAATGCCTTAAAAGGTTTTCTAGGAAGCTTTTCCTGCACACACGACTGGCACTTTAATCCTTTGATAATTTTATATTTTGGAATTAAATCTAATCTGGTCATTCTAGCAATACTATCAAAACCAATATGATAAAAAGGAGAATGCCAAATACTGGCCTCACATTTATTTAAACCAGGTGCAACATTCAGATTATAACAAGACTCTAAAGTACTTCGAAGGAATAAGCCTATGCTCTCATAGCCTTTATCAACAAAATTCCTAAACTTGGACATTATAACTTTATTTGACTCAAATACTAGCTTATAACCATCCCTGCATAGTAGAGAACCACTAATGAGGTTTTTGTTTATTGTAGGAGTATGATGTATGTTCTTCAAGTAGATAATCTTTCCTAAAGTAGGCTTCAGATCCACTATGCCAATACCAAGAACAGAAGCAAGTGACCCATTTCCTATTAGGACAGAGGAAGCCTCTACTGCCTGGTAAGAAGAAAACAAGAAAATACCATAAAATACGTGAATCATTGGTATTAACCCACCAATTAGTGGATTTTCATGCTAAAAAGACAATAGATGAATTACCATACCCTTTTGAAGTCAAGGTCTCGCCTATGATCATGTTGATAGCTTTTTATTTGGTTGTTCACCATCCCTACTCTTGGAAAAGCGATAATCTTTCACCATATGACAGTCTCTTCTACACATAAAGCAGGTGATGTCCCTCAAATCCTTTCTCTTAATTTTCTTATTCTTAAAGCTAGTTGTTTTATTCAATTAGTTGGATTTGCACTTCTTTGTAGTAGTCTTTTTCTCTATTAAATTTGCATTGTTTTGACCAGAAGTGTTGGTAGATCCTCAACATAAACTCTTCCTTTTGTGTTTCAAACTAGTAGCAAAATTCCGCCAAGAAACAGGAAGTTTGGCAATAATGCCCATAGCCACAAACTTAGAAGGTAATACACAGCCCGTGTATGTAATATCACCAACCAGAAGCTGAAGGTCATGATCCTGTCTAACTATTGACTTAGCCTCGTCCATGCTAAAGTTAAAGAATTTCTCACACATGTATAGCCAATGACTAGCTTCTACCTTTGCATTATTATACTCTAATGCATCCCATAATTCTGTGGCAGACTTGTAGTCTGTGTACACATCATAGAGCTGATCTACCATAATGGTCAGAATGCAGCCAAAAGTAATGTTGTTCGCATTGTCAAACTACATGAGTGGCCAATTGTAAAGGGATATTGTGAGTGGATAACACACTCCAGGCCCAAAGAAATGAGCCAAAACTTGGCTCTAGTCTGCCATCTACAAAAGTTCTGATAAGAAAACCTCTCAGATTTCATTGTATCCTAAACTATGCATGCTTTAGAATTATAGGAAATAGACCCAACACTCATATGGACCTTATTTCTAACACCAACTCGGCCTTTTGTTTCGTATCAGGGGTGGCACCTACTGCTATGATGGCTAGTCATGTGATCATCCATTTCATTGTGAAATTCTAGCATCGCCTATGATGTCCCCAATTAAGGGGGTGTCAGTATTGACTTTTACTTCTGACTTCTGTTTGGAAAAGTTAGAAGTTAATATGAACACTAGGCTTCTCGAAGCGGTTTCTTTATTTCTCTCACTTCCGTCTCACTCTGAAGATAAGGTACAGGGTCACAGGTGCATCATGCACCTTACTCCTCTCCCTTGTCTCGCGCACGTATCTCTCCCTCAATTTTCCCACTACTTCCTACTCCTTCTAAAAGCCATTTCTTCTAGATATTACTATTTATTTTTATTCAAAAGCTATTAATCATAGCTAAAAGCCACAGTCACAGCTAATACGGACACTCCAATGGTCCAGAAGAACCTAGCCTTTTTCTTTTTAATGCACCGTGGAGTAGATCCAACGAATGTTGTTCGACGATCCCACTGATTAGACGATTTCTCATTTCTAGTAATATAATTAAGTTCTTTCTACGATCCAGATATTTTCAAAAAAAAAAGGAGAGAGAAGGAGAAGAAACTGAGGTCGTAGCATACAATACATGTTTTGAGGACAAGTTGGCAGTCCGTCTCCACTGATAAGTGGGTGTCTCTATAAATCCAGTTTTTTGTGCCGCCCTCAAGTAGATGCCAACACGAGCTACAGGAATATACCTAGCTATCTTGGATCATGCCATGGTCCCTATTCAAGTTCTAGTGGCGCCGCACGGCTCAGACAATTTGCTAGGTTCATGGTGCCGTCATTAATATTTCCGAGTACCAATTAGCCTCGTCGATTCAACTTTGCCCTATTTTATCACCTTCCATGATCTAAAATTAGGTACTCCCTCCGTGCAAAAATATACTTCTTCCGGTGAATTTTGGACACTGTTGGACCCATGGCTCTCCGAAATTCCATTTTTGGCCCCCCGAGGCAAAAAATTCCAAAACTGGACCCCTTTTGAGCGCGCGATTACGAGAGGCTGCCACGTGCCCCGGTCGTGCGGTCTGGTACCGCACGACCGCACTGTTCATCGGGTCATGCGGTATCAGACCGCACGACCCGCCTGCCGTCGCGCCGACCGCGCGTTCCATCGCCCCCAGCGCGCGTCTGCCCGCCCGAGCGCACGAACGATCCGCCGAGCGCGCGACCTAGCGCTCGACCGTGCGACTGCGTCCCCGAGCGCGCGATTCTTTCGGCGAGCGCGTGATTCTTTCGGCGACCGCGTGATTCAATCGTCAGCTGGAATATCTTAAACAGATGACAACTCAACGAAATTAACCCATTGTTGCAGATGAAGCCTCTTGTTTGCATTCAACAGTTGGCACTGCTAGCAACTGATTCTTGATGCATGCAATCCAAGCCTACGTCAAACGACACGTTGCTCCATTTTGCATGGAACTCAACCGAAGTACGAACAGAACGTGGGAACAGAGAGAACGAAAGAATCGCGCGCTCAACAACGTGTCGATTGAATCACGCGGTCGCCGAAAGAATCGCGCGCTCGGCGACGCAGTCGCGCGGTCGGGCGTTGGGTCGCGCGCTCGGCGGATTGTTTGTGCGCTCAGGCGGGCAGACGCGCGCTGGGGGCGACGGAACGCGCGGTCAGCGCGGCGGCAGGCGGGTCGTGCGGTCTGGTACCGCACGACCCGATGAACAGTGCGGTCATGCGGTACCAGACCGCACGACCGGGGCACGTGGCAGCCTCTCGTAATCGCGCGCTCAAAAGAGGTCCAGTTTTGGAATTTTTTGCCTCGGGGGGCCAAAAATGGAATTCCGGAGGGCCATGGGTCCAACAGTGTCCAAATTTCTCTTCCGGTCACTAAAAAGTGACGTTTTTGATATCGTTCTCCGAAACACAATTTTGATCATTAATTTATATTATTAATATATTAATAAAATCTAATAAAATTATAATATGATGAAAGTACTTTTCAAGACAAATGTACATATTATTTTCATATGACCAATGTAAATGTTCATTGAAATATCGATAGCGAAAATTTACAAAGTTTGACTGCATGTATCTCAAAACGTCAATCTTTTGTGACTCGAGGGAGTAAAATATATTTCGCCTTGTACACAGGCAAGGAAGACATTGAAAATGATTAGACCACCCTTAATTATTATCTGTAAGTACTACATTTAATGCATACATGCAGAAAATATAAAGTAAAGTTAGATATTTATTAAGGGTGTAGAGGGAACAACATACTTATTTAGCATTGAAATATGAAATACACCTTATATTTATAGATAAAATTATTTAAAATATATACTATATATTTTTGGACGAAAGGAGTATTAATTTACGGGCATTACTATCAGTCTCAGGGAGAAGTCTAGTTAATTGAAGAAGGCATTTCCAACATTATTCCGGGCAGTCAAGGATAGATCGTTGTTGATAGATGCTTGACCGGACCAGAAAAGACTGACAGGCAACAGGTCTTCCATTTTTCATTGTTTTTTTTTCAGACCAACGAGACCAGATAAGACTAACAGGCAACAGGTCTTCCATTTTTCATTGGTTTTTTCAGACCAACGAGCTAGGTAGGTCATGACGAAATAATAAAACAAATCATGCGCATGCTGTAAGCCTAAGTGGATAAGGATGGATAGTCAGCATGCATCCATTCAGTAAAGCAAAGGAGTGCAAATGTCAGATCTATTTGGTTTGGTCTCCAAAGGAGAGGGGGGAGGAAAAAGGTAGGCTAGCTGCTTGTTGAAGGGGACCAATCTGGTTGTTGTGCACTCTAACCTGTCTTAACTCACCAAAGGACAAAAAAAAAAGTCATTGCTTAAACTAAGATGACATGACAACTTCCTCGATGGTTCAGATCTGGGAGCTGCTCACCAGCAGAAACAGACGTACGATCTACCATTGACAAAATATAACTTGTTAAAAATGGTAATTATATATGCATGGTCGGTACATATGTGATGGCAAAATGATAGAACTGCTTGCGCGGAAAGTAACTCTAAAAATCAGCTCTAGTCTGTTGCAGTTGAGCCTGTCAACTGATGGTATTTTGAGCCCTCCATTTATTATATTGGGGCATTTGATTCACTCTCAGAACACACTTTAAGGTACAAGATTAGTTTATGGGACCCCTAATTGTCCACCGTCGCTTCTATTGAAAGCCCTTGAGCTATTTAGATCTAGTGGTCAATTAGTCGGTGGTTTGAGAGAAATGGGGTGGGTTTAAGTTAGACACAGATAAGCTATATATAATTCAATCATGGCTGGGCCCCTTGAGGCCAGAAGATATTTTTCTCGATTGGTTTCTTGGTATTAAAGCCAAGGAAAGGATCTGCACATGTTAAGCAACAATATTGTACCCCGTGATTAGTGCCGCAGGTAGGACTTATATTGTACCCCGTGATTATAGGTGCTAACCGTTAAGTGAAAAATGTGTCCTCCCTTTATGCATTTTTATAGATGAATGAATGGGGTCTACCTTTATTAGAAGCTTACTGGTCGTTACATTCTTGTGCGCATTATACTCCAATTTACCATGGGTTCTTTTAAGCTATGTCTTATGATTTATGACTGAAAATTTCGAATTCTAGACCATTCGTAAGAGATAGTATGCAGAAAAAATGGTCGCATACGATTTTGATCAGTACAGCTGAACTTGGTACAGTTAATACTATAATCTAACTATAGACCTTTTATTAAAAATACACCGTTTAAAAGTTAATTATTGTAACAGTAGACCAGAAAGTCAAAGTGTAAGTGGTACCGAGCCCATCCTTATTCTGTCCAAGATCTCATGTGTGGCATCATAGCTAGATTGGCTTGCCATGGTATGTTCGCTGTACTGTCTGATACATACCAAATATTGCATATATACTCAACCAAAATGTGTTCCTGAATTTTTGTCAAATGTGGTAGCCGGCAATTTGTCCGTGCACACAGTTTAATGGAACACAAGTATTCCAATTCAAAGAAGAAGAAGAGCTCCCTTTTCTTTTTCTTTTTTTTTTTTGAGAAACCACTTAACTACAATTACATATGCAAAACCCAGGAATAGTAAAATGTGGTCCTTTTTCCCAAGAGTAAATATGAGGCTACGCGATATTGAGCCCTTTCTGGTTCCAAGAGATGAAAATATGTTTCATTGTGAATTGTGAAACAGTGGGTCCCAAAATTCCAATATAAAGTCATAAAGACGGCCAAGAGTGGAATAAAAGGGAAAGGGCCAGGTTGACCATGTAGAGCCCCCATCATGATTCTCTGCTGCTTAAATACACAAAGAAAAATGATACTCCCTTTGGCTACAAATCCAAAACTCACTATGCGTACAAACTAAGAAGACGTTAAAGTTAAGAAAAAATTAATATCAGTGGACCATGTATTACCCTATCATTACCATTATAAAAGAACGAGTTGGTGGTTGTACGTCCATTCTCTTTCAACCGCTCTATTTCCATAACTTCTCACCATTCTCCACTCTTCAATCGATTAGAGCAACTCTTTTCTATAGTACGATTCCCTATACATTTAATGGATTTCGTTGTAACGCACGGATACGTAACTAGTTAAATAACATACTACAATTACTCATTCATTTTTTAGCATTAAAGTAGAGGTATATAGTGGAAATATTGTAATAATTATATATTTGTCCTTCACAATAGACTTATATTATAAGACGATATTTTTTAAGAATGAGGGCTTTATATTACGGGACGGAAGGAGTAGAGGGTAAGCATGAAAGGTGACTTCATGACGGATAACGGAATGTACATATATTATATAGTGTGTACGTACAAAATAATATTTTCAACCTTTCTCAAAGGCAAAAGGCATCAGTTCTCCCCTTACAAATAAACTTGGATGACTTCACATAAACCAAGCGCAAAGTAAACTATAGCTGGGTGACAAGCGCAAAGTAAACTGTAGCTGGGTGATACAATTAGGACAACATCATTGTCAATAATACCCAGCGCAAAGTAAACTGTTGCTGGGTGATACAATTAGGACAACATCATTGTCAATAATATCGCATCATATGTTAGCTACAAATGCACATACCAGATGTGACTATTGGGATTTGGGTAGACTACACTAAAATAGATTAAAATTTTCTACCGCGTAAATCAAGGAGTCATGCAAATAAGATATCATAGATTGTTACTACTAGATGCGCAATGCAGTGGAAGAAGAGTTAAAGCAGCCGATCCAACGTAACGTTCGTCGGTGTAGTGGAAGTAGTCGATCGTCCTCTAGCTAACCGTCTCCTCCTCATGATCGTTCCGATCAGCACCGTATTCGCAATGGCACCTCTATCAAAGTCTACAAATCTTGGGATAGAATGATATGCGCTAGTGTGCTAGCACCGGGGCGCATGGTAGAGACTGTGAGAGGTGGCGCATAGGGTTTTGGTAGGTGTAAACTAGATACATCCCTCAACCCCACGTGCCTGTCTTAATATAGCCCATCAGTGGAACCATACATTAGGGGCCTAACAAGGTGCGAAACCCTCTTGGCCCATTAGTAATGGATCTAATCCGAACTGATGTGTTCTAACCCGTTAAGTATGCGACCCCGTAGGTTCATGTATATTCGATCGTGGCCCGAAAACCCCTTTTCGGTCCACAGGTCAGTAGCGGTTCCTAGCAGGACATATCGACTCCCAAATATACACAAAGATCATATTAGATGAGCCTATATAATGCTCATGTACCGATCCCTTTGCCTCACGATGCCAGATTGAACTCAAGTCAAGAAGCATGCCATCCTATGATAATTCAATCCTTTATTTGAATTTGTAGTGGATTACTAATTTGTGATTGACTCAACCACATTCGGCGTGGAAGGGATAAATTTCATCTTAATACCTCATCGAGGTGCCCAGAGATACCTCTCCAGTTTATGGAAGGGATAAATTTCATCTTGATCGCTCATATTCTTTTATAGTAAACCCAAAAGCTGTCTTTATGACCACTCACACACGGAGTAGTATTCTCGTAGTGTCTTATGGTAGGTTAATCAAGCACCATGTTCTCTAACATGTACCCACATTATTGATTTGATATTCTCATTTCTATGATCTGTGAAATATAATCATCAATTAATACATGTGTTGATCTATAAATCATAATTATTCTACATAATGATATAAGATCAGGGATACTTTAGAACAACATTAAAATATGAATAAAGAGTTCCATGAACAAATCACATACTTGTTGATCAATACAAAACATTTATTCAAGAGACAAAATAACATAATGTTCAAAGGATTATAAACATATAAATGATACAATCACATCTATAATCGCGTCTAAGACATATCACTAACAACAACCCACACCCTTAGAGTGCAAGAAAAAAGTCTGACAGATGATAAACTAAAAAGAAATGAGCCATAACTGACCGGATTGCACTTGTTACATTCTAAAGGTGGGTTGCACCCGATATCATGCCAGAGAGAAAAGGATTATTCTAGTTCACCATATTACCACAGCAGTTATTCACCATAGTTTAATTTAGTAGCACCCGTATGTGTTTGACATGGCTCTCTCTCTCCTCTCTCTCTCTCTCTCTCTTTGCATGTAGACCAAAACGTAGTATTTGTCACTACTACAGAAAGCCTCATAGGAGACGCCTCATCACAGACGGTTTTGTGAAACCGTCTCTGATGAACACTATTACAGACGGTTGTAATTAGGAGGCCGTCTGTGGTATTTGTGGCGGGAAAATGGATTATCACAGGCGGTTATTACCTAAGTATCACAGACGGTCTGTATTAAAAACCGTCTGTAATAATCCCAGATTATCACAGACGGTTTTTAATAAAAAACCGTCTGTGATAAGCTAGTTATCACAGACGGTTTATTATTAAAAACCGTCTGTGATAATTCACAGACGGTTTTTAGTTAAAAACCGTCTGTGATAATGGCTAAGGCATTTATTGCGCTGCTCAGACCGCATATGTCTTCATTTCGATCCACAATCTAGCTGGTTGCTTTACTCTTTCGCTCTGGAGGCAAGCTTGGCGATTTCAGGCCACTTAATTTGGTGGGAGGAGGCAGATATTGAGCTTTGAAGCTACTTATATTTTCCCGGTTGCTCTAGATATGGTTAGTAATGAATTTCATTTTTTCTTTGCATGCATTACAAATTTGCTCTAGATTTGGTTAGTAATGAATTTCATGCTCTAGATATAAGTAATTGGTGAGTGTTATTAATTGAAGATAGTTTGCAATAATAGTTGTTGTGTTTATAATATGAATTGAGCTAGCAAATTAATAAGCCTCAATATAATACATGTGGCCGATATATATGTAGTAATAATTAGTTAATTTAATTTGTAATACTAAGTTGTTATATATGTACGTAACGTAGGACCGAAGCTGGATGTATGCCGCTAGCCGTGTGAGTGAAGAGTACATTAATGGCGTGTCTGATTTTACAAGAGCTGCCGAGGAGGATATGTTGAATAAGGGGGTGGAATATATGTACTGTCCATGCACTGACTGCGAGAATTTAAAGATGTTTAAGAACCGAGGGCAAATTGAAGCGCACTTGATTCGGAGGGGTTTCAAAAAGGGTTATACGTGTTGGACCAGTCATGGCGAAGTCAACGATCATATGCCGCCGGATGATATTGCCGGTGAAGTTAATGAAATGCCGCCGGATGACATCGCCGGTGAAGTGAATGAAATGCCGCCGGACGACATCGCCGGTGAAGTGAATGATATGCTGCCGGATGATGTTGATTGTTGTGCGAATTCAGATAGGTTGCACGACGACAATCTGGATCAGATGCTTCGCGATGTAGAAGAGAACTATGATGAGAGAGAGTATGTTAAATTCCGGGGCTTGATGGAGGACTCGGAGAAACCTTTGTTCACGTGCTGCAGGTCAAAGTACACGCGGTTGTCGGCCGTGCTTGAACTGTTGAAATTGAAGGCAAGCAACGGTTGGTCCGACAAGAGTTTCACAGCACTGCTAGGTCTTTTAGCCGACATGCTTCCGGAGGGAAATGAGTTGCCTAAAACCACGTATAAAGCCAAGAAGGTTCTTTGTCCATTGGGAATGGAAATAGAAAGAATGCATGCATGTCCGAACGACTGTATCCTCTACCGTAAAGAGTATGCAGACATGCATGTATGTCCGGTGTGCAACGCATCCCGATACAAACGTAACAATCAATCAGATGACAGCGAGGGAACAGAGGCGAAGAAAGGCGATGACCTCCTTTTGGAAAAGGCATAAGGGTTGACGACGAACAACGTGACGAAACTAGTTACGTACGCATTGATCATCATGAAGGGCTAATTTTTAAAGGAAATAAGCAAGTAGAATGATGTATATGTCTTATGTATATGTGAATTGGCATATTTGTATACAATAATGCATGTGTGTGATGTATGTGGCAAATGTGTCAAGAAATACATTGTGTTATATGTTGCCAAGGAAATAAGCAAGTAGAATGATGTATATGTGTTATGTATATGTGAATTGGCATATTTGTATACAACAATGCATGTGTGTGATGTATGTGGCAAATGTGTCAAGAAATACATTGTGTTATATGTTGCCAAGGAAATAAGCAAGTAGAATGATGTATATGTGTTATGTATATGTGAATTGGCATATTTGTATACAACAATGCATGTGTGTGATGTATGTGGCAAATGTGTGAAGAAATATATTGTGTTGTATGTTGGCATTTAAGCTGGTTGGTGTTGTAATGCAGCTGGTAGGTGCGAGTGTAAATGATTATCACAGACGGTTCCACACTTTAGAACCGTCTGTGATATTAATATCACAGACGGTTCCACATTTAGAACCGTCTGTGATAATAATTTCACAGACGGTTCTAAATGTGGAACCGTCTGTGCTAATCCCGCTATATATTCCCTCTGGCTAGGGTTTTCCGCTGCAGTGATATACATCTAATTAAACTCGCGGCTCTCCCGCTCCTCCTCCTCCGTCGCCGCTGTAGGCCTCCTCCTCCGTCGCCGCCGCCATCCCCGAGCCCCCGAGCCCGTCGCCGCCGCCATCCCCGAGCCCCCGAGCCCGTCGCCGCCGCCTCCTCTCCTCCTCCGTCGTCGCCTCCTCGGACGAAGACGTCGCCGCAGCCTCCTCCTCCTCCGTTGCCGCCTCCTCCTCCTCCGCCTCCTACTGTGAGTGCATTCAATCCTCCGTCGCCGCCTCCTCCTGCTCTGTGATGATAATATCGAAAACAGAAATAATCTGGTTGAGTTAGATTTGAGCTCCTTGGTATTTCGGCTATACTGTTAGACCTTATTTCGGCTGGGCATATAAGTTTACATCTTTTGAGATCTGTTTGTGATGCAGTATTATATTAATCTTGTGATGCAGTATTAATCTTGTGTAGAACAGATCCTTTTATTCAATTGATCTATTTGTGATGCAGTATTAATCTTGTCTAGACATGTATTTTTGTGAGCTCAAATCTTTAATAATCAGATTATTGATGATGAGTGTCGATATTAGCATGAGATGGCCAAGATTTTCAATCTTGCGCAACTCTGTACTGAGAGCAAATCTAAATCAATTAATTTGTGTAATGCTGGATTTAATTGTTTATTTGCTTAGAAGACAGATTGTCATGTTATTTCAGCATGTTGGTGTTTATATTCATTGAATATTTACATGGTTATGAATGGCAAGATAGAATTATATGTTTACATGCAATTTATGTCATTCATGTTATGTTGGAAATATAAATTGAATTTAGTTGGAATTAAATATGGAACTAAGATAGGCACATTACCTCCTCTCTCTGTCCACATCACCCCCTCCCTTCTCCCCCTCCCTTCTCCCATCCCCTCTACTCCTCTCCTCTCTTCATATCATTGAGCATCATGTTTCCTCATCCTGTCCTAATAGAGCAACATGTCTTCCACTCATTCTTCACCATCTTCGCCGGAGGAGTCCGCTCCAAAAGCAAAACGCCAAGGAAGAGGGCTATCGAAGAAGCCTGAGGGCCGATTTATCATCACACAGGTCAATGTATCTGGGGTGCCTCTCATTCCTAAGAAAACAGTTAGCGCATGGAGAAGAATGATCGGCATAGTTGCACGAGAACGAATTGAGATCACATTCAATTCGTGGAAGGACGTGCCTCCGACTCGGAAAAGCGAGCTGTGGACAGAAATTTTGGCGTCGTTTGAGATCCCAGAAGAACATCAAGACGCCGTGCAACGACAAACCTTACTAGCGGCGTGCAAAGCATGGAAGAACTTCAAGAGCACGCTTGTCAAGAAATATGTGGAGACAGACGAAACGCCTTATCATAAATACCCATTCTTGGAATCACAATGGGAACAGTTCAAGGCGATGAAGATTACCGACGAGTTCAAAAGTACAAGTGCGGCGCACAAGGCCCTCCAGGCAAAAAACACCCACCCCCACAGACTTGGCACAGCTGGGTATGCGGGTAAAATCCTGCAGTGGACGAGGGAGGATGAACTGGCAGCCCAGCAGGACATCGCCCCGCCATTTTCAAATATCCCGGATGACCGCGCTCGAAATTGGATTAGAGCAAGGTCATCTACAACGACATCGGGGGACGTCTTCTTTCGAAACCCTGCAGACCAGCAAGTGTCCCAGCGCCTGGTAAGATATCGAACGAACTACGTAGCTTGTAATTACTCCACAACCTCCTACGAAGTAAAATGACATGTCGTGTTCTTGCAGGAAGAGCTGAGTTTTGAATCTACGCTGGGATCATTCCAGGGACGAAGGGAGAATGATATGCTCTCCGCTGCCCTGGGAAACAAGGAGCACCCAGGCCGTACGAGAGGCCTTGGGCTTTATGTTCCTTGGAAACATGGTTTCCAAGATGACTCTGACCAGTATCGGCGTAGGAAGAGAAGCAAAGCCGATCGCGAGGCACAGCTACGAGAAGAGATCAAGGCATCTCTTAGAGAGGAGCTTGCTGATTATGTTAGAGACGAGGTGCGGAGAATTACAGAAAATCAGCAGGCCGCCGCCGCCGCTACTGGTCTAGCTAGCCCGCGCAACCATCCGAGTAGTTGTGCGTCCAATCCGGCGCAAAGCGAGGGCAGATTTCCGGTGGACGACATCCTGGTAATAATTATTATCTCTCGAATGCTTGCTCCATTGATATGCCTATTAATTGAGTAGCTAATTTTGTATCGTTATGTAGGAGCCTACGAAGTGCACGCTCCAAGTAAGATATGCCTCCGTTGCGTTGAGCGCTGCGTGGGGCATGGCATATCCGTCTGGTATCGAGGCCAGGGTGCACAGTCAACCTTTAGCAACAGGCTTCGCAAAAGTGTCAGTAGATGGGGTAAACACCAATTTTGAGGTCGTCCCACTACCGAAGCCCACCAACGACGAGCTCGTGACTTTAGGGCAAGCCATTGGATCCTTCATCCAGTGGCCCAAAAGTGATATCTGCCTGGAGGCTTATTCACCGGTGGCAGATCAGCAATGTGCACTGGTGCCTTCTCCACAAGGGCAACCGGAACCGGACCCGCTACCTGAACAAGTGCAACCTCCACCACCGGTGCTACCTGTAAAGTCGACCAACAGTCGGGGCAGCAAGGGCAAAAGCAAAGCAAAGACCAATGATGAAATCTCGTACAAGCCATTAGCTCGCAAATTCGTGCTTGGCGAGCCGTTGCTCGAGGAAAAGGCCCTCCAACGCCTAGCATATAGTTGCGTGCAATTGCACATGTGGTACATGCAACAGTCCAATAAACCAGAGCAAGAGCGGATCTCAAGTATCTCTATCAAATTCTTGCCGAGTGATTTACATCACAATATGCAAAACGGTGTCTTCGTAGTCACCTTTGATGATTTATTCGATCTTTACACGCTCAACACTCTGGACGTCTCTCTCATGCGATGCTGGACGCTGTAAGTGTGTACAATCACAGTCTCAGTTCATGTCATACCGATAAATTTCGTATAATTTGTTGATTTCTTGTGTATATATGTAGCCACATGCTGAGTAAAGCTAGGGCATCCAAAGCATCGGTTGGTTTATTGGACCCACACATGGTCGCCAAGTATACCATCGACGAGGATAGACCCTTCGTCCAGAGGTACATTGCAGCTGGACTGCTGGATTACCGCACTGATGAATACGTACTTATGCCCTACAACCAGAGCTATCATTGGATTTTAATAGTGATTGTACCAAAATGGAACATGGTATATTACCTTGATTCCCTAAGTAAGAATAAAATGGACTTCACACTTATCAGCCAAGTAATCGATGCGTAAGTACATTTTCTCCATACATACCTATATTGAACTCTTTCTTTCCTTCCGAATGACTAAGGTTAATCTTTTCGAATCACGTAGGGCGTTCGAGATGTACGTTGCAAAGGGAGGTGACTCCAAGCCAGGGGCCAAAGGCCTGACACATGCTCGAGATTTTAAAGTATTCGCTATTACACATTAATTAATCCTATGCAACAGTTTGTAGTAATTAATGCCTCTTGAATTGACACATTCTATTTTTTGCAGTGCCACCAGCAGCCGCC
Source organism: Dendrocalamus latiflorus (assembly GCA_017311315.1). Classification (NCBI taxonomy): domain Eukaryota; kingdom Viridiplantae; phylum Streptophyta; class Magnoliopsida; order Poales; family Poaceae; genus Dendrocalamus; species Dendrocalamus latiflorus. The sequence goes on along the minus strand of CM029612.1, from coordinate 24,654,679 downwards.
GGGCAACACATGTGGCTACTACGTTTGCCACCATATGGAACTACTCCTCGATTCCTCGAGGATTACCAATCCCAAGGTTTGTCAATCTTCCCATAATTACTTCATACTTATCATGTTATATATACGCACATTGATATTCCTATCGACAGGCTGCATTTATCCCGTCATCTGCATTGAAACAGCCTGACCTTGGCCGAATTCGATCAGAGTTAGCGTACTTTTTGCTGACTCAAGTTATAAAGCCAGAAGGACGGTTCCACTGCGCACCATGAGTTTTTATTGCTCTTATCACTCCGGATTTGTAATTGTATATTTCTAAATGGATATTTTATTTCAATTATTTGCTTTGTGAAATGGATGTTTTATGTTTGTCAAATGAGTGAGATGTGAAGTGCATGTTTTATGTTTGTGAAATGAATTGAGATGTGAATTGGATGTTTTATGTATGTGAAATGATTTCCCATGTGAATTGTATGTATATATCTGCTTGTTTCAGAGGGCATGGCTAGCATTTCCTGAGGCTAGCCATTTAAACAGAAATAGATTTAGGGGTAGAAATCAATATCACAGACGGTTTTTAAGTAAAAACCGTCTTCGATATATCAATATCACAGACGGTTTGAAATCAAAAACCGTCTGCGATGTATCAATATCACAGACGGTTTGGAATAAAAACCGTCTGTGATATATTAATATCATAGACGGTTTTTTATTAAAAACCGTCTGTGATATCGATACATCGCAGACGGTTTTTGATTCCAAACCGTCTGTGATATGTACACCACAGACGGTTCAAAAACCGTCTGTGATAACCTTCGACTATCACTGACCCATAAATTCAGACAGTTCATATAACCGTCTGTGATGACGTTTTTCAACCGTCTGTGATGATGATTTCTGTAGTAGTGTGTACCCACTTGCAGCAATCATGTAGAGCATTACTTGTTGTAACCATTGCGGGACCCTGTGAATATAATCTATATTTGGAGGGTCATGATTCCATAACGAAAAATTTGAGGGTTTAGATCCACATTACGTAATGTTAATGACTGAAAAGCCCCAAAATTTCAAAATCCAAAAATTTGTGAATTTTTGCTGCATTTTGGGTGATTTTCGGAAACTTTCCTTTTCGGGAAAGTCTCCCCCGTTTCCGCCTTCCCTTTTTGGCTGGGCGCCTTCTCTTCTCTCCGGCGCCCCCGCTCCTTCCCGCTTTCTCCGCTCCCCGGCCTTCTCCCGCGCGGACGCCTCCTCCTCCCTCCGCTGGCGCCCGCTCCCTCCCCACTTTCCCCGCGCACGCGCGCTGCGCCATCGCCCGCTCCTGAACCGCCTCCTCGCGCCCGTGCCGCCCCGACCGCCACGGTCCAAAACCGTGGGCGCTCCTGCGCCACGCGTCGCCGCTCTTCTGCGCCTGGCCCCGCCTGGCAGCGGCCGCCCTCCCCCTCTCGCGTGCGCGGACGCCCTCCGCTCGCAGCTCCCCGCTCCTGCCCCGCCGCGCTGTCCCGACCGCCGCAGAGCCTTCGCGCCACGCGGCGCCATTCCTCTGCGTCCGACCCCACCTTGCAGTCCCCGCCCGTCCCCTCCCCCGCGCGCGGACGCACTCCCCTCCCATGCCGCAGCTCCACCCCCGCCCGTACTGTCACCTCGCCATTACGGCCGCTCAGCGCCCGGTCACCGCCTCGTCTGCGCGGAGGAGATGCGCCACCAACTCCCGTCCATCCCTGTTGACTCCGCGCCCCGGCCGTTGCCTTCTCCCCGAAGGACTCCCTCTCCCCGCCCGGGGTATAAAACCCCCCCTTCCGGCTCCCACTCCCTCCTTTGCTTCCCGAGCATCCCCAGCACACCCAACCCCTTCCCACTACTCCCTCGCCTCTCCCTGAGCTGCCAATCGGAGCCGCATCGCCCGAGGCTCCGCCGTCGTCTTCCCCTGCGCCGACGACCCCGTAAAGCGGATCTTCCGCTCCCCTCCCCCATTCCCCAATTACTTTCGCCCTGAGCTCCTCCTCGGTGTGCTGATCTCGCTGGTACCTTTGTTTGGACAGGTGCTCGCCCGAGGGACGCCGCCGCCGAAGCTCCTTCCCGGCCGTCGCACCTCTCCCGTGGCCAGACTTCCTCGCCACCTCCCAGCTTCTGCCACCACCGCCGATGTGAGCCCCTGATCCCCCTCACCGTGTAAATGCGGCCGATTGGGCTATCTCGCCGCCGGCGGCCTCTCTCGCCGCTTGGGCCCCAAATCTTCCCCTTCTGCTCCCCGCCTTCTCCGTTGTTCCCCTCGCCTCCCCAGTGCCCAAAATGGGTTCCCCGTGTCAAGAAGCACCCAGTGGAGCCCTCCCCGGGCCCCGGAAGCCTTCGCAGTCGCCGGAGCGCCGCAGCTCCGCCGCCCCCGCTTCTCTGTCACCCCCACCCGGCTGGAGGTTGACGACGACGACGTGGCCTCCTCCCCTCCGTCGATCTCGTCCCGCGCCATTTAACGGAGGCCGCCCGATCCCTCGTACCGCTTCGCCGCTGACCCGTCCCCTCCGCCGTCCGATCCCCGCCCGCTCCATCCGGACCCTCGATCTACCCCGCATCCCCGCCGCTCGCGTCATCCACGCGTTGGCCATCGCCGCCAGGTGGACGCGCGCGCTGCTGGGCCGAGCCCGCGGCCTGCTCCGCCGCTCCGCTCTCGCGCGCGCTCGCGCGTTTAAATCGCGGGCCGGGCCGCACTGTAGCAAAGCGGCCGGGCCGCACTGTTCACCGATTTTCCAGAGGATTTATTCATTTCCAAAAATGCCAGAAAATCCAAATAAATCCTAGAAAATCACAGAAAATCCCAAAAATTCCCAAATTTCACCACCTTGCTCCAAATAATATTCCAGACCCATTGGTGACCTCCATTTCCACAGATCCATCCCAAATAAATTCCTAAAATTCCTCATTTGGAGATTTATGCATTTTACTCCTTTTTAAATAGTTTATTTTTCCTCGCTTGATTAGTCTCAAGCTGGGTTTAATTTGTTTTGTATGTTTGCGCTAGTGTCGGAGTCTCCGGAAGTTCAGTTGCAGCCCCAGGAGCCAGGAGGTTCTTCGTTCGAGCTAGCGGAAATCATTCGGATTGACGGCAAGTCCCAAATTCTTTGATCATATTGCAACCCATGATGTTTATTTATGTTAATATGCTATTTGCATTATGCTAATTGTGAAATGTTAATTTGAAATAAAGTAAAATGTTTAGAACGACTTGTTATGTAGTTAATCCTACCACTGTCAAATGCCCTGTTAAATTTGTAGCCATGCCTTTGCAACACTAGAAATAATTATCTGTTAATCTAGATAACTGTAAGTTATTATTACCATGCAAAGTCTTACACTAATAAGGTTGTAGCTGTGGGCCAATAGAATTTAGAAAAACCCGACTCTAAGGTAGGGTGGTATGGGACACCGTACCTTAGAGCGGAGAGTGCCGGCGTGCACAAGGTAGGGTAAGGGTGTTGTGGGGCGCCGCAAGACGGCTTTCGCCCACCGCTTACCCTGGGTTTGAGGTTAGGGTAAGGGTGTCGTGGGGCGCCGCAAGACGGCTTTCGCCCACCGCTTACCCGAGGTTGGGTCGCGGGCCTGCCGAGGTTGCGGACCATGTGAAAATATAAGGACTGAAACCCTTACGCTGAGCAAATGTCACAGTGATCGCTCAACCACAGGAGTTGACTTGTCAACACTTGTCTAGTAGCTGCTCAACTCGATTGAAACTCTACAGGAGGTAGCAGTGAGGTTAGGCAGGGCGGGTTACGGGTGCCTAACAATGGTAGAGTTCACTCGAAGCGGACAATGGTTTATTCGTTTTGTGTGTGTGTGTGTGTGTGAGATCCAGACCCGAGTGAATTCTACCGGGTAGAGCCTATATAAAGAGTTGAGCAGTGAAACGACCTGGCTTTCTTAACTCTTTAGCGGGAGTTAAGGGATCGTGTGGGTAAAGCTGAGCAAACTCTGCAGAGTCAAACAAATGGTATTCGAATACGCCGTGCTCCCGGTTATTGGAGCTGTGTCACTTGGGTGATTCCAGTCGCAAAGCTTAAGTAGTTTTGTAAACGTTTAACTTGTTCAGGTTGGTTATTGAACTCTTATTGAAAAACCCCTGAGATCTTGAGAAGTAGTTTTGGGTCCATTTTATAAAATGATTGCAAATAAAATTGCATCCACCAAATGTAATAAACCAAATATACACCCTTCCTTTGATATTCCGTGCATATAGTAAGTTAAGATCCCTTTGGGATTTGCTGAGTCGGTTGATTGGCTCACGGCTTGCTTAATCTAATCTTTAGAGGATCAAGACGAAGGAGAAGGTCTCCCCGTTGAAGAAGTCCCGGAGGATCTTTTCTTCGACGAGGACCCTTGGCTGTAGGTCTCCGCCGCGCTCAAGCGGATTCTGGAAGTCTTTTGTAATGTAATTATACTTTGGGCTTGCACGCCCCGCTGTGAAAACCTGGATGTTAATCCTTATGTCAAATATATGCTGGACTTTTGTTGTAAGCATGCAATGGTATACTCTTGCGCGACACTCCATAACTGTTCATGCTTGAATAGTTACGGAATGTCGTGTCCGTACGCGCCCCTGGAAACGGGGGCGTTACAATGACCGCTACATAGTGTAAATACTAGATAACGTCATTAGTTTAGTTAATTTATTTGGTAACTTTGAAACAACTCCCACTTAATTGGTACTACATCAACATCAATAACCATATAGTATTAGCCTAAAAACAACCACCATATAGGAGAAATATTAATTAATTAACTCTTATGCTATAGACGTTAGCAATGGTGAAGTTGTATCAAACCTAAATAAGTATGAAAACCAAAAAGAAAACCAGTAAATAGACAAATCATAAAACATAAACCCATGCTAGGTGTACTCATGCACACAACTTCAGTGCGAAAAGTTTTGCAAGGTTTGTTATGTATACATCATTAACTGTGCATTGCCGCATTGTTATGTACAATAATTCGATGTGCTAGAAAAGGCTAGCATTGCAAGGGGGGCATAACATGGAACTTTATAAACTGATTTAATATGTAATTAAAACGATTTTTAAAATTTTTGGGAGAAAAATGATGTAAAAAAACTTTGGTTGTCTATTGATAGAAGATAAAAAATAGTTTCATTACAAGCATTTTTTTAAAAAAAATTATAATTGGGTTCCCTCTTACCATGCGACCACATGCCAAATCCCCGTTACAACGTTATAGTGAGAATATCCTAGTACCTGCCCACAAAATCCACTCGGCGTAGCCAAAGCTCAGTCCAAGCCCAATGTAACCTAGTCCAAGCCAAGCCTAGGGCGTCAGCAATGGTAATAGCTAGTACTAGCTATATAGTCAGCTGACGTGGAGGTGAGAGACAAAAGCAAAGACTATTTTATACTGTTGGACCCACATGCTCCTCTCTCATGTTCTTGGACTACGTGAAATAGATCAGCTATTTGCTCGTCGCTAGTGACTACTCTCTCCTACTTTTTCCTTGCCACATCAGATCTAGCTAACTAAATAGCCAGCTGTTGGAGACGCCCTAACAAGGAGCTAATTAATAAACTTAGCATAACCTCAATTAATCCTGGTCCAATTCCCAGACCCAAGCATAGCCTCGAGAAAGGTTGGAAGACACGAAATTACCTCAATGGATATATATATAGATATCACTAAGTCTAAAGATGGAATTGTTGCCATCGATTGGATGAAATACGGTGCAATATTTGAGTTATAAAGGGCTCCATCTGAAACACAAGATTTTTTTTTCAAATTACAAGCAACTATACAACATCTAAAGTGTCACTTTCGATGCTCCATCTTCGATTGGATCACTAAACCCACATGAGGATCTTAATTGTAGCTAGCCACCTTTTCCTATGTATGTTAATGGGATCATCTCTCACCACGGCGAAGTACTGTTGGAAGAGTGAACCGCAAGCGTTCCCACCTTCGTCGGTCGACACTTGATGTAGCTTAGGAATTAACAACACAGGCAGACCTTTACTCAAACTTCTCCATCGATTACATCTTGTTCCTCGAGAAATGCATGCATCCCAGTAGCCTATTTTCCGACGAGCAATGATCTGGTATCATGGTGCTACGCGGCGATCGATCCATCTGGGCAACAAAGTTTTTTGTTTATGAATTCAGAAATACGGCTACCTACGCACATGTGGGTGTCAGATTTTTATCCAGGAAAACCTCGTTTTATAAAACTAAATCCGCTGATTGCCCAACAAAACCAAATCTGTGCGCGCTCCAGGTATGGGGACCGGCGGATGAAATTCGCCGCGACGAATCGAAAAGCAGTTTGTTGTTTGTTAATCAAAACCACGAATTGGTCGACGATTCCACATGCGACTGTGAGCTAGCAGTATCCTCTCCCTCCTCCTCCACGGCAGAATCCATCCGTCCAGGCTGGAGGAAGAAATAAAGAAATGGCGTATACTGTTGCGAACCTAAGGGCTTGGTGGGCAAATACCTAAATTGCTGCTAATGGGTTTTGGCCATAAATAGTACCTCTCATTGTACATGAAAGTGATTGGTAGCAATAAAACAAGGGAATTGCTAGCGTCTAGACGTCCGATCTAGGCGCTAGCTCTGTACGGTCGGTCACAACATTTTTTAATCATCTATACAACATTTCTCGGCCATTTATACAATAAAAAATGATAATAATATCAATATTGTACGCATAAAATCAACATATTACACACATGAAAGCAAAATATTGCATTTATAAAAGCAACAAGGGATAATTGATGATTTGCCCTATTTTTTATTGGCATTAGCTTATGTAGAGGTACCCAGAGAGACCAGCATAAGGATGGTGTGTGTGCGAGGCCGCAGCCATCGCCGGCGACAATAGGCACGCGGAGCGTGAGGTCTGCGATGAGGCTGCGGAAGTGTTAGGAATTTCGACCACGGTCACTATGACTTCGACCATGGTCGCTACGACCACAGTCACTTCGACCACGGCCGTGGTCATAGTAGCAGTGGTCGTAGCGTCCGTGGTCATAACGGCCATGGTCGAAGTGACCATGGTCATAGCGGCTGTGGTCGAAGTGACCGTAGCCGTGGTTGTAGCGGCCATGATTGTATGGTCGGTCACAATATTTTTTATCTATGTATGCAACATTTTTCAGACATATATGCAACAAAAAAATGGTAAGAATATCAATGTTGTACACATGAAATCAAAATGTACACTTGAAATGAAAAATGTTACAACAAAAAACAACACATACCTCCCATAGCAGGCGGCGGCGAGACCTCTGGTGTGGTGACGGCAAGCGGTGTGGATCCAGCATTGGTAGGAGAAGGCGGCGGAGCTTGTGCAACGTTCATGAGGCCACTATCGGTGGTCGAGGTCAGGATGCCACGGAGCTCATGGAGGCTGCAACTAACTTTGCGAATTCCCAGGTGGCAGTCGCGGCCACGAAGCCAGTGCCCCCTGTGCGGGATTCGGGGCCGACAGCGGGGCGGGAGCGAGAGCTCGAATCGGGGCCCTGGTGCCGTGGGGGAGTAGATGGAGCCAAGGAGGCAGGAGGTGCACTTGCAGATCTGCATGCACGGAGCGATTAGGCGACACACGGCCGCAGGGGATGGATTTGGGGGATTTGGGATTGGGGTGGGAGAGGAAGCAAGCAGGAATAAAGAGAGAGAGAGAGATGGTCGTGGGGTTTGGGGAGGGGTGCGCTCGAGTGGAGTGACCAAAGAAGGCGTTTGATTGATTTATTCGGTCGGACATAAGAGCCGTATCAATTCCCATAAAACAATCTAGTTCTCACTATATCGTGTCTACTTTTGGTGTGATTGGATTGGTTTTCCACGATGACTATGATCACTCAATACGTCATTGGCCCAGTTTCCTCTTCATAGCCAAATCAGTATGTCGGCTGGATTCACTCCTTCTCAATCCACAAAATTTTAATTAGTGTTAACCGCGAGATTAGATATGGTTAATCTAGAAATTAGATGCATGGTGTGGACCCTACAGGCCCTGGCTCACCCGCAGCCCCACGTGCCGGCTCTAGCTCACCGCCAAAGCCCTGCAAGCCCCAACTCGCCGTCACGGTCCCGCTAGACCGCGTAGCCCAACTGACCCTGCGCGCTCAGCCACCTTCACCCTGCGCGCTCAGCTACCTTCATCATGCCAACCCCATCACACAGATCCAAAATAAAAGAAGGAAAGAGGGAGGTAGATCACTGGGCGGCCCCGCAGTGTCGCCCTAGGTCACCCTACACCGCACCCCGGCACGCCACTGTTGGCCACGTCACGACCACGCAAGCTCCTGCTACACTGCATAGATATGTTGTGCCGCACGTGCACCACATCGGCCGCCATCCCACCCGCAGCCACTGATGTAGGCTATTGCTCGCATTCCCCGGATTTGTGCCAACCCACCATAGTTCGACACCACCGTCGCATGGGCCGCCACCTTACCTACTATGCATCGCCGCATCGGTCGCCGTCCCGCCTGCAGCCACCACTGTTGCTGCCTTGCCGAGGGCGTGAGGGAGGAGCCAAGTGTTTAGGGTTTCTTTTAACCCTAGTTGCTGGCCTAATAGTCTGGATTGGAATATGGCCCACATGGCAAAATGGGCTAGATCAGAATTCGGCCCACATGGCAAAACAGGCCCATGGACTAAAAAGAGTCCAGCCGAATACCGACCTGATTGACTATTTGCAAAAAAAACCTAAAGTTTTGGATATTTACAGCAACATTCTTGCATAATAAGGGATTTTTGTAGGAAACCCCTTGGACTTCCGAACAATTACAAAAAATTCTGGATTTCAATATATTCTCGCAAAATAACCCTTCTGGTTTTTGCTTTTTACGATATTTAATATTCTAAGGTTTCTTGCACATTAATCCTAGAAACATGGTTTTAGGCATATGACTTCCATACACATGTAAAACATTAGACTTAGTACCCTATTTTTGGAAGCATCATATTTTTATTGTTCCCTTTCCTGGTAATTTATTTAGTGTAATTAGATTTTTTTTGCTCTCAGACGCATGGTTTCAGGAGTTCTCGGTAACAAGGTCTAGAATGTTCATGGACGTGAAGCTCCAAGCATAAATGTGATTTTGAATAGAAAAAAATCCTAAAAATGATAGGAACATCATGGGACATTTTAGAGAATTATCTGCTGAATAGATTTCAACCAGTCCTTACTATTTTAGCAATGTTCATGCTTTAGTTTTGTTTTTACCTACTATGAAATTTATAGAAAATTGCATGAACATAATGTAGGATTTGCTGAACATTGCAAAGAAGGAATTCACTAAGCTTGCCTTGAATGGTGGAAATTACCTCACTTGGGCGTTGGACATTAAGATCAACCTAATGGCTCAATCTCTTGGAGCCACCATCACCCAGCCAGTAGCTAGGGCCCCTGCTATTCCTAAGGCTGCTAAATGTGTGGCTCTGCACTTCCAGAGGCACCACCCCCATGCAGACCTAAAGGCTGAGTACCTGGTGGAGGAGGACCACTAGCACTATGGAATTCCTTGAAGGAATGCTACAACCAAAAAAGATCCATTCTGCTCCTAGAAGCATAGCATGAATGGACCTTCCAATGCTTCCAAGATTTTAAGGTTGTGGTAGCGTATAACTCTGCCATGGTCGTGGTAGCGTATAACTTTGCCATGGTCATGGTAGCGTATAACTCTGCCATATATAAGATTTTCTCCAAGTTAAGGTTCTATAACCAAAAAGTTATAGAGGCCGAAATGATAGACAAGACTTTGTGCACCTTTTACCCTAAAACATAAGGGTACTATAGCAATAGTACCAACATGCCACGTACTCAAAGTACTATGAGCTTATCTACTCCCTGTTAGGAGCAGAGAAACATGCTGAACTCCTGATGCAAACCATCATGCACGTCCCACTGGGACAATGGCTATGCCTAACGTGCATGCCAATCCTCAGCAGGCTAATAGTAACCATGGCCGCAAAAAGGGCCCGAAACAGAATGGGGGGAATTGGAGAAGGTCAAAGTGCAAAAGGGAAATGGCAAGCCCTAGGATAAAGGTAAAGTTAAAGGGAAGTCCCAGAAGCATGGCTTAGGCGGCAAGACTGCTTATCTACAACAAACTTGCTTTAAATGTGGCTGCACTTGCCATTGGTCGCACACCTGCCACACTCTGAAGCACTTGGTGTACCTTTCCATGCAATCCACTAGCAGAGTCAAGAAGACCCACAGGAACAAGGCCAAGACACACTTAACTACTCCACTTGACTTTAGCTAGGACATCAAGATGACCGATGACATGGTCCTCAATACCGTGGTAGGAGGCAAGGATGACTCCATGGAGCATGACGACCTTCTTGGAATTAAGCTCATGGAGATCCAGAAGGATACTCAGGACATATAAGGAGCTCTACAATAGTCTCCTTGTTATCCTTTGAGTTATTCCTCAATGCAGCTTCCTTCATTAGATTGCTTATCACTTTGGATTAGTTCTTAAAGAACATTGGTTATATTCATTCTCATGTTGAGCATTTATCATTTATTATTTTAGGCTGAACACTTGGCATTGTTATCATTATTACTTCCTAGATTATTTATTCATTTATTTGGTCTATGCTTGTTATATAATTTGAGTTGTGTTCCCTACAGAACAATTGATTGATAGTAAATCATGTTTTCATCATAGAACGACTATGTATGATCCAATGGCAGAGGAGGAAATCTATCTTGTAGACAGTTGTACCACTAACTCAACTCTTAGGGAGAATAAATATTTCCAGACTTAAACTAAGAAAAGTAGGAATATTATGACCATTGCCGAAAGTAATGTGCTCATTGTTGGCACTGGAAGGCCATCATAGTTCTTCCTATGGGTATCTGTATAATAGAGAAGGATGCTATTTTGTATTCTAAATCTAAATGTACCCTTCTAAGATTTAAAGACATCTGTATGAATGGTTTTCACATTAAAACTGATAATGTCGATGGTACAGAATACCTACTCATGACTAAATCTAATGGATGTCAAAAATGAGTGGTTGAAAAACTTTGTTCCTTCTCATTAGGGCTATAGTACACATATATAGAACCTGAAGACTATGCTGCGATGAAAATAATTTTTAAAAACCTAGAATTCTTCAAGATCTAGCATGATTGTCTGGGTCATCCTAGTTTGGGTATGATGTGAAAAATCCCTAATAATTCTATTGGCCATAACATAAAAACCAAAAACTTTCCTACACCTAAAGACTTCATGTGCTCTACTTGCGACAAAGGGAAGCTAATTACTAGACCCTCTTATCTGAAAATTAGAGAAGAACCATCTATTTTCTTGGAGAAAATTCAAGGTGATATTGTGGACCCATCCAGCCCCTGTCGGGCCCCTTTAGATATTTTATGGTGTTGTTAGATGCCTCTACTAGATGGTCCCATATTTGCCTGCTATCTACCAAGAACCACACTTTTGCAAAGTTAATAGCCAAAATCATCAAATTAAGAGCCAATTTCTTAGATGAACAGATTAAGTCTATTCGAATGGACAATGCCAATAGTTTACCTCAAAGCATTCAATAACTATTGTATGATTCTAGGCATTAATGTAGAGCACTCAACACCACATGTCCACACCTAAAATGGCCTCGCATAGTCATTAATTAAAAGAATAAAGCTGATTGCTAGGCCACACTTGCAGAATTATAGGCTTTCCACCTATTGTTGGGGCCACGCAGTGCTACAATCTACCGTATTAATCCAACTCAGACCAACAACATACCACACTATTTCTCCCTTACAGTTAGTGCGTGAGAAAGAACCAAGTATTTTCCATTTACGAAAATTTGGTTGTGTTATATACGTGCCAATTTCACCATCGGGCGTACAACCATAGGCCCTCACCAGAGGCTGGGGATCTATGTAGGTTTTGAATCTCCATCAATTATTAAATACCTTGAGCCTATGATAGGGGATCTGCACACGGCTTGGTATGCTAATTGTATTTTTTTTATGAGGACAATTTCCCAGTATTAGGGGGAGGAAAGTACCATGCTAAAGAATGCCGAGAAATTGGTTGGAACACCACTGACATCAATCCTTAGACCCATGCACAAAAGAAATAGAACTGGAAATTTGAAGAGTAATAAATCTGCAACAAATAGCTAACAACCTGCCAGATGCCTTCACTAATCATAAGGGACTAACAAAATCTCAAATACCTATAGTAAATGCACTAGAGAGAGTGGAAGTACCCCAAATGCATACTGAATCCACTCAGACTGTGAGAAGAAGAAGAAAAGACCTTTAGCCACATGGGACTTAATTCCGTGGAGGCATCCACAAAAGCAAAGAACCGAGCAAGATAAATTGCTCCACAAGATAGTAGAAGGAGCTCAACCTGATGTCGAGAAATTCCCTAAAGTGAACCATCCTACAGATGGTAAACCCAACAAAACCTTGCACGTACAATCTGATGCTGAGAAATCAGATCACCTAGCCTCCATCATTGTGGGAAATCATGAGGACCTAGAAGAAATAAATGAAGAAATTTCCATAAGTTATGTGGATTCAAGACAGTATATAAAACAAAGACTAAATCCAAATTAGTATAAGTAAACCATTTTTTAGTTGTTCAACCTAGTCAGTAGCTATCTATATGATGATTAAGTACCATTATGGATTATATCAAGATTGTTAAGGTGAATATGGCCTTTAAGAATATGATTGGCTTTTCAATGGTAGGTTCAAACTATTATTTCATGTAAATAAAAGTTCATAATTAATGTAAATAAAAATAGAGATACCTAAGTAATATGGGATCAATATGATAAAAAATATGATTTACCTTCCTACTTATAGTCTTCGAGCAGGCCTACTTCTTCAATGTCTTGATTAGCTCCTTTGGTGATCTACTCGACGAATTTGGGTGCTATCGAAAGGAAAAAGAATCAAATAAGTATAGGCTCAAAATAAAGCGAGCCGGGAACAAAATAAAAGAGAAAATCCAAAAATAAGTTCAATTATATGAGGGTTTAGGTGGTTAGGGTCTAAGTAGTAGGTAGTTGGGTCAAACAGAGCTTGGATAGACGGGCTCGAGACGTCGAAACGAGTATAAACAAGCTTAATAGATTTTTGGTGAATAGTAATCGGTCATGTGAATAGTACTGGGTTGATAATATTCATAGCGGATCGGGTTTGGTGTACAACACAGGTTTGGCTAGAAGTATTGGGCTGCGCATTATTGGCTATCCGTGAACAGTTTGAGCTGGCTGTGAATAGTGTTGGATGCATAGTATTTGCTAGCCTAGTTTGGCCTACTAGGCCAAGATTTGGCTTAGGCTGACTTTGCCAGCATGCCTTGATGGCCTATGGAGCACGTGGCCTAACTCACTCTAGATCTAGTTAGAGTTCGCTCTCATGGCGGCTGAGACAGGGGAGGAAACTGTGCCACCAAATTTGGCAATGGTGACAACGGACGGTGGCGAGCAGTGGTGCTAAGAGCAACAACAGTGTACGAGGAACCCATTTTGGGTACACACACAGGTGGTGGTAGCTTGGAGAGGGCTAACGGTAGCAGAGCTTGGCTGAAACAAGGGAATGGTGTGGTTGCACTACAGTGGTAATGCGACAAAATAGGCAATGGCTTGAGCATCACTAGAGCTAGGGAAGTGCAGTGGTGGTGTCAACTTTGCTCGAGATGGCCTGAAGAAGTCTAGCGACAGTGGCCGTGGGCAGTAGAGTGAAGGCGCATGATGACGATGAGCTAGAGGCGGTGAGGCTAAGCAAGAAGCTAGGGGTTAGCTTTGTGGTGGTGAGGCAAAGCTATGGACATGAGCAATTGGACTAGATTGGAGGTAGAGGCAAGAAATCGAAGTCAGGCTCACTAGTTGTGATTTGGGCATCGGCTGTTGCGGCATGGTGTGGCCAGAGTTGGGAAAGAAAGGGTGGCTGTGGGAGTGGGGCCGTGTGGAGTCACAGAGTTTAGCTAAGTTGGCAGCGAAGGTGGTGGCGCCAGTAGCGATGTGAGAGTGCGCTTGGCGCGTGGACGACGTCTTGGACAGGCGCACGATTTTCACACTGTAGCGGCGAAGCTAGCGAGCACATTGCAGCAGTGTTTGTAAGGGATCGAGCAGCTGGCAGTGTTGAGTTGTGGTGACGTGAATCGATGCTGGGGTAGTGCGGTGTCAAGTCAATAGCGGAGTTAAGGTTGGGTACAAGCGATTGATGAGGTGACACAGGTCCTGTGTGACTCATGAATTGGATGCTTGCGACGTACAAGCGAGGCGGTGCCTATGGGCATGAACGGCGACACGGCAGCAGGAGCAGGGTGCTGGCAGAAAGGCTTGAGTGCACTTCCACAATTCAAAAGCGTAAATCCAAAAAGGGAAAGCGACTTGGCTTTGGAAACATTTTGGATTTGGTAAAAACTCCAAATTCAAGCAAAAATCAAACAAATTCAATTTTTTTGAAATTTTGGGCTTGTTTCAACCTACTCACGCGTCCTTGCCGCTGGTGGCTCATGCATGTAACCCTACCACTGTCTCATGCTATGGTGAGGAAAGATGAGGGAGAAATTGGAAGGGTGGCATCATGAAGGTCCATGGAGAGAGGATGAGAGGGAGGAAAATGGGGAAGAAGAAAGACATTATAGGTTGGCATGTGGGGTCTCATTATATTTTTAAATTTTATTTGCTAATTCACAAAGAGAGGAAGGTAAGTAGTATACATGTGCCATCCACGTCAGCAAAACTTGACAAATAGATGCCATATCAGCCAAAACCTAGGTTGTTTAGGGTGAAAGAGGCATTTTGACCGGTTTTGAGAGTTTTAGGTTGTCAAATGATTGATTTTAGAGTCAAATATTGATTTCTAGACTAAGCAAGAGTTGAGCGACGTAAAATAGACTTATTCCTATCAAATACTCCTAACAACAATTCTTATCAAACAAGACAAGCTGACATGTTTTTACTCTAATGACCACAAGAAACTAATTCTTGTTTAGTGTGATCCACGAAATCAATTCTCCGTGGGGAGTTGGTCAATTCATGCATGCACTTGTCATCCAGGAAATGCCAGCGCAAAGATCAACAATAAATGATCGTAACTCATTACACCAGAAAATAAAACAAATCAGATAAGGATGTGTGCCGAAAAAACAAAATATTTGTAGGACCGAAGATGGCAACAGAGGGGGTGAATGGTGCCTTAAAAATTTCTCTACTAGTATTTACTTATCCTTTACTCTGATAGATACAAAGCTATAAAAATTAGGATAGTAATCCAACTTGAAGACCACAGACTCACAGAGCTAAGAGCAAACAGTAGGAAAAAACAACATGGTCAAAATTCGACATCGTGGTCAGAAGTCGACTACCAGTCAAAAAACAATGTGGTCGGGATTCGCCTACTAGATGGAAATCAACATGGTCGAAATTCGACGTGATCGTAACCAATGTGGTCAAAAGCCAACGAGTGGTCAAACAACCAACGTGGTCAAAGACTAATGATTGGTCAAAAACCCTGCATGGTCAAAATTCAACTACCAGTCAGAAATCAAGGTTCAAGGTTGTTGGAATTCGACTCTAGTGGTCGACGACCAGAGTGAGCTGTCGAAAACCAATGTAGTCGAAAAATAACGTGGTTAAAAGCCAACACGGTCGAAATTCAACTCGAGTGGTTAATGACCAGAGAGTAGTCAAAAACCAATGTGGTTGAAACCAAAGTGGTCAAAATTCGACTTGAGTGATCAGCGACCAAAAAGTGGTCGACAATCGAATTGAGTGGAATCCATGTTTTTTAAGCTGGTTGAAATCCGACCGGTGTGAACCACTACCAGAGAGTGGTCAAACTATAAGCGATCAAAACTAGAGAGGTTAAACCAAGTCAAAACACAACTAGGGAGGTCAATGACTAGTGAATGGTCAAAAACCAAGATGGTCGTATTAGTTCGGAATACGACCAGAAGGGTCAACGATCAACTAGTGATCATAACCAGAGTGGTCAAACCAATCCGAATTTCGACCAATGAGATCGACTATCAATGAATGATCAAAAATGAAAGAGCGGTCGAAAGACCAGCATGGTCAAGAACCAATGAGCGGTCATAACCAGACGCGGTCGAAAATGACTCAGAAGAACAAAGCAATCGCACGACCTCAAGATCTAAAATCCACATATCTTTTGATTAAAAGATCAAATGGCCGTGAAAATTTATATGCAAATTACTTAAAGTCTTAAGATGCTATTCCATTTTTGAATCAAAAAAATCTATGACAAATTTGAGACCTTTTTGCAATTTGAGAATGCACACACCAACCAAGAACTAAAAACCAAATCGATGATCAGATCTTACTCATGAGTAGAAGATAGCCAATATGGCTTTGCATATGCTCCCACATGTCACGGCAAGCTGGATCACCAAAGAAATCAGATCAAAAGTCCTTGGATCAAGAAATCACCCGATTAGACCAAGAACGTGCAAAAACAGGGTTTCTTGAAAATCTTGCTATTGAAGTGCCTAAATGATTGGAGATCAATCTCAAGAGATTACCTCCATCTTGTTCATGTTCTTGGCACAGCAAGATTAAGAGAAGGGCAAAAGAGAGATGAAACCAACCGAAATGAGAGCAACAAGAAGAGATCAAGAAAGGGTTGAGGGAAGAGAGGAAAAACCAACTCAAAACAAAGCAAACTCAATTAGACAAAAAGATACACAAGGTAGATTAAATATTGATGTATTGTTCACTTGAGATGATTGATTTTACAGCCACTCCACTCAGAAGGACAGAGCTCTACAACTATAGCACACACACACACTCTATAACCTATCTCCCATGGAAGGGAGGAGGAACTAGTCACCAAAAGGCTTAGCTAACCTTCTCAAACCCTAACACTTACCTCTCCTTCCCATATATAGGCTCACAACCTGAACTAGGTTAAACTGTGGATAACCCGTTAACCTCACCTAACATCGGGTTTTACTTACGCATGCTTCTCAAAATGGCTTATAACCATTAACCTATTAGTGAATCAACACTTGATCCACTTCACATTTTCAATACATACAAGACATAAACCACTTAGGCCAACACCGCGTGTTGTAGGGGTGGCCCAACCCCCCGTGACTGGGCCGTGCAACTAGTCCAACATGTAATAGGCCCAATAGTATAGAGAAATATAACAGTGTAAACATACCAGTGTACCCCCATCCTTTGTAAATGCTAAGGGGTAGAATGGGGATTTCCCATTCTACCCCACTCACATATATATAAGCCCCCAGGAGGGGCAAAGGGAGAGATCCTCCTCTCATTCTGACCAACCTCTCCCACAGATCTAGTTCTCCTTCCTCTCCTACCAGTCCCCTTCTTCCCTGTTTGGCCCGTAGCCACGACAGATGGCGCCGTCCGTGGGGAGCGACTAGAAGTTGCGTATGGAAGAGGTTTCTCCAGCATTCAACGACAGATAAGTAGTTTGTTCGCTAAAGATTTTAACGATCTTGGTTCTAGAGGTGTATGGGCTTTGTCTGCATACTTCACTCTGTTTTGCATGTGCTGCATTGAGTAGATCTAGTTGAATCACCCAGATGCAGTCTCCGATAGATCTAACCGAATCACTGATTCATGCAGAAAAAATGATGTCTTGGAGGGCTGGGCGTGCCAATGGCGTTAGATCTGCGCATATGCGCTTACGCTTAACGCGGCCGACGGCGCCGGGCACACCCTAGGGTCCCCTCCGGGTCGCCGCCTGATCCCTGTGCGGGACCTCCGCGCCAAGTCGAGCCCCCACGTTGCGTATGGAAGACTTCGCCGGCCTTCGATTCATCGTCACGAGCGCCACAGATAAGTTATCCTGACGTCGGCCTGTTCGCTTCGGGGTGTGCATACCGCGAATGAGAATATCCTAGCGGCTGTGACCACGTTTTATGCACGCGCAAGCATATGGAGTAGAACCGAAGTGAGTAGATGGGTGCCCTCGCGTGCACGTACTGCCAGGGACTCCGCGCGCGAAGTCCCTACCTTCGCTTGGGCGTTGTAGGCGCAATGTCGGGCTCCGCGAGTGAAGCCCCGAACTTCGCTTGGTGCCTACGCGTAGTCTCCGCCTCCCAGTACGTCCACCCTTTGCATGCCCCTCGGCCCCACGCTGCTCGGCAGCAGCGTCCACATACATGCATGAAATACTCATCGTCCCATGCATATACGTGAGTTCACGTATCAATCCAGGCAGGCAAATCCATGCATGCATCCATCCATGCATGCGTTTAGAATTTCCTCTCAGACATGCACGAACATCGCTACCCATCCATGTGTGCACTAGCCTCTGCTGCAGTCGGCGACAAGACTCCGCGAGGCAGTCCACGCTGCAGCCCGCGCCGAGCCATCGCGCGGCAGCCTCTGCTGCAGTCGACGACGGGACTCCGCGCTACAGTCTACGCCGAGCCTCCGCGAACATCTCAGAGTATCCAGCGAGGAGGTCCCTCGTCATCTGCAGCCGGGGCCGCGGTGAAGTCCCTAGATGACACCATCACTGAAGATCTCGAGTATCTAGCGAAGAGACGATGCTGCCGTGCTCTCCAGCGCGGAGACGAGGCTGCCATGCTTGCACTGCAGGACGCGGGAAAGCGTGGGGGGAGCGCGAACAGCTGCGCGACGACGTGCGTGCAGGACCGTGGCGCATCTTCGCCTGCAGCACCGCCGTGCTCGGGCTCCCCAGCATCGTCAAGGAAGGATTCGGGGACGAGGTGTGGGGGCTCATCGCGATGACGTGCCGACGAAGCCCGCGCCTCCGCACCTCGGCCTCCGCTGCGACCCTCCGCGTCTCCGACCTCTTCCTCGGGTGCGAACTCCGCACAGGCGAAGACCACTTCGGCCGAAGGCTCCGCTCCGCTGAAGACCTCGCTCACGGACCCCACGCCGACAAAGTCCGCCTTCCTTCGACTGGCTTCGCGTGAGAGAGACCTCGACTGACTCCGCGTGCATGGAGACGACGAAGCGACCAAGTGCATCTTACTAAGCACGCAAAAGCTTGCGCTCAAAGCATACACCCATGCGGTTACGTGAGGCCTCCGCCGCGTCGCCTGGCGCCCGCCGGCTCTGCGCCCCGTACCTCCGCGCAGGCAGCCACTGGCTGGGCGACGACGTCTTCGCCCAAGAGCACGTCGGGGTACGCGCATCGCCTCCACATGCCATGGCTTCGCCCGTCTGGCCTCCGGTCGCCGTGGCTCTGCGCGAAGCCTTCGCCTCGACTCCGCGAGGACTGCACCGACCGAGTGTAGGCATGATGAAGCGCGTGCGGCAAGCGTGCATGCGCATTGAGGAGTCTCCGGCACGTCGGGGTCATCCTTCCCGCCGCTCAACCAGTACGAGGACCGATGCGGGAGACGGCGCCGGCGTGGACGAGGTCGGCAGGGTCATCGACGCGATGGAGCGCGTAGGCGGAACCTCCTCGCCCACTGCCTTCGCGTGGCGTTGAGCCTTCGCTTCGCAGCCTCGCGCCGAACCAGCATCGAGTCTCCGCTTCGCAGGCTACGTGTGACTTCGAGCCTCCGACGTCGAGCTCCGGCCTTCACACGTCCTCGCCAAGATTTCGCCGGCATCTGCCCAGCCCCGCGACAACGCCGCCGGCATTTGGCTCGGCTTCGAGACGACTTCGCCGGGCTCATACGCTTCGTCCCCACATGAGCTGGAGAGGGCGTCAGGGTCTCTGCAACTGCGGAGCCGACTCCACGTCGCCACCGCCCCGCCCGGTACGCATTATATGTGATTGTCTACAACAGTTCCATTCTGAGAGCATTTGATCTGGCCGTACTTGCTTCTTTGGTTTTGGCCTGTTTTGGGCTACCGTAGGCTTTTCCAGTACTGCATTCTGGAGCGTTTGTTTGTCGCAAGTCTTCGGCCATTTCTTCGATGCCTCTGTGTTGGCCCCCCTTTTTTCTTTTGATTTAAATCGCCCGGCTGCCTCGAGCGTCGGCGTACTCTACGGAGTATAAACAAAGACGCACGTCCACGTGTGCACTCGCCGCAGCCAGGGGGGCGGGTCTGAGTATAAACCAAAGACGCACGTTCGCGTGTGCACTCGCCGTTGCCAGGGGGCGGGACTGAGTATAAACCAAAGACGCACGTTAGCGTGTGCACTCGCCGTTGCCAAGGTGACGGGACTGAGTATAAACAAAATACGCACCGGGGGGACGCCCTCGCACGCGCGAGTCTCCGGACTATAAAGAAGACGTAGCGTCGAGCCTAGCTCCGCACGCAATAGTCCACGGACTCTAAATAAGACGTAGCGTCGAGCCTAGCTCCGCACGCGCGAGTCTCCGGACTATAAAGAAGACGTAGCGTCGAGCCTAGCTCCGCACGCAATAGTCCACGGACTCTAAATAAGACGTAGCGTCGAGCCTAGCTCCGCACGCGCGAGTCTCCGGACTATAAAGAAGACGTAGCGTCGAGCCTAGCTCCGCACGCAATAGTCCACGGACTTTAAATAAGACGTAGCGTCGAGCCTAGCTCCGCACGCACTCTACGGAGTATAAATAAGACGCGGCGGGGGGACGCCTCCGCGCGCACTCTACGGAGTATAAAGAAGACGTAGCGTCGAGCCTAGCTCCGCACGCAATAGTCCACGGACTCTAAATAAGACGTAGCGTCGAGCCTAGCTCCGCACGCGCGAGTCTCCGGACTATAAAGAAGACGTAGCGTCGAGCCTAGCTCCGCACGCAATAGTCCACGGACTCTAAATAAGACGTAGCGTCGAGCCTAGCTCCGCACGCGAGAGTCTGCGGACTATAAATAAGACGTAGCGTCGAGCCTAGCTCCGCACGCACCAGTCCACGGACTTTAAATAAGACGTAGCGTTGAGCTCAGCTTCCGCACGCGCGACTCTACGGAGTATAAACAAGACGGGGATGATGATCCCACGCTCTCTACGGAGCATAAATAAGACGCAGGTGTTGCCCCTGCGCAAGTCTACGGACTCGAAACAAGTCGTGCGCTGAGGTCCGCCTCCGCACGCACCAGTCTGCGGACTATAAATTAAGTCATGCGCCGAGGTCTGCCTCCGCACACGAGAGTCCAAGGACTATAAATTAAGTCGTGCGCCGAGGTCTGCCTCCGCACGCGAGAGTCCATGGACTATAAATTAAGTCGTGCGCCGAGGTCTGCCTCCGCACGTGAGAGTCCATGGACTATAAATTAAGTCGTGCGCCGATGTCTGCCTCCGCACGCGAGAGTCTGCGGACTATAAATTAAAATCGTGCGCAGAGGTCTGCCTCCGCACGCGAGAGTCCATGGACTATAAATTAAGTCGTGCGCCGAGGTCTGCCTCCGCACGCGAGAGTCCAAGGACTATAAATTAAGTCGTGCGTTGAGGTCCGCCTCCGCACGCACCAGTCTGCAGACTATAAATAAAGTCGTGCGCCGAGGTCTTCCTCCGCACGCGGGAGTCCGTGGACTATAAACAAGTCGTGCGCCGAGGTCCGCCTCCGCACGCACCAGTTACCCTCACGCACTCTACGGAGTATAAAAATTGCGCGATGGCCGAGACACTAGGGAGTGCCTCGCCTTAGTGATGCGGCACCTGGATGTCGCACCTTCGAGCGCGTTACACCAGGGAGTGTATCACTCCTTTTTGAAGGTAGGGGAACGGCGCTCTCGCCTCCCTACCTCGGCGTGCGTACTGCCTTCGGCATACGCTCCAAGCGCCCACTCCCCGCGGGCACTTCTTTTTGAAGGTAGGGGAATGGCGCTCTCGCCTCCCTACCTCGGCGTGCGTAGTGCCTTCGGCCTACGCGCCAAGCGCCCGCTCCCCGCGGGCACTCCTTTTTGAAGGTAGGGGAACGGCGCTCTCGCCTCCCTACCTAGGTGTGCGTAGTGCCTTCGGCCTACGCGCCAAGCGCCCGCTCCCCGCGGGCACTCCTTTTTGAAGGTAGGGGAACGGCGGTCTCGCCTCCCTACCTCGGCGTGCGTACTGCCTTCGGCATACGCTACAAGCGCCCGCTCCCCGCGGGCACTCCTTTTTGAAGGTAGGGGAACGGCGCTCTCGCCTCCCTACCTCGGCGTGCGTAGTGCCTTCAGCATACGCTCCAAGCGCCCGCTCCCCGCGGGCACTCCTTTTTGAAGGTAGGGGAACGGCGGTCTCGCCTCCCTACCTCGGCGTGCGTAGTGCCTTCGGCATACGCTCCAAGCGCTCGCTCCCCGCGGGCACTCCTTTTTGAAGGTAGGGGAACGGCGCTCTCGCCTCCCTACCTCGGCGTGCGTAGTGCCTTCGGCCTACGCGCCAAGCGCCCTCTCCCCGCGGGCACTCCTTTTAGAAGGTAGGGGAACGGCGCTCTCGCCTCCCTACCTCCGCGTGCCTAGTGCCTTCGGCCTACGCTCCAAGCGCCCGCTCCCCGCGGGCACTCCTTTTTGAAGGTAGGGGAACGGCGCTCTCGCCTCCCTACCTCGGCGTGCGTAGTGCCTTCGGCCTACGCGCCAAGCGCCCGCTCCCCGGGGGCACTCCTTTTTGAAGGTAGGGGAACGGCGCTCTCGCCTCCCTACCTCGGCGTGCGTAGTGCCTTCGGCCTACGCGCCAAGCGCCCGCTCCCCGCGGGCACTCCTATTTGAAGGTAGGGGAACGGCAGTCTCGCCTCCCTACCTCGGCGTGCGTATTGCCTTCGGCATACGCTCCAAGCGCCCGCTCCCCGCGGGCACTCCTTTTTGAAGGTAGGGGAACGGCGGTCTCGCCTCCCTACCTCGGCGTGCGTAGTGCCTTCGGCATACGCTCCAAACTCCCGCTCCCCGCGGGCACTCCTTTCTAAAGGTAGTGGAACGGCGGTCTCGCCTCCCTACCTCGGCGTGCGTAGTGCCTTCGGCATACGCTCCAAGCGCCCGCTCGCAGCGGGCACTCCTTTTTGAAGGTAGGGGAACGGCGCTCTCGCCTCCCTACCTCGGCGTGCGTAGTGCCTTCGGCCTACGCTCCAAGCGCTCGCCCTCAGTAGACACTCTTTTCGAAGGTAGGGGAACAACAGTGTCGGCGTGTCTTCGGCGCTCGACTCCGCCGTCCGCCTTGTAGGCATCGCCTCGGCGGGACGGCACGTCTTCGGCGCTCGACGACACGTATTCGGCGCTCGACTCCGCCGTCCGCCTTGTAGGCATCGCCTCGGCGGGACGACACGTCTTCGGCGCTCGACGACACGCCTTCGGCCTCAACTCCGCCGTCTGCCTTGTAGGCATCGCCTCGGGGGGACGGCACGTCTTCGGCGCTCAACGACACGTCTTCGGCGCTCGACTCCGCCGTCCGCCTCGTAGGCATTGCCTCGGCGGGACGGCACGTCTTGGGCGCTCGACGACGCGTTTTCGGCGCTCGACGACACGTCTTCGGCGCTCGACTCCGCCGTCCGCCTCGTAGGCATCTCCTCGGCGGGATGGCACGTCTTCGGCGCTCGACGACACGCCTTCGGCCTCGACTCCGCCGTCCGGCTCGTAGGGATCGCCTCGGGGGGACGGCACGTCTTCGGTGCTCGACTCCGCCGTCCGCCTTGTAGGCATCACCTCGGCGGGACGACACGTCTTCGGCGCTCGACTCCGCCGTCCGCCTCGTAGGCATCGCCTCGGCGGGACGGCACGTCTTCGGCGCTCGACGACACGCCTTCGGCGCTCGACGACACGTCTTCGGCGCTCGACTCCACCGTCCGCCTTGTACGCATCGCCTCGGCGGGACGGCACGTCTTCGGCGCTCGACGACACGCCTTCGGCCTCGACTCCGCCGTCCGCCTTGTAGGCATCGCCTCGGGGGGACGGCACGTCTTCGGCGCTCGACGACACGTCTTCGGCGCTCGACTCCGCCGTCCGCCTCGTAGGCATCGCCTCGGCAGGACGGCACGTCTTCGGCGCTCGACGACACGCCTTCGGCCTCGACTCCGCCGTCCGCCTTGTAGGCATCGCCTCGGTGGGACGGCACGTCTTCGGCGCTCGACTCCGTCGTCCGCCTTGTAGGCATCGCCTCGGCGGGACGGCTCGTCTTGGGCGTTCGACGACACGTCTTCGGCGCTCGACTCCGCCGTCCGCCTCGTAGGCATCGCCTCGGTGGGACGGCATGTCTTCGGCGCTCGACTCCGCCGTCCGCCTCGTAGGCATCGCCTCGGCGGGACGGCACGTCTTCGGCGCTCGACGACACGTCTTCGGCCTCGACTCCGCCGTCCGCCTCGTAGGCATCGCCTCGGTGGGACGGCACGTCTTCGTCGCTCGACTCCACCGTCCGCCTTGTAGGCATCGCCTCGGCGGGACGGCACGTCTTCGGCGCTCGACGACACGCCTTCGGCCTCGACTCCGCCGTCCGCCTTGTAGGCATCGTCTCGGTGGGACGGCACGTCTTCGTCGCTCGACTCCGTCGTCCGCCTTGTAGGCATCGCCTCGGTGGGACGGCTCGTCTTTGGCGTTCGACGACACGTCTTCGGCGCTCGACTCCGCCGTCCGCCTCGTAGGCATCGCCTCGGTGGGACGGCACGTGTTCGGCGCTCGACTCCGCCGTCCGCCTTGTAGGCATCGCCTCGGCGGGACGGCACGTCTTCGGCACTCGACGACACGCCTTCGGCCTCGACTCCGCCGTCCGCCTTGTAGGCATCGCCTCGGTGGGACGGCACGTCTTCGGCGCTCGACTCCGTCGTCCGCCTTGTAGGCATCGCCTCGGCGGGACGGCACGTCTTCGGCGCTCGACGACACGTCTTCGGCGCTCGACTCCGCCGTCCGCCTTGTAGGCATCGCCTCGGCGGGACGGCACGTCTTCGGCGCTCGACGACACGCCTTCGGCCTCGACTCCGCCGTCCGCCTTGTAGGCGTCGCCTCGGGGGGACGGCACGTCTTCGGCGCTCGACGACACGTCTTCGGCGCTCGACTCCGCCGTCCGCCTCGTAGGCATCGCCTCGGCGGGACGGCACGTCTTCGGCGCTCGACGACACGCCTTCGGCCTCGACTCCGCCGTCCGCCTTGTAGGCATCACCTCGGTGGGACGGCACGTCTTCGGCGCTCGACTCCGTCGTCCGCCTTGTAGGCATCGCCTCGGCGGGACGGCGCGTCTTTGGTGTTCGACGACACGTCTTCGGCGCTCGACTCCGCCGTCCGCCTCGTAGGCATCGCCTCGGTGGGACGGCATGTCTTCGGCGCTCGACTCCGCCGTCCGCCTTGTAGGCATCGCCTCGGCGGGACGACACGTCTTCGGCGCTCGACTCCGCCGTCCGCCTCGGAGGCATCGCCTCGGCGGGAGGCACGTCTTCGGCGCTCGACGACACGCCTTCGGCCTCAACTCCGCCGTCCGCCTCGTAGGCATCGCCTCGGTGGGACGGCACGTCTTCGGCGCTCGACTCCGCCGTCCGCCTTGTAGGCATCGCCTCGGCGGGACGGCACGTCTTCGGCGCTCGACGACATGCCTTCGGCCTCGACTCCGCCGTCCGCCTTGTAGGCATCGCCTCGGTGGGACGGCACGTCTTCGGCGCTCGACTCCGTCGTCCGCCTTGTAGGCATCGCCTCGGCGGGACGGCGCGTCTTTGGCGTTCGACGACACGTCTTCGGCGCTCGACTCCGCCGTCCGCCTCGTAGGCATCGCCTCGGCGGGACGGCACGTCTTCGGCGCTCGACGATGCGCCTTCGGCCTCGACTCCGCCGTCCGCCTTGTAGGCATCGCCTTGGCGGGACGGCACGTCTTCGGCGCTCGACGACGTCTCCGGCGCCTCACCGGTTCCTTCATAAGCATTGCCTCTAGGGTCTGCGAGCTATCAGTTGCATCGGCACCCTCGTGCTTGCTGTCAGGGAACGGGGGGCTGGGGTGGTTGATCGCGTCAGCTCGCCCATCGGGACCTCAGCGCTTGCTGTCGAGGGAGTACTGTTGTAGGGGTGGCCCAACCCCCCGTGACTGGGCCGTGCAACTAGTCCAACATGTAATAGGCCCAATAGTGTAGAGAAATATAACAGTGTAAACATACCAGTGTACCCCCATCCTTTGTAAATGCTAAGGGGTAGAATGGGGATTTCCCATTCTACCCCACTCACATATATATAAGCCCCCAGGAGGGGCAAAGGGAGAGATCCTCCTCTCATTCTGACCAACCTCTCCCACAGATCTAGTTCTCCTTCCTCTCCTACCTGTCCCCTTCTTCCCTGTTTGGCCCGTAGCCACGACACCGCGGTTTCACATACCGTCACTCTTCTAGTATTTAAACAATTTACCAAAATATCCCTCTACCGCCTTCCTTGAAACTTCCCGCTTCCTTTGCCACCAAGCATCGCCCACGCTTCGCCATCTTCCATGTGGCCATAATGAGTTGCCGCCAAGCCTCTCACATATCCAGATCCCACCAAACCATCCTCACTTGCAAACGACCCAAATCAGTTGGCACATGCACATGACGGCACCCGGCTTCCTTGACCATCTGGACCTCGACTCCTCCCTGAGCCTAATTGCGGTCCACCTTGCTATTACCCATTATGATCACCACCAGTATCTCCCGCTCTGGCTCCTCATTGTCCTAGTTTGCAACCACCCCGTAAACCTCAGTCATCTTCGGCATTTCCCTAGCCGTTTTGGACCTCAACACCACCCTGTGGTTAGTCCTGGTCCTCCTACGCCTCACCATGACCTAGCTCCGAAGTCCTGTAACAAACAGCACCAAACAAACCGTCACGTAGCACCGCACAACACACAAAGTCATCAATTGCACAATTCATCCAAACAATGCTTAATGCAAAATGTATGCACCCAAATACTAATCCTAAAGCTAGGACCAAACAATAAAGACATATGCACACTAACAACAACACCCAGGTCAACCTATGACCAAACTCTAAGAATTCCAGAGAACAATTTCAGACCACCGAGAGAAGCCAGTCTGACCACCAAGCATAAGCCGCTCAGACCATTAGCTGGTCTAATGCGAGTACTCGGATGCTCAAAGATCACAAAACTTGAAGTACTCGAAGCCTACAAGTAACGACTGAAAGGCCAATGACCAACATAACAAATCGCTACGACTATTGATCACAGAGGCTACGACTACCACAACAGATCGCTACGACAACCGATCACAAGGGCTACGACTACCGATCGCCAAAGCTTACGACTACCGAACAGATTGCTACGACAACCGATCACAAAAGTTACGACTATCGATCGCCCAGACTTACGACTACCGAACAATGACCACGTACTGAAGCACGACCATTCTGTGTTCGTTTTGCTATGCTTGACAAACCGTGATCGTTCTGCCAATCTCGCACAATTGCCGATCAGATCGTTCTGCCGATCTCACACAATTACCGATCAGATCTCCTGATCGGATCGTCCGACCACGAAGTTGTAAACTTTGAATACTCTAGTACTCGCAGTCAGATGAACTCGTAAACCACAAAGTCGTCAGACAAAAAACGATCTTTTGCAAAATCCTCAAAAACCAAACTCAACCTCCGCAGATACTCTAAACCAAAATTCAATTACTCATCACAACCATATATGACCTCCATATGGTCTCGTAGTATTAAAAGAAGATTGTGTTTGTAGAACTAGTAGTGTGCCCGTGCTAACGCTACGGTAAAATACAAAACAAGATAAAATTTGTAAAAAATAAAACGAACAATCAGATCCATTAAGATTCAATAAAACTTACACGGTTTTAAAAATGAAATACTTCAAATGATTATAGGTAAGCATCTATCAATGATAAGATGACACACTTCCGATAATGGTATTAGAGAGGGAATGCCAAAATTATATAACAATCGCATGAGCAACTCTTTTGGTGCAAAGTAAAAAAACAATCATTTGATCAGCAACCAATCTTAGGAAAACAACCAAATTTCATCTAGTGTGTAATCCTGATCAGGTGAGAACACAGAGATCAAAAGTTTCATGTCTTTGACAATCATATCAACCAACATCCAGGTACAGAAAAAAGGGGTTTAATGTCCTCGATAAGTTACCTTGATCCAAGTTGAGCAGATTCCCGTATGTACCCTTCCAGCGGGAGTTGTCTCATGCACAAGTGTACAACTGTATTCAGCGTGCATAAATCGAGTGCAATAGTCCAGGGCAACAGAAAAAGGATAAAGAACCGACATCTCACGAGCAGACAATAAAGCAATATTGAATTTTAGAGAAAAGCAATGTTGAGTCTGAAATGTGATCCTTATCTCTATTTTCCATGGCATCCCTTTTCTAAAAAGATCACCAAAAGGATACCTCAACAGGCAATTGAGTAGATGTATATAGGTAGCGCTGCATCTGTAAGGGTACAATGCAAAAGGAACACCTTCAATTAATCTGAGCAGATTTGATATGATAAAATGAGTTTGATCAATGAGTTTGTAAAGTGGCTTACATATTGATCGAATTCAGCACGTTCAACTGCACGTACATCACTGTGGAGAACAAGGTCAACGGGCTCAGTGGTTTCTTTGACGGGTGGCTTTATCAAGCACTGGTAGAAACAGAGATACAGAGTCAATACGTATCACTTGTTAACTGAAAACCAATTTTCCATCACAGTGATTCCAAAGGAAATTAGGTAAAAGAAATTTTGCAAATATATTGATAAAAAATTCTAACACTATGTCGATTTTGCTAATGAACTCCAAGACCTATGCAGTTGCCATGAGAACAATCAGAGCATACACAAGCAGCATTTTCCCAATCTGGTATTAGAACAAAGATATCTTCCTAACAAAGTCACATGACATACACAATATCTGAGGTAACTTTTCAACAAAATGTCAATACAGGGCTTGTGTTCAAGAAAAGTTAAGAAAGTAGGCTAGACAAACCTCAGGCTCATCTGTTGTCCATGGAAGTCCTTGTGCAATATGTATGCGCTGTCCTCCACAAGCATTTCCTGTACCTTTTGAACGAATTGCTGTTCTTTGGCCCTTCCCCTTTGCTGTTATAAAGGACAATGCGATTGAATTTTAATGCACTACTTTATTTGGCAATAGAACAGCTGAAGTTTGACTCTATTTGAAAATAGAACAGCTGAAGTTTGACATCAAAGGAACCATAATCCTACATTGATAAAAGCATTATCTTCTCTCAACTCTAAGTTTCAATCCATATAATTATGGTACGATGTCAAATAATTATTAAACAAATAAATTTCAAATTCATTACATGTGTCAGCTTGGTGCTACCAATTGAATTACCAATATAAATCAGGCACAGTTAACCATTGGTACGACAGAGACCGATATTCAATCCTTGCCACCATACATTTCTCATGGAAAAACACCCAATCTCATTTGATCAGGCATTCAGGTTGTAGAAGAATAATAAAGATTGGAGACTGAGAAAATAGAGGGAGAACCGAAGTATGATCTATCTACCATATTGTCCACTGTGTCACAATTCCCGTTGTCACTACAGTTTCAATTTAACCTAATATATTTCGGTTTCAATTTGGAAAATACGACATCAGCGCACTTCTCCTATCATAATATATTTCAGTGACATGATATATATTTCACACGGTGATTTGCACATCATCCAATATATTAGACTTACGTGCCATTTGGCTCCAGAGTCTACTACTATCTGACTTGCACTTGCCCACTAAAAAACCTAACCATAAAAAAAGTTTCTTATTATTTACCTCAGTCCTCAGCTTGAACGGATGCTGTCTTGTGACCTTGAGCTTCTTGTTCCAACTACTCCTTAGAGACTCAGATGACTGCCAATCACAGAGCGAATACACATTCACATTAGAGAACGCGTACAAAACATAATCGACTCCAGAGCAAAAGAAAGCCATCGTATCCTCACATTCCGCCGGCTCCTGCGCCCTCCGGCCGACGTCCGGCTGTCCAGCTCAACCTAAAAAGAAGCAAAAACTTGGATCAGAACATTGCATCGGCAACAACCAAAAATTCAATTCCTTCTCCACCCGCTTGCTTGTCGATATCAACCAACCTGTCGCTGTTGCCATCTAGTGAAGAACAGAGCCTGTTCGACCCTGCATTCAGAAACTCAGCCGACGAGAAGACCGACACTGGCGGGATCCCAACGTCGCCCTCACCCTCCTCCTTCCATGGCTGCAACCCAGGCAGCGCCCAGGACCCCTCGCCGGCCCGATCGGCGTCAGAGGTGGCGCCGGAGATGGAGAGCAGGCTCTCGAAGGCCTGCACCAGGTGCTTGACGCGGCCAGCCCTGGCGTCTGGCACGCTGCTCATCGCCTTGGCCATCGCTTTGCTCCTCATTGCCCTTACGTTGCTGCTTCCCTCCAATTCCGCCCCACCCCCCTCCTCCGCATCCTCAAAGGCACCACTTTTTGCTTCCTCAAAGGCCATCTTATCCTCCTCATCCTTTTGCAATTGGTCCTCTTCGGCGGCGGATGCGACGCGCTCCTTGCGGAAGAACTCCTCCTGGGACGCGCGCAGCGCCTCGCGGGCGGCCTCGCGGCACTTGTCGAAGTCGAACTCGCCCCCTCCGCTCACGCCGTTGCGCCTCCGCCGCGCGCCCTTCTTCGCCACGAGCGGCACGGTGGAGGACGGGGGGAGCGGAGGGAGTGGCGGAGGAGGAGGCAGCAGCGGCGCGGGATGGGGAGGAGGAGGCGAGGGCGGCGCGGCGGCGGACTAGGGAGGGGAGGAGGCGAGGGCGGAGCGGCGAAGGAGAAAGGGGAGGAGGCGAGGGTGGCGCGGCAGCGGAGGAGGAAGGGGAGGAGCGATGGATCCGTGCGAGGGAGGCGGAAGAAATGAGGTGGGGGAGGCAGCCGCACGGATTGCAGCGCACGGATTCATCGGGGGGCCGCACGGATTCGGGGGGGGCATATACCAATGATGTGCATGATCCGGATGATTTTGACCTTAGGATCTTCAATGAGTAAGAGAAGAAGGTTTGAGGAGAGATCCAGGCCATTCATTTGTATGAAGTTGGATTACTTTGGTACACAAATCTGGGTGGACTTAGATTAGGCATGACTGTAGGGGTAGTTGATGGGGGTGGATTTAGTAAAGAAAATTTTGGTGTATTATAGAGTAGGGTAGATTTGGAGATAGATCAACAATAAATGATCGTAAATCATTACATCAGAAAATAAAACAAATCAGATAAGGATGTGTGCCGAAAAAGAAAGTATTAAAAGAAGATTATGTTTCTAAAATTTGGAGATAGATCAACAATAAATGATCGTAAATCATTACATCAGAAAATAGAACAAATCAGATAAGGATGTGTGCCAAAAAAAAGAAAGTATTAAAAGAAGATTGTGTTTCTAAAATTCGGAAATAGAATACAAATTTCTTTGTGAACAAGTCGTAGCAATGGAGCATTTGGCCGCAGCAGTATCGGTACTAGAGATGGCAATGGGTACCCGATACTGGAATACCCGACGGGTTTTACCCGATAAAGAGACGGGTATGGAAAATTTTATGTACCCATGGGTACGTTATTGGGCGAAATCCTCTACCCGCCGGGTAGGCGGGTGCGGGTGTGGGTATATACTACCCATACCCGCGCTACCCGCGGGTAATGAATACCCGCATTAGACAACTAGACATCCCACTCAAATGTTAATTTTATTATCTACTTGTTGTTGATTGTTTATTTGTTTGTCATATGTTGATATGGTCATGTCAAGTATGTTTATGTGATGCACTAATTTTGATCATTAGACGCTTTTGTGTTTGGCATGTATGATTAATGAATGTCTAAATTGATGATATTCTTATGTGTTGAACCGGGTATGCTTGCGGGTACGGGTTACCCGTCGGGTAGTAATACCCGTGCGGGTACGGGTATGGGTAAATTTTTCTACCCGCGTACGGATACGGGTAACCCGACGGGTAAATTTACACCTAGCGGGCACGGGTATGAAATGGATATTTACCCGCTACCATCTCTAATCGGTACACTAAAGAAACAACCAATTATTCCATATATGCTAGCACATTCTAGCGAACAAACAGTGCCGCCAAACAATCAAACTTTCCTATTATCAAAGGCGCGTTTAGAACGCAAAAATTCCATACAAAAATCTTCAATTCCCATAAGATTTAGAAAAATTTATTTGTGTTCCAAATGAGGTCTAAAAAGTCAGCAGGTAAAAAGTAAAAAAACAAAGCAGCTTTCGCGCTAATCAGTGTAACCGTGGGGCAAAACAATCTTCAGAATGAGGTAAATAATCGGGTTGGATCCCGAGTAGATCCACGTACAAAAGGAGGAGCCCCACCTTTGCTTCCAGCCCAAGCAAAAACCCGGGTCCGATCGGCCTCCCAAATAAGGGTGGATATCCAACAACTCCTTATTTTATCAAGCTTTTTCTAAAATTAGCATAGTTTGATTTAATATCATTTTATGTATAATTTAAAAGTATTTTTAGAAACGAGTTAACAAGCCGAGCCGAGCTAGAGCAAAATTCAAAATCATTTGAAATCAACTCATTTTAATATTTAACCAATTAACAAGTATTATTGAAGCAATTTTAAACTGAGCCAACGAACCCCACTAACGAGCTTTTTTTCCACCCCTTCCCAAACATCCCTCAAAATCCTATGGAGGGTGTGCATAGCAGAATCCATTTGCCGGTGTTTTTCTCAGCTGATGTGCTCCCTCTGTTTCCATATACAGTGGAATCCCGTAGGGGTGACCAGTTCTGGAACACAGCGTATTCTGCTCTTTAAGGGCCTGTTTGGCATAGCTCCAGCAGCTCCAGATCCACCCAGATTCACCAGATCCACCCAAATCCATAGTGGAGCAGCTCCACCGTGGATCTGGATTTCATCCAAGTGTTTGGTATAGCTCCAGCTCTGAGTTTGCTCTCCTCTATCTCACTGACACCTGGGCCCACACGTCAGCTCTTCATCCTCAAATTTCCTCCTCTTCTGAGCAGAGCACGGAGCACACGCAGGGACGCGCGGGGCCGGCAGTGCGGCGGCTCCCGTGGCCGGCCATGGCGGCTGGGGCGGGCAGCCTCGCTGCCTCGCCAGAGCTCGCGGGGGCGGCCGGCCATGGTGGGCGGGCGCGGGCGGCCTCACTGCCTCGCCAGAGCTCGCGGGCGCGGCCGGCCATGGCGGGCGGGCGTGGCCCTGCGGCCTGAGGCAGGCGCGGCCGGCGTCGCTGCCTCGCCGGAGCTCACGGGCGCAGCCGACGTGGAGGCCGGAGCTCGCGGCCGGGGCTGGAGCGGCCATGGCGGGCGGGCGCGGGAGACGGCCGAGGTTGGGGTCGCGTGCGGAGAAGAAGAAGAAATAGAACGAACCGTTTTTTGGTGTGTAATCAGTGGCATGGTGGGTAATTTTTCCCAACTCCATCAAACTTGAGTTTGGTGGAGCACCCCTTGAGGTGCTCCATGGATTTGGTGGATCTGGGGGGCAGATCCACTATTTTCGTGGAGCTGCTAGAGCTAGAAGTGTTTGGCTGGAAAAATTGAATCTGGATTTGTTTTTCATGAATCTGGAGCTGGTGGAGCTCTACCAAACAGGCCCTAACTCCCGATTTTATAAATACTATATTTGTGGTTTATAATGAGCTTAAAACTATAACTGGAGTACGTTGCTGATTGTTAGACCGATCCAAAGTACTCCAATTGTAATTGAGATGTGATCCTGTTGGTTTTGTGTTGGAACAAAACCACGTCAACTAACGACAAACACTCGAGAGTAAAAACCAAATGGATAATTTAAATGCTACGATATAGCCGGCCCATAAAAGGAAAAGAAAAGTGGATGCCGATGTAAGGAATTAAGCAGAGGCGAGCTTCTCAATCCATGATAATTGATACTAACTGATTATGCAATCTTTTAAGAAAAACAGAGTGGTACACATTTCAAATCACTATGTAATCCTCAATGCTAATTCCATGTACATTGGTACGTAGAACTTTATTTTTTTTAATAGTTCCAGAGAGGTAATCTGCCCCACAAACCATATTATCTTCTTTTATCTATACTACTTAAAATAGTGAGTTGGTAGTGGTGGTGAGTCATATGTTCCTCTCAATTCCTTCTTGCGTCTTTTTGAAAAATCTCTAATAAAAACAGAAAAAGTAATATACGAAAAATACAAATTCCATCACCCTAAAAATTCTCTAACAAGAAAAACAACACAGCTCTACCAGATGCGCAGCAGAGCCAAGGTCACGGAGGCACAACACGGCTGAGTGTGTGGGCCAGGCAGGCCAATCACAACAATATCGACTCAACATGCTAGAATAATACGATTTTTTTATATCCATAGCAAAACACGGATATTCGGCCAATAGCACTATAAAATTCTAAAAGAACCTTCCCAAAATAACCCCGCATCCAAATTAGTGCACAAAGAATACAGCCACCCGCTTTTTCCCAAGAACACATTATTGAATAATGTACTCCGGGCGTACCCTGCTCCATACAACCATACAAGCAAAAGAAATCAGTCCACAGCCGGCACCAAATTAAGGGATTGTTCTTTTTTTTTTTTGGTTTATGGCTGTATTTTATGGTTTTTAGTTGAAATTTTTGAATTTTTGACTATTCGCGATAGAGATTACGGAAAGATACTTACTTCCGATTTTGGCTAGTACAGATGTTAGACTTTTAACATATACTACAATTAATTTGTAAATTTTGTCTAAAAATACTCTATTTAAAAATTAAGTACTATAATAAAAATCAAAAATCGTCTTTAGAAGCGCAAAGAGCAGACCGTAAAGGAGAACAAAATGTAGTACTCCTAAATTATTTCTCCTCAAGCCTCACCAACCATTTTTATATCAGCGAGGGTGGATGATGGTGGGGGCTCCCACCGGCCATCCCCGCCCAAGCCCAATCCGTGTATAAATAGGGGCCCGGGGCATGGCTCTCCTCGCACCAATCCATCCAATCCCGTTCGCCCCGTCCATTTTATTTTGCGTTTTGCTTAGCCTCTAGCTTTGCTTGCGTTGCGTTTCTTGGGTTCTTTGGAAGGCAGCGTCCTTGCCTTCCGTTCTCTTCTTCGTAAGGTAGAGGAATCGGTCTCCATCAATGGAGTTCTTTCTTTCTCTCTGTGTGCTGTTGAGCAATGCTCTGTTGTCGGTGTTCATAGAACTGTCGCCGCCGTGAAACGCTGCGGGTAATGTGATGCCCATGCATGTCCGAATATGATGCTGGTGCCGGAAGGACATAGGAAACTGAACCCTGCGAGGTTTCTTGGGGCTTTCTTTCTGAGTGATCCCTGAGAGCTCATGCCAAAATTTTTTCCTGGCTTCTTTGAACTTGATGATGCCGTGAAGGATGTGTAGTCGGATTCTTGCTCGAATCCTGACTGGAGGGGGGAATCTTTAGCGTGAGGGAGGTGCTACCTCTGAATGCAATTTCTTGCACCAACAAAAAAATGGTCTTTTTATGGTTCTTGCACTAGGGGATAGCGTCATGGGGTGAGATCTGGTGAATATTTGAGGTTTAACAACCTTAGTCAACATCCAGTTGGAGAGACCTAGTGGAGATCCCGCTTGTCTGCAGAGGAAAGATGGCGTTGCCTCTGGATCTGGGGTTTAGCAAGTTTCATGCTCTGGGTTCAAGGTTTCGTTTTTAAAATTTTTAATCTTCAGCTTTGAAGTGGATAGAATGTTAGATCCAGTAATGTTCCATGTTTGTTTCTTCTTTTGCCTCATTTTTAAGGTATTTTTGATGAATTCTCTTGCTTGCCTCTGACAAGTTATCTTATCCGTTTCTCTGCGTGTGTTTCTGTCTCGGGACTCCGCAACAGACTTGACAGTTTTGGGTTCTTGTGCTAATGGCCATGATTAGATTAACCTTAGAGATTATCTCTCTCTTATTACTTTTATGGTTAATTACCTCTGTCAATCTTAATTAATTACCTTGTCATGGCCTCAATCTCATGCTAATCTCGTTTAGAAGAGCCCAGAAGATCCAACTGAGGTGCTCGTATGCGTCACTCTCTCCTTGTATTCAACGGCTATTCCAGCTTCAAGCCATTGCTGATGCGCTGGAGCAAGACGCTAAGATCTTTTTCCCTGGAAACCATCGGAATTGTTTTGTTGGTTTCTCTCCTCAGATCTGTATAAATACACACTCTCCCCCTTTCACCATTCCTCGGTCCTCGAAAGCTTTCCTTCTCCATTGATTCTTGTATGCCTCTAGTCCCCTAGTTGGTAGCGTCGGTTATTTTCTGGCGTTCTTGGATTTTTGTTGAGTTGCTGTTCACTTGTTCTTTGCATGTTTGCCAAATGTTGCAGCAGTAGGTTGTACTGTTTTCTTGCAATTTTTCCAGTTTCTTGCTAGAATGCCAAAGGTGTGGCTGGCAAGACCGGTTGTTGCCGTTGCTTGGGTTTAATGGCTTGACTTGTGCCGGTTTTAGGATGACTTGTGCTCGGGCTTATTTGCAGTGCTTGTGTCACTGGATCTGGATGATTGTGTTCTTTGTACCCAAGAGACCTGAAGCTTCCATCCTTGTTGTGCAGGCTTGAGGATTCTAGAAGAGGATAGCAATGGGGGAAGCTGCCGGAGACCGTGTCCTGAGCCGCCTCCACAGCGTCAGGGAGCGCATCGGTGATTCCCTCTCCGCGCACCCCAATGAGCTCGTTGCCGTCTTCACGAGGTTCGCATCGATTTCCTTACTCTGTAAATTAGTTCTGCATTGTCAGTTCGCTACTAAAAATAGTCTCTGCATTTTTGCCCTTAGTATGGGTTTGATAAGTTGATGATGCAATCAGATCTCTGGGTGATGATGTCACATATGCCTTTTATAGATCATTGCTCCAGAAATTGTTAGATCTGGCCTGGTGTGGCACATATGCTGAATTGCATGCATTCATTCCTGGTTAAGACTCCTGAATAAAATGAATGTTTAAATACATCCTTCTGCAACCAAGATTTTGTTGAAACCTAGTACTGAATACTGATGATAGTATGATACACCATGTGTTTTTATAGTACTGTGAACCGCCAGTAGATCTGACTACATGTGCATTTTTAGATTCAATACAGTGCAACTGAATAGAATGATTATAGTCTGCACTTGTCCAAGTGCTTGATAGTCGATACTAAGGTCTCCAGAATATGATATACTAATCAGTATATATGCCTAGATCTGACAGGATCTATTTAGCATAAGTGTATAGATCTGACTGGATCTGATGTAATTTCGTTAAATTTAGTCACAAGATCGAAACAAGTCTTTTTATAATTCCAATGGAATTTTATTCACCTCTATGCTCAAACATACTAAAACAATGGAGCTTATAATTCCCCTCTGTGTTCCTAGACTGGCTACGAGTTTCTTCTGAATTACGTTCCATATAATGAAGTGGTAAACTATTTCTTGAAATAACATAAGCTGAGTAGATAGATCTGGCTTGATCTTATGAGATGTGATAATGCTTTGCGCAGGCTGGTCAACCTTGGAAAGGGAATGCTGCAGCCCCACCAGATCATCGCTGAGTACAACAATGCAATCCCTGAGAAAGAGCGTGAGAAGCTGAAGGATGGCGCCTTTGAGGACGTCCTGAGGGCAGCACAGGTTTGCATCAGATTCAGATCTCATTGGACTGCATCATTCCATTTTAACTTTTGCTCTCGGTCTACCCACTTGCACTGTTTTATCATACAGGAGGCGATCGTTATCCCTCCATGGGTTGCCCTTGCCATCCGTCCAAGGCCTGGTGTCTGGGAATATGTGAGGGTCAACGTGAGCGAGCTCGCTGTTGAGGAGTTGAGAGTCCCTGAGTACTTGCAGTTCAAGGAACAGCTTGTGGAAGGAAGGTATAAAACTGAACTTGAGAATTGGAATATTAACTGATCATGCTTAAACCCTGGTTCTTTTACATTTTTTGACCAGAGATTCTTTCACTTTTGTTGATATATGATAGCTGTGTAATGCTTTCGATGTATTTATTTCAGCACCAACAACAACTTTGTGCTTGAGCTGGACTTTGAGCCGTTCAATGCCTCCTTCCCTCGTCCTTCTCTGTCGAAGTCCATTGGCAACGGTGTGCAGTTCCTCAACAGGCACCTGTCATCAAAGCTCTTCCATGACAAGGAGAGCATGTACCCCTTGCTCAACTTCCTTCGCGCGCACAACTACAAGGGCATGGTAAACCAATCTTTCATTTGTTTCCTCAATCTTTACAACTTTTGACATGGCAAAACATGTGTTTAAAATTATATGTTTCCTGCAGACTATGATGTTGAACGACAGAATCCGCAGTCTCAGTGCACTTCAAGGTGCTCTGAGGAAGGCTGAGGAGCATCTGTCTGGTCTTTCAGCAGACACCCCGTACTCGGACTTCCACCATAGGTACTGATTATTTGTTACATCATTGTTAGCTCTTGAATACGTTTTGACATGAAACCATTGAAGATATTTACTGTTCTTTTGGTTGGAAAAATACAGGTTCCAGGAACTTGGTCTGGAGAAGGGTTGGGGTGATTGTGCCAACCGTGCGCAGGAGACCATTCACCTCCTCTTGGACCTTCTTGAGGCCCCTGATCCGTCCTCACTGGAGAAGTTCCTTGGAACAATCCCAATGGTGTTCAATGTTGTCATCCTCTCCCCACATGGTTATTTTGCCCAAGCCAATGTCTTGGGGTACCCTGACACCGGAGGGCAGGTAAAATACTTAACAAAGTTTCGACATGGTACATACATACATAACTAAACTTGTTCTCATTAATCTCTGTGTTACGATTTCCTAAAGGTTGTCTACATTTTGGATCAAGTCCGTGCTATGGAGAATGAGATGCTGCTGAGGATCAAGCAGCAAGGTCTCAACATCACGCCACGGATCCTCATCGTAAGTGTGATATCTGATATGATAAAGTAAAACTTGTCAGCAATCGCGATATGATAGTGAACCTTCTTTTGGTCCTGCACAGGTCACCAGGCTGCTCCCTGATGCAACCGGCACCACCTGCGGTCAGCGTCTTGAGAAGGTCCTTGGCACTGAACACACCCACATCCTTCGTGTGCCATTCAGAACTGAAAATGGAATTGTTCGCAAATGGATCTCACGCTTTGAAGTCTGGCCGTACTTGGAGACTTTCACTGATGTACATACCTAACCTCACCAGCATACCTCCTTGGTAATTCGTTTGTTAAAGATGAACATCTTATTGAGCCTTTCCCTTTCTCTGCCAGGATGTGGCTCACGAGATTGCTGGAGAGCTCCAGGCCAATCCTGACCTGATCATCGGAAACTACAGTGACGGAAACCTTGTTGCATGCTTGCTTGCACACAAGATGGGTGTTACTCATGTACGAATTCTAGCTACTTTGGTTGGAAGTAATTTTCTACCACATAATGCTCATTGCTCATATTACCTTATTCATTGATATGCAGTGTACCATTGCTCATGCGCTTGAGAAAACCAAGTACCCCAACTCTGACCTCTACTGGAAGAAGTTTGAGGACCACTACCACTTCTCATGCCAGTTCACTACTGACTTGATTGCTATGAACCACGCCGATTTCATCATCACCAGTACCTTCCAAGAGATTGCCGGAAAGTAATATTTCTTTACAACCAAACTTTTGCTGATCATTCATCAGTTTAGTAGTAAAATGCAATTACCTTTCCATGATCTAATGGCATTTTCTGCTTTTTTTCAGCAAGGACACCGTAGGTCAATACGAGTCTCACATGGCATTCACAATGCCTGGCATGTACCGTGTTGTCCACGGTATCGATGTTTTTGACCCCAAGTTTAACATTGTCTCACCTGGTGCGGACTTGTCCATCTACTTCCCTTACTCTGAGTCACACAAGAGGCTCACCTCCCTCCATCCAGAGATTGAGGAGTTGCTCTACAGTGATGTTGACAACAATGAGCACAAGTAAGAATTAGTTCTTACATAGCTTGAGCCGCGATGGTGTGATGCGTGCCTTGCTTCTTGTCTTGACTGTACTACCTTTTGCAGGTTTGTGCTGAAGGACAGGAACAAGCCAATCATCTTCTCGATGGCTCGTCTTGACCGTGTCAAGAACTTGACTGGCCTGGTTGAGCTGTATGGCCGGAACCCTCGCCTGCAGGAGCTGGTTAACCTTGTGGTTGTCTGTGGTGACCATGGCAATCCATCGAAGGACAAGGAGGAGCAGGCTGAGTTCAAGAAGATGTTTGACCTTATTGAGCAATACAACCTGAATGGCCACATCCGCTGGATCTCTGCCCAGATGAACCGTGTCCG
Source organism: Dendrocalamus latiflorus (assembly GCA_017311315.1). Classification (NCBI taxonomy): domain Eukaryota; kingdom Viridiplantae; phylum Streptophyta; class Magnoliopsida; order Poales; family Poaceae; genus Dendrocalamus; species Dendrocalamus latiflorus. The sequence continues at coordinate 24,614,603 of CM029612.1, read as the reverse complement.
CAATGGTGAGCTCTACCGCTACATCTGCGACACCAGGGGTGCTTTTGTGCAGGTAACTGAACGCTGTGTTCCTCGTTGCGAAAACATTATAGTGGCGTCGTAAATTTATCTGTACTCACGTGCCTTCTGTGCGTGTAGCCTGCCTTCTACGAGGCTTTCGGCCTTACCGTGGTTGAGTCCATGACCTGCGGCCTTCCGACATTCGCAACCGCCTATGGTGGTCCAGCTGAGATCATCGTCCATGGTGTCTCTGGCTTCCACATTGATCCTTACCAGGGTGACAAGGCCTCGGCGCTGCTTGTCGAGTTCTTTGAGAAGTGCCAGCAAGATCCCAGCCACTGGACCAAGATCTCCCAGGGCGGGCTCCAGCGTATCGAGGAGAAGTATGCAACTCGGTCACTGATTTCTATTTATTGAAGGTATACTCTCTTGTTGTACTGACATTACTGCTATTATACCTATCTTATTCAGATACACCTGGAAGCTCTACTCCGAGAGGCTGATGACCCTCACTGGTGTTTACGGGTTCTGGAAGTACGTCTCCAACCTCGAGAGGCGCGAGACCCGCCGCTACCTCGAGATGCTGTACGCCCTCAAGTACCGCACGATGGCTAGCACTGTGCCATTGGCTGTTGACGGGGAGCCCTCAAACAAATGATTTGGTCAACATCTCGGCTGAAAATTGAAAGAAGGGAGCATTGAGGTTCTTTTTTGTTTCTGTTCTTGGTTCAGAGATGAAGAGAGATTTGAGAATGCGTTTGCTTTTTCCTAGGCACTGCTCCTTTTAAGAATTAAGGTCGATTGATGTGGGAGTTGCTAGTTTCGTGTAGTTGGGGGTGAGTCCAGAGGAATTTGGTGTGCGGTTGGTGCTCTCTTTGTTTCTTGGATGTTACCTATGAATAATAGAACGGCCTTGGTGCCGTTTCTGAAATAATAGTAGCATCCTTGTTTCCAAGAAATTTTGTTACTGCAATGCTCATTTCTAGTATTCGTATCTTGCCTCACTTGCATTGCTCTCTCTCTCTCTCTCTCTCTCTCTCTCTCTCTCTCTCTCTCTCTCTCTCTCTCTCTCTCTCTCTCTCTCTCTGAAACTAGTGCATTGTTCTCAACAATCTGTGTTGTCTTAGGATGTGTGGTCAGCCAACCAAACGCTTGATACCTCGTATCCTGAACTGAACCGTGGAAATGGCAATGAGTGAAACCGCGCAAATGCCAACCGTGGAAATTCCATCCTACTCAAGTGCCTGAGATGCAGGTTGCCTGCCAAGACCGCCTGCAAGAGCTCATCCCGTGCTCCATACTGCTTGGAAGAAAGACTAGGGGTTGCCTGGTGGGTGACCTGAGTAGTGTGCCTCTGGGTTGCCAGAGATTTCGCTGATTTCTGCCTAACCAAGCATGCTTAAAACTTGTTTGGTTGGTGACCTATACCTGAAAAAACTTGAAATGGTATTACACATTTATTACTATCTTTTGTGCTCCATTTTGACCAAGGACGAGGGGATGAAAGTAACAGAGCTCTCCCCACCTCACTTCAACTGTTATAGTGTTATCTTCCTCCACTCCTCTTTATCCTTTCTTTCTTCTAATTTTTCCAATCTGCTTTGTCGATTCTTCATATCATCTCATGGTCTCACACGGTCACACCAACCCATCTCTTCATTTATCTATTTCCCCTTTCACACATTAGGAAAAAGCAAAGGAAAAGGAAAGAAAAAAGAAACAGGGAAGATCGATCCCCAATTCCTTCGAAACCAACATTGAGCTCCTCAGCGCTTCTAGCATCAGGTTGGTTTCCGTAATCCGTGGGTCTGTGTCGAAGTTCTAGTTTAAGCATCATGATCATGTACATAGCGAAAATGCAACATTGGTTATATTTCTACTTTACGCTCTCTATGATGCATTATGATAACACATTGTTGCTGTTACCAAGTCAAATCTAGCAGGTTGACTGATGTTACCAATTCGATGAAGTGCCAATATTTGTTTCATCTTGTGAACTTTTGGAGGGCCATATTCCCAGTAGAATAGTCACCTTACTTGTTTTGTTATACCTTAAAGGACCTCTTAGATACTACATCCTCTCTGTTAAGCTAATATACATTTTTACTATCTGATTAAAATTGTGAAGTTCATTGGCTTCCAAGTGCTGAAATAAAAAAAATTGTATAGTTGATATGGCAATTTCGTAGTTGAAGTTGCAGCAAGAATATTTTCAGGTGAAATACATTGGTTTTATGTTTGATTTCGGCTTTTTGCCATGCTGAAATACGACACCATTTCACATGCATTCCAGCATAACCATTGAATATCTTTTTCCTAGCAGGTTAAGCATTAAACCTGGACTAGCTGTTTTCTCTGTCATAAGCTGCAATGAAGGATTCTCAGGTGAGTTTGCTAGCTACTGTCTTCAGTTTTCACTGAAGATCCTCATTTTGTATTACTTTTATCTTTCAGAGTAAAAATTATGTCTTGTTAATCTAACTAAACGGTAAAAGTGCATGGCTTTTTTCTTCAGCAGGCCACAGAGTGATATGATTATGCAGTATGCATTGCATATTAAATAGAAAGTTTCTATAGCTTTTGTTAGTACTTTTTTATAGATTTTCTATAGCAACTAGGCGAATATAGGAGTAAACATGTAATATTTGCATTTAGATATCATGGAAAAGAGATTCTGCTGAAGACACTTTTTTTGGCCTTATGGACCTCTTATTTAGAAACAGTGGTACCAATCATGGTACTTCCACCATTTCGTTCTAGATGATTCATTCCTGAATGCCAAGGCCTCTATTTTTTTTTCTTGCTGACAACACTCGTAATTGGCTGTTATTGCTTTCAGTATTAGCAGGTGACCGATTTATGCTACTTTTGGACATTTCCTACAGGATATTCAGAGCACGACAGGTTGCAGTCGTCAGCACAAGGTACTAATGAAGTGCGAAGTAACCAACCAAATCCAATGGCCACTGATGCTCCTGCAGGAGATTCTGGTTCGTTGTCAGTCGCTAGTAATGATAATAGAAAGGTCTCTCGTGAAGACCTTGAACTTGTAAGATGTCTAGATATCCTACAGTCTTCGGCTCTCTTCAGTCTCAAATTTGGCTCTCTACGGGTTTGGGATTTTACCTCGCTAGATTGCACCTTTCACCTGGGCATGATGCGCCTCGTCCCCGTTGCCACCAGCGACGGCAAGGAAGATGACGATCGAGGGAGAACGCCGGTGAGGGGGCAGCCTGCCCCGTAGGGAGGAGGAGGAGACGAGGTAGAGGGGGAGGAGACACGGGGAAGGCGCTAGTAGGGCACGACGGAGCTCCAGTGGGCCTCACCGGCGTGGGTGTCGTGGTGGCGGCGCTAGGGTTCCATGGATGGCGAGCTTGAGCGTGCGGTGGGGAATTGGATAGAGGCTTGTACTGGTGGGTCCGGCTCATCTAGAGGGCCCACAGCATATAGCGATGTGCAGACCAAATAAAAAGACAACACGTGTCCTCTAGAGTCCCACCATGTGCACCCACAGCAAACCCCACAGCGTATGTGAGCATTGACCCGGAGCCCCTATCTCCCCATATCCATCTTTACGCTCAAAATGTCCGTGCGTTACTATAGATTTTAAAATTTTATCATACTATATATTCTAAAACTAATTGGTGATAAAATTTATTGGAACGTGCATATAAATATGTTCTAATTTTTTTTAAATCTGTAGCAACGCACAGACATTCAGCTATTATATTACTACACTTATGTTATAGACAGCGCAATTCAAAAAAAAGGGAAAAGAAGAGCTTGCCAATTCCATTTTCCCACCATATGTGGTCCTACATCCAACACGAACATTACAATGTTCTCTCAGTTGCTGTAAAACTATGAACCAGTGGAAATTCCATCCAAGTACAAGATTAGACTTTTTTCTGTAAAATGGGTACATCATTAGTGGAGATTTTTATGTGCCTCTTATTTATCCTTCTAAGCAGTAAAAAAATACAACATTACATGAAACAATAGATCAGCAGAAGCCTTATTTCTTCGGTTTATAGGGTCGGCAGGTTGCACCTTGAGAACCCCCAGCATCTCATTGCAGCTCAACGACTACCCTGGCCGATGCCTCTCCATTACTCCACGGTTCTTCACCCTGATGTGTCGGGCCCCCACTACCCAGTTCTACTGCCTGTGTAACACCCCAGGACCCACATTACCCTGGGATGCTACTAAAACCACTCCACAACTAGCCAATTTACAAAATAAAAATAAATTGGCAATAATTAAACAAGATAATACAAGCGGAAGCATAAACAACTAAGGGAAAACATAATAGAGATGACAATTCAATATTCATAATCAACTCCAAAATAATAACCAAAGGAAACAATTCCAAATTTAACATTTATTAAGGTGAAACAATTATCGATAAGATAGCTAAGCAAAAGACTAGAATCCTTTCAACTTTATTTCAGCATTAAAATATAATTCAGGTGCATCAGTGTGGTGCCGCTCTACCCTTCCCATGCATGCTCAAAGTCCACCTGTAGGGAGGGGGAAACAAGGGTAAGATAAAAATCTCAACAAGCAAACAGTTTAACAGGCTATTCAACTACAAACAATTATACATCATCATTTATAATTCTATACAACCACAATCACAATTCATGTCCACAATTATTAAACCACCACAAACTTCCATGAATCATACCTCTTCAATTTCAAATTTAAATGGCATATGAATGCAGTCATTTTATCCACAAATAAATGCAAATGAATGCTTCATGCTATGCTCCACATCACTCTTTTCCAGCGGGATTAGAGGTGCATCGTATTACGGCAATATACGATGCTGTACCGGTACGGTCGCGGCTAGGTGCGGCGACATCCATATATGCATATGACATGAATGATATGATAATCATAAAGCATATTAATCCATCCTCAAGGAGCATTATCATGCTCACAACATATCCATATTCACCACATGTTATTTTCATGTTCCACATTATAGCATTAAGCAAGAATTCCACATGTCTACTAGCAGATAATCAACTTATCAATGGATCAATAATTGCTACCATCTCCACAATTAAATTATCATGCAATCATGGCATAATGTATCAAATTACGACAATAATGTAAACTGCAAGTAGAAGGAATAACAAGTTAAACGGTAGCAACCACCTCTACGTTTACTTGCCTCAACTGACGAAGCGAAACAAAATCAAGAGCGCTCAGGGGCAAGACCACCTGTCCAAAAGGTATCTCTCAGCACAAAGCTACAGCATACAAACACGACTAAAATAATCAAAGACGTCGCTAGAAACCCGAACCCGCACAAACTCCTCTCCGCTCAACAATTCAGCAAACTACCCTCTGCAGCAGCGCTGCTTAACATTTTCGTAACTTTAAAAATATTGATCTGATTACAGAAAACGATACCTCTCTGGATTCATCACTTAAAAGCCTAAATTTTTCATGTACAACACCTATTTTTATTTTGATCATAGCTAGGTATAAGTTAATGCCCAAAATAGAGAAAGATCTCTGTTCTGGCAGACTGGACAGCAACATTCAAATGCGTCCCAGCACAGTACAGGGATCTAAAAATTCTGAATTTTCTACAGCAGATAGATTACCAGATTCTATACAACTTTCTAAATTACGGACATGACCATAAAAATCATTTACTACCTCAAAACCACAGATTAAGATTAGTCTGTCCCAATCTACTCGCCTGACGAACAGCGGTAATACCGACCCTGTAACTCCTAGATCCTACGGCCACAAATTCCAAACAAAATACAGAAGATGCGTCTAGAAGTTCTCTACAACTTTCCTTTTGGGAGGGTCCACAAGAAAAATTATTTACTAGGTATAAACCGCGCGACCAGACGCACTACGGGAATCAATCTACAGGCAGACAGTAGGTAATCTCTAATCGGGCAATTAATCTTTAATCTCCCTTCAAAATCCGTGCCAAGAACCCTAATTAGTTCGAGAAACAGAGGGTTTGGGATGAGAGAAAAATTACCTAGATGAGGAATCACCCCTCTTTTCCTTCTCTTCTTCTTCTCCTTCCTTCTCCTTCCGATCTTGCTGGGGAGGGGCGGCCAAAGAGGTGGAGAAAGGGGAGGAGGGGGTGGCGGCTAGGTGTGGGGAAAAGGGGGAGGGGCTCTAGGGTTAAGGGGGGTGCGGCCACCCCCTTGGGCCTTGGCCCAGGGCGGTCGGCCCAGTCCCTAGGCAGCCCACTCCGGGTTTTTAATTAAAATTTTAATTTATTTTATTTATTTTATACTGCTCTCCAATTTTTATTTTTTCCTTCCCGCGATTTACCGAAAAACCGGCGACTCCGCGATTGTTTTAAAAACTTACGCCGTAACGACGTTCAGGATATTACAGCCTGATCCTCCTGTTGTGTGGCCTCGTCACCGAAGCCCTCCTGAGGCTCTTCGACAATTTGTGCTTCCAAGTCCATTGGGTCAATGCTGGCAGTTTTGGGGGCTGGAAGGAGTGATACTCGACAAAGGGGGCAAGTGGTGTTTGTAGAGAGCCAGTGGTCGATGCAATCGATATGGAAGGTATGACCACAAGGAGGTATTCTCTGAAGCCGCTCATCTGGTTGATAGTCTGCTAAGCAGACAGAGCATCTGGCAAGAATGATTAGGTGTTCAGAAGCAAAAGAAAACAAAAAAATGAAACAATGCAGGGTAAAATGGCAATAGAAAAAATGGATATTATAATTTAGCCAACACATGGTTGTGTCGAGAGCTAGACTTCAATCAGCTATCTTACAGAAATTTACCTGGTAGAGAAATGTGCAAGCAAAACAGTCCAAAAAATATACAGGCATGAGGCATGTAAAATAAGTCTCAAATACTACGACAAAGTGGACAAGGAAGGCCTTTAAGCTACAGCATTACTGCAAGTAATATACTATCCTTCATATAGGTTCAAGAGGATAAACATGCTTTAGAATACAAGTAACCAGCAAGCAAAATTGTAGTGGTGAGAGGCACAACGCAAGGCAATGCGAAACTGCTAATCCTTAGTTTTGCTGCATAATCAACAACATATTCCTACATCCTGAGAAAATGGACTACGTGATACAGGTGCACACTTGAGTAAAATCATCTGCAGGGATTTATCTGGAAGGGACTAACAAAGAGTCATCTATTCCTAGTTCCATATTTGGAAGATCTGAAATATAACTTGTAGGTGACTTTTTGAATTTCAGTGCTTTCTTCTTCCTGTTCCTTCCTCGAGAAGATTTGGAACAAACCAGTATGTGATTTCTAGTAATTTACCCAACTGGAATTGCCATATTTCATATTTGTTGAAAAACCTTCAAACTGCATTCAAGAGGTTAGGATCACTGACTGTGTTTCCCTTATCAAGAAGCTCTCCTTGAAGATCACGACCGACAACATTTCCCGTGCCTCCTTCTTTATGCCGCACTCCAACTATAAATGTAGACGTTCAACACAAGACAAATCAAACAGTAAGATTCCCGATACACAATAACTTGACGAACGGCATTGTTCATCAGAAGAATACAAAAGCTAGCTTAATATTTAAGTAACAAGACAGGCTGCTATAGAACAATAGAGAGGAGAATAGCCAAGCAACTAACCAGGAAAAGAAGAAACAGATTCAACAGTGAATAGAAAAAGCACAAAAACCAACCTGCACCCATGTAAACCAAGCATAGGATTTACTTCTAAAAGTTCCCTCATTTGCGAGGCTTTTCGTATCAAGCAAAAACCACATCGTTTCTGAAAATTGATAATTCAAATATTCATTATTTAAGGGAAAATATATTGGCACTGTCTATGAATAATATATATGAATCTATGACTGATTCTATGATTCACACTTTCACATATCACAATTCACATTTCACAATTCACAAAAATCATTCACGGATTCATACGTAGGAAAAATAAAAGAGCATATCATATATATGATTGACAATGAGTCTATGAATTAGTTCACAAATCACAAATATCATATCTATGAGTCTATGATTGATTCACACTTTCACATATCACAATTCACAAATATCATTCACTAAATCACAAGCATATCAAATTTCTCCCTGCCCAACCAATCCTTAATCCACTAATTCACTGAGTGACAACACACATACACATACCTTGGGGTGCCCAACCAATCCTTAATCCACTGATTCACTAAGTGACAACACACATACACATAACTTGGGGCTGCGGCTGAATGCTGGCGGCTTGGAGGTAAGTAAGAATTCTTCGATTAAAATAATCTGAAACAAACATGAAGACATTAAGACAAATAAATATCGGGAACCACTGCTTGATGATCCATGTGTTAAAGCTAGCTACACTGTCGAATCCTTACTTACAAATTTGGAGCTCAAGAAAGAATCAAAACAAATGGTGGCTGGCCAATGACCTGCATGCATCCTCAAGGAGGCCTCCCCTCCCCCGTCCCCTCGGCGACTATGGCTTGGCTCTCCCTTGCCGCCTCCCCACCCCATTCCCCTTGGCGTCGGCTAGCCGCTGGCGCCTACGCCCTGGCCGTGGCCCTGCTATGTGTCGAGGGGACAGGGAAGCACTGAAGCAACCAAGCAGGGGATGCGGATTGCCGAATGCTGGACGGCGTGGCGTGGTGACTGAGAATGGGGATCGAATGGGGAAGAAGGCGGCAGCGGCGCAGAGTGGGGGAGGAGGAGGCGGCGCGGGGTGGGGGAGGAGGAGGCGGCGAGAGGAGCGAGGAGGAGGCGAGGGCGGAGCGGAGGAGGAGGCGACGACGCGGGGTGGGGGGAGGAGGCGTTGGCAGAGCGGAGGAGCGAGGGAGGAGGCGGCAGAGCGGAGGAGGGGGGAGGAGGCGGTGGCAGAGCGGAGGGGTGGGGGAGGAGGAGGCGGTGGAGCGGAGGAGCGGGGGAGGAGGCGGCGGCGGAGCGGAGAAGTGGGGGAAGGAGGAGGCGGCGGAGCGGAGAAGTAGTGGGAGGAGGAGGCTGGGGCGGCGCGGGGTGGGGAGGAGTAGGCGAGGACAGAGCGGTGGATGAGGGAGGGGAGGAGGCGAGGGCGGAGGAGGGAGGGGAGGAGGCGGCGCGGAGAACGGGGGAGGAGGCGGAGAACGTGGGGAGACGGGGGAGAAGGTGGGAGGAAGATTCGGTGGGGGGAGGCAGCGCACAGTTTCGTGATGTGGGGTGGGAGGGGCCACATGTCAGTCAGCAGATTTTTTTTTGTGAGAAGGGGTGGGAGAGGACGGACCAACCACCAACTCCTTTTTAAGGAGTAAAGATATTTTCCATCACGAGTGATTTTGATAGCCATTTTAGTCATACAACCAACTTTTGCATCAGGCTTCCGTTGGGTATGAAATTGAAGGATTCTTCTTATTGAATCCTTCCCTTAAGTATACATTTTTTTTGTTCGGATCACACTTGTTGAAGATCTGTCATGCCAAAATTTTCTAACACTAAAAGCAACATTTCCTGCATACCTATTGTAGAACTCATATGTGATATCATCGTTCTCAAATTCCATTCTGATCACTGGCTATAATTTTCCCCAATAACAATCATTTGTGCTTATATCTGCCTTTCCCACATCTCTCATCTCATGATCTACATAACAAAGAAATAATGTTGCACAGATTGTCCTTACTACTTAAATTGACTGTAAATGGAAGTTAATTTGTCCAGTTAGTTCCTATCTGATTCTATTCTATGTTGTAAAAAAATAACAAAAAAGAATGAGAATTGATCTAAAGTAATCAAAATTTTGTTGTTTCGCAAAACAATTATGTACCTGCTGAAGACAAAGGGTGAGTTACAACTTCTGCCATAGTTTCCACTTCATACACTCTAATCGCTTTTATCGATAACAATCGATCTGCTATGATTTTATTGACAGAGGGGACGAAGATTGGAGAAGAGACGTGTGAGAAGAAGACGGAATGGCATTATTGCTTGCGCAGGCTCGCATTGGTGCTGTCTTTTTATTTGGCCCTGCACATTGCTATGTGTTGTGGCCCCTATAGGTCAGCCAGACCCATATTGGTGTGCACTTTGCAACACACGACTGTTTAGTAGCGTTGTCGTTGGACCAAGTTCTAAAAGTTGCAAGAGCAATCCCCCTCTTCCACACACACACAGACACATAATTTTTTTAAATAATCCATATTTAATTTAAAATTGTAGAAATATACCCATGCAAAAAAATTTTATAGGAATGGGCTCCAGTCGCCCAACGGCCGTGCGACACACATGCAGTCGGTGGACCGTTGGGTGAGATAACTGCAGTCACCCAACGGTCGGACGACTGGATCCTATCGCCCAACCCTTGGGCGACTGGACTTCCTGTCGCCCAATAGTACAACGACTGGATGGCATATATATTCAGCTGCTCGGCCGAGCACAACACATTCGCCACCAACGTTGAGGGAAAAAAGATAAAGGAAAGAAAGAAAGAAGAGAGGAGAGGGAGAAGGAGGTTCCGTTACTTCTGCGAGGTAATTTTTTTATGTATTAGTCAATATTTTTGTATGAAGTAAATAGTTTGTTTAGTGTAAAATTAAGATCTGTAGAAAATTATAGTTGTAGAACTTTGCTATGAAGTAAATAGTTGTAAAAAATTAATCAATATAGTTATAGAAAATTAGCATCCGTAAAAATTATAGTTGTAGAAAATTTAGTAAATATTATAGTTGTACAAAATTTAGTTAATATAGTTATAGAGATTTAGTATCTGTAGAAAATTATATTTGTAGGGTTTAGTATCCATAGAAAATAAGCATCTATAGAAAATTCTAGTTGTAGAAAAATTAATCAATATTATATACAAAATTAGCATCCATAGAAAATTATAGTCATAGAAAATTTAGTCAATATTTTTGTATAAAGTAAATAGTTCGTTTCGTGCAAAACATTATTAGATAACATTTACGATTTATTAGGAACGAATGTAATGTCGTTAGTACATGCAAAATACACACGTACTATTAGAACTGGCATATTGGCATTTAAATTATTATGTCATGTAAATTATCGAAACCCATTAGGAATAATTTACAGTAGGAGAGAGCTCGAGCCGTAAGAGAAGAACGACGTCGGTGTGCATGGAAGCATGCAGGGAGTTGATGCATATTGGGGTGAAGGAAAGAGAGCGATGGCGGTGCGAATGAGGAGGGGTTATGCTATGAGGGTACTATAGTAGTTCATGATAGGCGAACAGTCGTAGAAATGTAAATTATAGTACAACTGTAGTTCTATATTGTGCGATGCGATTTGATTAGTAGCAACATTGAAAATGTTTGCAGGCAAACATCCGCAATGCCGATATCCACTACATTGAAAGTGCATTATGGTGTCGGCACTGTTTGTGAAGGTCCGAATGATGTTGACTTGACTAGTTTTGCACAAGCCACTCTTGTACATCCAGACGACGAGAATTTTTGAATCACAGATGTGATGTACTGGCTCACATGCAACTTCTCCTTAGACCCTAAGGTGTGCAGGGTCATCATACAATGGCTTGGAGCTAGTCTCCCACACACATTAGATGGGAGTTGAAAACATTGATGCGTACTGTTATATGGAAGGACTTTGTGGAAGGTTGTCAGCGTCGGGGATATGAGTCCGTTCTGCTTGTAAAACCATGCCCAAAAGAAGTTGTACAAGGCCCTACCGGTAGCTATCATGCGGGTGGTGTGAGCAGCTCGGGCGCCCAGCATGTTGGTGAAGAGGAGGACTTGGAGGCCTGTGTCAGATAGGTTGTGGAGCAATTTGCTCGTGACGAGGCCAATGCGGTAGATGGAGGAGAGGAAGAAGGGTCACGGTATGCTGAGTCTACAGGACAGGCTGATGAAGGAGATCATATGGTGTAGATAGTGCATCAAATGGAGAACGATGATCGGATGACCTAGGCTAAAGAGGAAGCTATACAGGAGGACGACGATAATAGTTCCGATGAGGACAAAGCTCCCATCCCACATGAATGGTACAAGTTTGATGCTGAGGGGTTGCTACGCATGATGAGCATGAATCACTGTGGGAGTATTATGACACAGAGGTTCAGTTGCACTTAATGTTTGCTGACAAGGCATCGTTGCAGGATGCCATCAAGCTGTGGGCCCTGGCTATGCAACAGACTTTTTGGGTCATCAAATCTAGTCAAGAGCAGTATACTGTGAAGTGTGAGCAGGCCGATTGTCCTTGGAGAGTGCACTCCTACATTCTCCGTTGTGTTTTACCGAGGCATCGTAACCTAATGTCTGCCTTCATAGCCAATTTTATGTATGGAGAGATAGTGGAGAAGAAGGACATGGAGACCATGCACATTATGGTGGCTATCGAGAAGAAATTCAATTACAAAATTAGCTATATGAACGCATGGTGTGCGAAGCAGAAGACTTTGAAAAAATGGTTTAGGTCTTTGGGACAGCTTGTTCTCTTGTCACTCATGAGGTATGCCTTGGAGATCGTGTAAATGAACATAGCTACTCATGCAACAAACCAAAGCTGTTAAACACGCATGCTCTCATGTCCTCGCCGCATACGGGACTGTGGGTATAGATCCTTTGAACTTCATGTCTGAGTATTTCTTCAAGAAGATGGTGATGTAGGCATCGTGTGGTGAACTTAGGGGGTTTAGGATTGTGGGTAATTTTTCCACCTTGGATATTGCAGGGAGGACTTGGATTCCGGATGTTGACATGCTGAAGGGTGGGAAGGATCATCAACAAAGCCATCGTATTACGAATAATATGGACGAAGCATAAGCTGGGGTGCGGGTAGACTCTATGGGCGCCGCGGTTAGGAGGGCCACACAGTCAGATGATGCAAGACACCCATTGATGAGTAGACACACTGGTATGGTTTTCGCTACCATTTGTTGGAGTGTGTAAAGTGGCTTTAACATTACAAATCATTGTACGCTGTCATCTGTACTTTGTTAGTTGCCACATTTGATGTATATAGTACCATAGTAATTGTACCGTACATTGCTAATTTTCTATATTTATACAACTGTTGCGCTATTCCCCCTTTTCAGTACTATTGTAAGTATTGTCCTGGTAGTCTAGTATTGTTTTGTTTGTTTATTTACAAGTTAAATTTACGGCTGCTTTATATTTGATGTTTTTTGTTTTGTGTAAATGCTAACTTGAATTCACTTTACAGGTATGGCTCATGAACTTTGTAGATCGGATTGGCCTTATGACCTCTTGGATGAGCGCCTGGACCAACTACATCATGCATCGCGCCATGTCTCGCCTCCTGGGAGCACGGCTGAGGCGATTGACTTGGGGGTGATTCGCACACGCACACCTCGAGTGGTCTGGAGGGTAGACCCATGCTGGATAGACAGGTCTACACTTCCGCAGCACTGTCTTCTTACCATACATAGGTTGCGTACTGACCTTTTTTCTTTGCAGGCTCAACGATGTCAGGCTACTACCTCTCGCCCGGATGGTGCGGGCCACAGATGAGGATGGTCTGGCAGTAGCTGTGCTCAGGGATGATAGCCAGGAGCAGTCACAACGCTTCCTGTTCGACCGCTTCCTACCTACAGCTTTGGTAGATCGGTGCTGGTCGAAGACGCATACTTTTCACCTCCATTCAGGGAGATGGCCCCTACTCTACAGGATGTTTCACTGCTGCTCGGCCTTCCTATCGTGGGAGCTGTTTCCTTCTTGCTAGACGTCCCAGCCGATTGGTGTGAGGACCTGCTAGCCAGGTTCCAGAGAGTCCTTCCGCCTAGGGCCGTGGAGGGGTACTATGTCTTCCTGCCTACTGAGACTCACAGCCCGTCCTTGCGGTGGATCTTGCAGTTCCGGGTATATGTTTGATGCCCTTCCCATTTGGACCACTACGCTCTCCTTTCCACTCTATGGTCTTACTAACTTTTTGCTTCTACTCAGGTCGAGCGAATGGATTCGGCGGCGGACAAGGATATGTGTCGTGGCACCTAGAGGCCTACTTGCTGTGGCTCTTTGGTTAGGTGCTCTTCACTACCAACCATGGTGACATCGTCGACGCACGCCTCGTCCCTTACACTAGGGCCATCGTCGACAGGGAGGCCCCCACATCAGCTGGGGTTCAGTTGTATTTTTCGTAACCTATCACAACTTGTGCAATGTGTACTAGAGGACCAGGCCAAACTTGGTCCTCGCGGGGTATCCGCTGTTACTGCAATTATGGTCGTTTGAGCACTTTAGCCTCGGACAACCCATGTTGGAGGACATCACTCCGTACGGGGCGGAGATGTACCTTGAGGTTGAGGTGGACCGACCTATGATAGGTTCTCTCTGGTGCCATAGATGGGTACATACTCTTGATTGCAATTAATTCATTCATATTATGGATCGTCCTATCTAACATCTGTTGTTCCTTGCAGGTACAGTTCACGCACGTGCAGGTCATAAGGGCGTATCTGCTCTTCGTGGAGCAGTTCGACTGACTCACGACCAACGATGTGCACTGGGAGCCCTACTCCCCCAAGGCAGTGAAGAGCTATGCTCCTGACGGCCTATCTTGCTATGTTGGTGCGACCGGGCTTTCTGGCTAACGCAGAGGAAGCTCGTGTTTGACGTCTTTGTAGAGGACTACGTGGCACATTGTGTGATGCACCAGTTCGGCCTAGGCCAGCTCATTCCAGTACCAGTTGGGCAACTTGTGCCCGACAACATGCACGAGTGAGTTACCGCTGCATATTTCTCTTGATTTACTAGTAACTTGTTGCACGACTTGTAAGCAAATGTTACCTCCTACAGGCACTCTAAGAAGAGAGTTAAGTGTGTCACGGACTGGACAGCAAAGATGGATGCGTGGACAGGGACAACACGTTGTAGGACTGTGTGCAGGAGGCCACCCCCTAGACCGCAGCACGTACGGCAAGTACCTTCATTTGTATGCTCCTCAAACACATACCAGGCTAGTATAAGCTATCGACCCACCCGCACCACATGTTGTAGCACTGACCGACACATACCATGTGCACCTAACGCAGAACGCTCATATCAAGGTACGTTACATTATATTTGTAAAAATTCGCTTCTGCCAATCCCACTTATAGGTTTGACCCTTTCATGTTTTCCTTGTAGGCGGACCCCGGTGTTGCAATTTGGATGGACTCTCACACCACGGGGTAGAGGATCACTAGTGGTGCAGAGTACACGCACGAGGAGGTAGTCCAGGCTTTGCATCGTGTGCAGGCCATGGGAGCACGTGTCATCTCCCTTTTGTTGTGCACGAGGCTCCTAGAGGTTGACACGCTGGTGCTTGGTGCACATTCTGTATGTCCGCCGACTTCGTCCCGTCCGGCATCACACCACGCAGGAGGGTCAGCGTGGCCATGTCCGCCACGCCCTGACAAGGCCGGAGGGTCGACCAGTGCACATCGGACACCACCACGCCCTGACGAAGCTGGGGTCAGCCTGGGCATGGCCCCCTACACCACTAGCGCAGCAGTCTATGCATCCTCTAGACTTCTTCGTCTTCCCCATGTAGGGCGCATTTGACGTGCCGTTCTACCCTCCAGACAGCTTTGACCATGCCATGGCGCTAGCTGAGGGTACGCCGTTTCTCCGTTTGTTTGCTCTCATCCCTTTACTTAACGAACTAATGATATTTGCACTGCAGGTCTTATGCCCCCTAAGGGATTTGGGGTCTCCTCGGGCCAGGATGACATGGACTGCTACTTTGCGGATTGGGCCAACTAGGAGACAGATCTAGGACCTTAGTCCACACCCCCGGAGGTTCTCTCCAGGTCATAGCTCAGTGGTGCACCAGTACCCACACAGCCAGCACTGCAAATCCACCCCTTTGGCTTTGGGACCTCGTGTGCACAGGTCTCCTGAGCGTTTTACCTTATCGGGGCCCCGGCACTTGGCACTGAGGAGGAGGGCCAAGTGGGGCCGTATGGGAGGACGTGGACATGGAGTCGAAGTGGGCCAGGGTGGCTATGGAAGGGGTGCTGGGGGTGCTATTGGGGGGTTTAGTACAGGCCTTCCGCCTGCACTAGTTGTACTTTTGTTCTTCATGTAATACTTACATTTCTTACTTACTACGTGATGTTTGCAATACTGTTGCATTCTTATTTGTACTCCTTTTTATGATGTCTATTTGTTCGATCCATGTTGATGCCTCTAGTTCAATACATGCGACGTACTACTGGAATAGTCCACTTAATAAATGGCAACCGCAACGACGCGTAAACCATTTGATTACATGCCTTAGGACATTGAACATAACCTCAAACAACAGGGAAGAGTACTATGGTACAACCTTATTCATGAATGCCTATTGGTATAATATGCCTCGCGCTACCCACATGGAGTGTTGCAGAGGGGGGCGCCTTGGACATGGCTGACCATCATTGTAGTGGCACACACATATGCATCTAGGGTTCACGCAGTAGCATGTCGGATCGTACAAACTTTCTATGTTGACGACCTCCTCGTTGCCCCTCGTGCTGCATTTGTTGATGGAGGTCATTGTTCTCCTCTTTGAGACTTTCAATCCGCGCCTCTAAGTTAAAGATTCGCTCCCACAATGTATCAACGTACCTCACAATATAGCATTCATAGAGAGGACCGATCCAATGGACAAAGTCATATTTCACCATCTGCAGCAAAGGACAAAATTTCTGAAAATTTCTTGCACTACAATAACATACAACAATCACAAAATGTTCTTGCGAATCTAAGAGATTTTGTACCATTCATAATCTACAAAAATCACAATTGGATGAACCGACATTATCTGCTTTTTTAAAATACAATTCATAGACAAAATTTGGTAAATGTCACCTACCTACAACAATTGTCATTTACCCCCATGCACGGTTAGGGGGCCAATTGTGCAAAAAAAAAGGCTGAGGTGGCAATTGCCAAACGGTCAGGTGACTACACCTACAGTCACCCAACAGTTGGGCGATTGGTCCTAGTTGCTCGACCATTCGGTGACTGGATCCTGTCGCCCAACGACCCACCGATTGTTTGCATGTCGCTCGCCCGTCCCTGTCGCCCAATAGTTGGGCGTTGGAGGCCATTCCTGTAATTTTTTTTGCACGAGTATATTTCTATAATTTGAAATAAAAAAGGGATTATTTAAAAAAATACATAGACCCAGGTCCTTAGGTTGTTGGGCAATGGGCAAAAGTTTTGTTATGTAAAAGAGAAAATTAGGTTAGGGCATGTACAATGGTATAGACAGCTATTGTCTATAATATTCCCTATATCATCTATAGATGGTACTAAAAACATATACAATAGGTTGTCTTTGTGCATGTTTCTATAGATGGTTTCTCCATGACACAATGGTTCTTATTTATAAGAGATGGTCCAATTCTCTATGCTCTCTCTCTCCTTCACATCATCTCGTATCCTACATGACAAGGTTTATAGGTAGTTGGCATCACACCATTATATATGGCCTTAGTACACTCCAAACATGCATTTTGGAGAAATAGCGTTATCCCTGACTTCAAAATGGCATCACAAAAAGAGCAACAATTTTGGAAAATAACACTCTACGTGTGAAATAATACTTTTGCCCTCTTATGTTATTAAGGTTGCTGCAAACAACGGGTCTGTTCGTATTGGTTTCTATTTTTGGCTTTTGCTTGGAGAAACTACAGAGCAATATGAACACCCATGTAACATCCCAAAATTTGCTTTCTGGAAAAATTTAAATTCAAATTAATTATTTTAAAGTAGTTGGATTTTATTTGGCTTTTATTTGATTTTCTGGATTTTCTGGAGTTTAAAACCTATTTTTAAAATTTAAAAAGTGTTTTAAAGTATGAAAATTAAATACCAACACTAGTTGGAAATAATTTTATTAAGTCCAAAATATCTCCAGGAGCTTCTGTGAATTTTGCTGGAATGTTTGGAGGTATTTGCATATTTTTCTTAGGCCTAAACAATTTCCTAACCTTTTCTGAAAAATATAAATCAAATTCTAAAAATAAAATCCCTCCCCTCCCCACCAGCCGACGCGTGGACGACCCAGATCCGCCCACGTCGCCGCCTGGCCCATCCAGGCCGCACTCCCCTCTCCCTCCGCCAAGCGGGCTCGGCCCATCAGCCTCCCCGCGCCTCTCTCTCCCCTCCCCTCTCTGCCCCTGGGCCCCGGCTGACAGCCGATCGCGCCCGCACCCGCCGCCCGATCCGCCCCCGGGCCTCGTGGCTGCGATCCGCGCCGCCCGCTCACTTCCCCTCTCTCTCTTGCTGCGCGCGGGCCCCGCCTGTCAGAGTCTTCCCCTTCCTCCCGCGCGCCACCTTCCTTCTTTCTCCCCTCTTTCCTTTCTCGCGTCGGCGACCGATTCCCCCGCGGATCCCGTCTTTCCTTCTCCGGCTCTCCCCGGTTTTGGAAACCCCAAGCACCGGGGACAAAAATCCCCAAAACCCCGCGCTCTCCTTCCTTCTCTGCCCCCTCCTTCCTTAATCCCTCCGCCGTATCCGCGCCGGTCGAGAAATCCGGCGAGCAATTACGCGCCCGTGCCCCCTCTCTGGCCCCTATAAAAGGCACCCCGGGCAGCCCCGTTCTCCGCACCACCTCATCCCGCAGTCCTCTGCCCCCCTCAAGCTCCCCACCGCCGTCGCAGCGTACGCCCCATCTTCGAGCGCCGCCGCCTCCCTTCGGCGAGCAATCCCCGCCGCCTCGGACCTCCCCGAAGCCCGCCACCGCCACTCCGAGCACCCCCGTGCCCGTGCGAGCCTCCGCGCCACCGGAGCACCGTCGCACCGGAGTACCCGAGCCCGCTCCGCCACTTCCTCGCCGCCGGCCATCTCCGCTCCTCGCCGAACCCCGTCGACCCCGCCGTCGGCATCTACTCCGTGCCAGGACCTCGTTTTTGGACTCCCCCGAACCCCTCCGGACACCCCTCGCCGCCGGCACCGTCGCCTCCGGCCACCTCTGCCCGGCCCCGCCAGCAGGTGCCCCTCAAAGGGTTTACCTACCCTTTATGGGTAGGCAACGCCTCCCCGACTGACTGGTTACCAGCGCTATTCCTTTCCCCCCCGGTTCCCTCGGCGCGCGTTCGAGCCCCCGGCTCCGCACGCTGAGGTTGAACTATTCTTTTAATTTCTGCGCTGACAGATGGGCCCCGCACGTCAGCGGCTGCCGTCTGCGCTGGCCACTGCCGCCTGGGCCCCACCCGTCTGCGCTCTCCACTGACATCTGGGCCCAGAGCCCAGAGGGGCCCACATGTCAGAGGCAGGGCCAGTGGGCTCACTGTCAAGTGGGTCCCACCTGTCAGAGACACAGAGATTAATCCATAAAAATAAAAGATTAAAATGAAAATTCTCCAGTGGGCCCTACCTGTCAGAAATTTCATAATTTCTGGATTTATTCAAACTGAGAATTTCAAATGAGCATAACTTTCTCATTTTAAATCCAAATTCAGCCATTCAAATTTCTAAATTCGTCTAAAATCATAATCTATCCAAATATGGCCTCTATTTGAATTTTTGATTTTATTTGAATTTTGTTTGTATTTATTTGCTTTGTTTGCTTCGTCTTTTCTCGCGTAGATTCCAACGTTGTCGAAGACCTCTTCACTCCGCAGCAGGACGACCCCGAGAGCGTGCAAGAAGGAAAGTCGCCTTTGATCATCTTGAACCTATGATTTTGAAATGTTTTAATTATTTTAAATTATGTGCATTGCTATTTACATAAAGCATTAGTTCAAATCTTAAGGTATTAGTTAATCCAACTTTGTTATGCCCTCAATTGAAGTTGAATGTCATGTACCTTTGTAACCCTAGAATTTCCTTTGTCTCAATAATGAGAGTATTATAATTATTTGTGAATAATAGAATGGTAGTATAATGCTTAGTCATGCTATTTAATACCTTTGAAATCTTGAAAATGGGAAATTATGATTTGTTGTAATAACCTTGTGTTTATAAGTCTAGTGGTGATTGGAGTTGCCACTGATCTTTTAAAATAAAATACAATGTGGAAATTGGTTTAGATTAGGGTGGATGGTTGGTTTGGATTGGTGCGGCAAGCACGAGATCTTGTAAAACGTATGTTCCACTCTAATCAACTAAGGACTGACGCTTGTGTTTGTCCAGACTGAGCACTACCGTACAACCCTAAGTCTATATGGGTACGACCTAGCTGAGTAACTCATGATAGTCTAGTTTAGGTGCCAATAGTGGAAAGTGGGTGCCAGGGAGTTACTGGTTATTCACAGTGAGGGACAGGGATTTACTGTACTCATATGGCGCAAGAGGGGGCTTCGGATTGGGCAGATTTAACCCTTCTGCGGTGAAACCTCAGTGGGTGGTGTCTAGCTAGTCTAGAGTGAGGTAAAGGCTTTGTGATAATTTATCTGTGTCTCATGCCAAAGGAAGCGTGGTGACTGTTAAGATAATTTATCTCTTGGGGGTAAAGTTGTACAACCTCTGCAGAGTGTCAAACTATTCGAATAGCTGTGCCCACGGTCAAGGGCGGGCAAGGAATGCATTCACATGGTAGATTATTTTTGGTTTTGGTTTTAAAATCAAAGTTTTTGTATTCTAAGAGTGGAGGGAACTCTCGGAAGGGTATCCTGGCAGTTGGAGCCAGAGAGGGTGGATGGAACCCGCAGTTTTAAACTTGATCAATTGTAATTGGTTAGCTAGTGTTGGTAGATGGAACCTTCACTATAAAGTTAATGATAGTTCTGTTAAAACATTTACTTTATTAAATTGATGCCTTCGAAAATAATTAGTAATAATTGAAATTAAAACATTGCTTTGTGCAAAAGAACCATATAGCCTTCCTTTGTCAAGCCTTGCATCTATTGCATTTTTTCCAAGACTTGCGGAGTACTTTATGTACTCACATGCTGCACTCAAAAATAATATCCAGAGGAGTACGAAGCCCAAGAAGGAGACTACGACTACTTCGCGGGTGGATTCGACGAAGGATTCCAGGAGTTCTAGGTCGCACTTCCCCAGTCAATTACCTGTGGCGTATTGATGGGTCTCCGATGGATTTATTTTGCTTCCGCTGTGTTTTATGATTGTGCGAGGTCTTGAAACCTCAAATGTAATAATGAGACCTGTTGGTCAGTACTCTTTATAATTGTAATAATGCGTTGTTGGTTATGAATCATTTCTGTTTAACTGTGTGCACTAGCTTTGATCTGGGACTAGTGCTGTAATACACAGAGGGTCCAGGTTCGGAAATCCGGGGTCCCGACAACCCAGCTCCCCCTCTCACTCCCATCTCACTTTGGAGATAAGGTAGGGGTCACGGCCGCATCACACACTCCCCTCCTCTGCCTCTTGTCTCACACACATATCCCTCTGTCACTTTCCCCACTGCTCACCCTCTGATGAGGACATTATCTATATGGATACGAATACTACTCCTCAATCTCAAGCTATACAAAGGCCAATTACAAGGACACAAGCATGACAATTAAATTATTAGGTGAGCTTTGTTCTTAGAAATGAATAATTTTTTATTGAACATTTGCTACTACCTAAAACTTATGATGTTATTATGCTCAGGAACCAAGGCAAGGAGGGCAACCCAACACCAAGTGCAAGCTGACCAGCACATCAAGACAAGTTGACGCTTTCCTCAACTCTTCCTCAAGGTCACCTTGTCACTTTTGTCTAAGTAAAGGAATAGTTCAAGTTGGACATATTTTGGAATCCAATTCGGCTTCTAGATCAATTCACGCTCAGCCTGATAGGTCCAACTTCAAACAGCATAGAATTCGCATCCGGAGTTCATTTGGGATGTTTGAGTAATTGATGGAAAGCTTATCTTGTCCGCTTTCCAACGATCCATCCTCACCTCCAAATTCCTTATATATACATTGCAATCATTGAAGCAATTCGACGTTGATTCTGAGTCTGAGTCAAAAGGTGTCACGCCACCTAACTTGGGCCCACGGGCCTTTTACCTCCTAGGGGTGCATGCCCACTTCCTTGGCTGCCACCCCTACCCCTCTTTCTCTCTTAAATAGCCCTAGTCACTTCTCTCTTCCTTAGGCTTGTTTTAGATTGGTTTTTCCACCGTGAAAACTTTGTTGTGTGTTCTTTTATCGACTAGACCAACAACTATGATTTGCATGCCTCAACTCATGTGAATTCATATTTCCTATTTGCAATTTTCACATTGCTTGTGTATTTTGTTCTTACTTATTCTTCGAATGCTCATAGGAATTGAACCTCGTGTTTATGTCAACTACATTCTTAGCATGGTTGATAATAACTCAGAGTATGGTTTAGCGATTATTTGGTGATCTGATTGTGGCTGGTTGGAAGCCTATAAGGTAAAAGTTGTACCTCCACAAATTGACGTATCATTCTATCGGAAGATCAAGACCCAACTTTTACATCATCCTTTCCTTCTAAAAGTCATTTCTTTCAGCCATTACTATTCATTTTTAGCTAAAAATCATTGACAATAGCCAATATGAACATGCCCCCAACATTTTCAGAGACCAATTGGTAGCCTCTTATGCTATCTTGAAGTTGACTTTGGTTAATGTTTGAGATGGATTTTGTAGGTATCAACACAACTACAGAAGCAAGGCATTAACAAATATGTTATGAATCATCCAAGAGATCAAGGTGAAGCACCTTGAGTTCGTTGACTTCAGTCCTGCTACCAAAGAAACTTTGTGTAACATGGTTTGATGTAGCTCCGGTTTTTCTTTCTTCTATGCTACTGAAATATTGTAATTTTGGTGTTCATTTTAACTAAAAGAGCTAGTTCCTAAAAAAAGTCAACCATGGTTCCAATGTTGTTTCTCTAAATATGCATATCTTTGGAGTGTTGTTGACCTAATTTTCTGTAATCAAAAAGGGCTTCACGTAGTGTGAAGCCAAAAGCTTCCTTGGCCGCTGTGTCAACACCATTAGCATCACGCACAAGCTCGTAGTCTGCACCTACTGACAATAACAGACTTAGGACAAAATTTTAGCCGAGACAAACCTAAATATGGCTAATTTGTGACAAATAAGTGGATTTATGTATCATACATGCGAAGTTCACAACACACCCAGGACTCAACGTATGGCTCGAATGTGCCTTGGTAGCTCAAATGCTTGTGTTTGGGCCATGCCCCATATGGCCAGCCATGGTCCATCAGAGGAGAGGCACGCGGCGTAGGTTTCCTCTACTTGCTTTTGTCGGCCTTCACGTGGGCTTGCATCGTCTAGAAGAATAAGACACTCGATGCCATCTTCAAGTAGAAGAAGCCAAGAATTTCTTGGAGGTGCTACCGAGCATACTGGCTGGGGGTGGGGGTTACTAGCACCAGAGCGTGGGCTCGAGCCCCTCCTCCCCTTGATTCACCTTGGATTCAGGGACTACCAAAATGTCGTCTAAGCACACCATATATGACATGATGGTTTACCCATGACAGATAGGTAATATTGATACCCATCTCAAGATATATTTTCCAAACCAATTGTCCTACAAAATTGCATAACAAAAAATAATGTATATGATAATTAAAATGTCCGATGCTATTAAAGTTGCTCCCAATTTTCTACTTAAGTTGTTCTGAAGTAAAATTCATCCCCTTTCCACCAACAAGAACTAAACTAATTGTGAAACAATAAAAGTGAAGCAAAACAAGGGGAAAAGAAAAGGAATGTAAAAGCAAATGTTTGGACCTAACTATAGAATGGACCAAAAAATATGAACACAAAATTTTAAAACTAAAAAAATGAAAAGAGGAGAATAAAAGTACAAGAGATAACTCTCACTTCTTGCCAAAACTAAAAGAAGGCCCATAGAGAAAGATCCCTACCTCGTTTACCTCGCATATCCATCGAACTACACTGCCACTCCCTACTTGGAGTTGTACATCTCACCCCTGGTCCCTACTCCCTAGGCTGAAGTCAAATCTCGACAGGTAGTTGAATTGATAGAGGTTAGTGTGAGCACCTACATTAGACTCGTTTTTTCATGCAATTTGGTGTTTTTCAAGAATGATTGGAACAATAGGGAAAATTTACCTATTTAAATTATATTTACACCCCATTTGGCTCCTAGGTATTGGCCCTAAAATTATAGAATTGGAATTCAATTTCAAAGACGTAATTGTTTGCTGCCACCTAGAATTAAATTGATGATTCCACAGCCAATTCTAAGAGGTATGATAGAACTACAATGTAACATCCCAAAAATTTACTTTCTGAAAAATTTAAATTCAAATTAATTACTTTAAAGTATTTGAGTTTTATTTGGATTTGCCCTGAATTTCTGTTTTTGAAAACTGGATCTGAAAAGTATTTTAAGTAAAACCTAAAATTATTATTAAATAAAAAGATATTTTGAATTTCTATAAAAATCCTAATTCAAATTAATTATTTGGAGTTATTTGGCTTTTATTTGGTTTCCTAGATTTTTTGGAGTTTAAAACCTATTTTTGAAAATAAAAAGTATTTCAAGTATGAAAATTAAATACCAACATTAGTTGGAAGTATTTGTATTAAGTCCAAAACTTATCCAGGAACTTCTGTGAATTGTTCTGGAATTTTTGGAATTTATTTCATATTTTTCTGAGCTTTATTGGATTTTCTAGCGATTTCTGAAAATCTGAAATCAAAAATCAAAAATTTAAAATCCCCTCCCCTCCGGCCTCCGCGTGACACCTGGCCGGCCTGGATCTCACCCGTGCCCCGCCTTGGCCCATCCCCCGCGCGCCCGGCCCATCTGACCCGTCCGCCCGCGCTCTTCCCCTCGCCCTCCGATCGCCATCCGACGCCCGCGCCCCTCTCGCCCTCTCTCTCTCTGCCGCCGGGGCCCACCCGTCAGGCTGTCTCCCTCCTCCCGCCCACCATCTTCCTCCTTCCCAGCCGCGCCGCCGCCAGGCCGTTGCGCCTCCTCCGCCCTAGCCGGCATCCCCGCTCTCCCGCGCGCGGCCCACCTCCCTTTCTTCCCCCGCAAGTCGGGCACCCGCCTCCTCCCCCAATCCCCGCGCCCTTCTTTCCTTCCGCGCCCCCTTTCCTCTTCCCCCCCCCCCTCTTTCCTTTCCGCCGCCGCCATCTCCGGCGAGAAATGCGCGCCGCCCTGCTCCCCCTCCGCCCTATAAAAGGCCCCCCGGCTCCTTCACAACCCGCCCCACCTCCCTCTGCCCTCGTCTCCCTCTCCCCGGTGCCCGAGCAGCCCCGCACTGAGCTCACCCCGTGCGCGCGCCGGCGAGCTCCTCCGGCGAGAAATCGCCGTTGCTCCGATCGCCCTCGAGCCCCGCTGACGCTACCCCCAGCTTCGCCGCGCCCGTGCGCACCTCGGCCACCCTTCAGCCGTCCCTCCCCGCCGCCGGAAAGCCATCGCCGCCGTAGCCCGAGCCGCGCCACCGCCCTCCTCGTCGCCGACGCGTCTGCGGCCACCCTCGGTAACCGCTGCCCCTACCGCTGTGTTCCCCGTGCGCCCCTATGCCCCGTCAGCACCCGTGCCACCTCGGTCGTCCTTCCCCTCCGTGGGCTCGGTCTATAGACCCCAGGCCCACATGTCAGCCCCTCCCCCTCTTTTCCTATTGAAAAATAATTCACCTGAAATTAAATTCCATGCTGACGTCATAATTCGAGATTTCCTTTAGAAAAATAATTCCAATAATTCAGTTTTTCTATTTTCCCTCTTTTCAAACTTCCCGAAGCCCGTTCTTCTTCGTCCTAACTCCGTTTGAGCCCATTCAAATTTCTAAATTCATCAAAAATTCCAAACTATCCATTTCTTCCATCCTTTCAAATATTTAAAATTTATTTGATATTTCAAATATTTAAATTTCAAATTCCAATACCTAGTTTAATTTCAAAGCCTCAGTTCCATTCCAAATTTTCTGTGCACTTTCAAAATTCAAATTCAAATCTTGCAAACTCTCCATAAAATCCATTCTATCTTTCTTGGTCCAAATATTGTCTCAATAATTTCTTCTCCCAACCGATCTTCCAGATATTCGTTCTCCCTCGTGTGAACCCTAAATCCGCTGAATCTTTCTCCTAAATCCGTATGAAATCATAAAATTCCTTCCAGTAAATATATATTACATTTGTGATTTTATTTGTGTTTATTTGTTCGTTTGTTTTGTCGTTTCGCGCGTAGAACCCGACGTCGCCGAAGAGTTTGTCGAGCCGCAGCAAGAGGATCCAACCGGTGCACAAGAAGGCAAGTCTCATTTGATCATATCGAACCTATGATTTTGAAATATTTTAATTATTTTAAATTATGTGCATTGCTATTTACATAAAACATTAGTTCAAGTCTTAAGGTAATAGTTAATCCAACCTTGTTATGCCCTCACTTGAAGTTGATATATTAAATTATTGGTATTAGAATGGTAGAACAATGCTTAGCCATGCTATTTAATACCTTTGGAATCTTGAAATTGGGAAATTATGATTTATTGTAATACCCTTGTGTTTACAAATTTAGTGGTAATTGGAGTTACCACTGTTCTTTTAAAATAAACTAAAATGTGAAAGTTGGTTTAGATTAGGGTGGATGGTTGGTTTGGTTTGGTGCAGCAAGCACGAGATCTTGTTAACTGTATGTTCCACCCTAGTCAATTAAGGACCGACGCTTGTGTTTGTCCAGACTGAGCATTAACCGTACAACCACAAGTCTATATGGGTACGACCTAGCTGACTAACTTATGATAGTATAGTTTAGGTGCCACCAGTGGAAAGTGGGTGCCAGGGATGGACTGGTTATTCACAGTGAGGGACAGGGATTTACTGTACTCATATGGCGCAAGAGGGGGCTTCGGTTCGGGCAGTTAGCCTACCTGCGGTGAAACCTCAGCGGGTGGTATCTAGCTAGATTAGAGTAAGGTAAAGTCTTTGTGATATTTTATCTGGGTCTCATGCCAAAGGAAGCGTGTTGACTTTTAGGATAATTTATCTCTTGTGGGTAAAGTTGTACAACCTCTGCAGAGTGTAAAACTATTCGAATAGCCGTGCCCACGGTCAAGGGCGGGCAAGGAATGCTTTCACATGGTAGATTTCTGGTTTTGGTTTTAAAATTAAAGTTTTGTATTCCGAGAGTGGAGGGAACTCTTGGAAGGGAATCCTGGCAGTTGGAGCCAGAGAGGGTGGATGTAACCCGCAGTAAGTAACTTGATCAAATTGGTTAGCTAGTGTTGGTAGTTGGAACCTTCACTAGAAAGTTAATGTTAGTTCTGTTAAAACAACTACTTCATTTAAATGATGCCTTCGAAAATAATTAGAAGTAATTAAATGAAAATGTTGCTTTGTGCAAAAAGAACCATATAGCCTTCCTTTGTCAAGCCTTGCATCTATTGCATTTTTCCCAAGACTTGCGGAGTACTTTATGTACGCACATGCTACACTCAAAAATAATAACCAGAGGAGTACGAAGCTCAAGAAGGCGACTACGACTTCTTCACAGGTGGATTCGACGAAGGATTCCAGGAGTTCTAGGTCGCGCTTCCCCAGTCAATTGCCTGTGGCGTATTGATGGGTCTTCACCGAGTTTATCTTTTGCTTCCGCTGTATTTCGTGTGTGTGTGAGGTCTTGAAACCTCAATTGTAATAATGAGACCTTTCGGTCTGTACTCTTTAATATTGTAATAAAGCGTTGCTGGTGATGTATTCATTTCTGTTTAACTGTGTGCACTAGCTTTGATCTGGGACTAGTGCAGTAATACACAGAGGGTCCGGGTTTGGAAATCCAGGGTCCCGACATACAAGCAATTTTTAACTTACACAAGTTATTTATCTGGAATTCATTTCTACAAAATTAAGTAGAAGTTTGGTATTTAGAATTTCAAACTCACATTCACATCATAAATTTTTTTACAAAATCAACTAAAATTTATTAGAGATGATTCGGTATATAGAGAAGCTAATTTGTGCACATTGGTGGGTCTAAGTGCACAAGTGGCTCCCACAGCCTTTGTAGACAATGATTTCGTAATATTTCAGTATTTGGAATTTGAATCTCGTGTTCACATTATAACTTTTTCATGAAATTGTTTAAAATTTATTGGAGATGATTTAGTGTATAGAGAAGCTACCTTTTGCACATTGGTGAACCTAGGTGCACAAGTGGGTCCCACAGTCTTGTAGAATTCGAAATAGCATCCAAACAGAAAATTTGGATTTTGAATTGGCTTAAATCAAACTCAAATTCAAATTCAACTACAATACGAGTTGGAATCCAATTGAATGAATTAAATTCAATTCTAGACAACCAAACATGGTGTTAGAGTTTTTATAAGAATGCCATAGTTGTTTGATGTAGTTCCACATGATTTTAGAGATTGTTTATATTCGGGAAAATGTTTTGTGTTTTAGGTATTATGCATTCATCATTGACTTCTTATATGTTTGAAGTTTTATTTGGACATCGTTGGGAAAAGTAATTATATCTTTTTACTTGATCATATAATCTAGAGAGAGAGAGAAGGTAAATTAGGTTCCGGTTCTTATTTAGTTTCGTGCAATATGAATTCTACCTATATGGCATCTATAGATGAAGAGAAAATGATGAATATTAAATATATAAAGGAAACTCAAATGACTAAGGTATTAACTTGGTTGATATGATGAGAACTAAGTCACGTATTATTACTATTAATATAAGATTTTATTACTATTAACCGGGTCATCGCTTCCATCATCTAAATTCATATATTAAGAAACCATGAGTACAAAAGTACTTAGCAAGTCCTTATACCAGAATGCAGGTATGTGTGTACACACACACATGTAAGGCTTAACAAATGAAATGTCTTGTGTTTCTTTTAGCATAAAAATAGTTTGTCAAATATCATACTATAGCTAGTTTCAAAATCTATGACTTCGCCATTCTTTTAACTAAAACTAAAATGTCCAATTTCAATTAAATTCGTGAGGGCGAACTCTCTTCACAGTTGTTCACCATGTCCATTCCATAAGAACCATTCCATATCCATTTCCATACTAAGATACCATGTCCATTTCCATACCAAGATACCATATCCATTTCCCACACTTTCATCCATAACCACTATTAACTAGTAACGATTATTTTATGAAAACTATGCGAGTGTGGTATTTTTACACTTTGCCCATGACCAGGGTATGACTATTTGAATAGATTTTTAACACTCTGTAGAGGTTGTATAACTTTACTCATAAGATATTATTACTCATAATGTCGCCATTACACGCTTCTGTAGGCGTGTGACTGAGAAAATCATAACAAAACTTTTACAATGCTTAGTCTCGATGCTTTCACCTACTCTGAAGGTGAGACCCCTCAACACTGGGATAGTGACCATTACGGGTCACCCCAGAATGCAATTGTTACAGGCAACATTTTCAATTAAAGACCACCATTGTTAGGTAGTCTACAACCCTTCATGTTTAAAGAAATCCACACAGGAGCGTGGGTCGCTTCTAGAATAATCACAATAGAAATCCATCTACCAATCTATTGCATAGGAGTCCACACCAAAACTAAGCAAATTAGTTGGCCAGATCAATCCCATATTTGATTTGTGGTTGCACGATTTAGGTGTAGAAAAGAGCAGCACAAGATTGGGTCCTTAATCGACTTAGGTGAGACAAGCTAACAAATCTAGATCTCATGTGCTATGACACTGGTTTCATCGCAACCACTCAGCCAAGTCTCCACCAATTTATAAAACATGTTCTTGTTTCTGGTGGTAAGCCATGTTACCATTCCCGTTACTACACAATGTCTCAAGTGTTTGTTATCAATATTTGTGTTGTATTTCAATTTACTACTAATGCATTTCTAAGCACAACTCATGATGCATTCATTACTTCAACTTCATCAACACATGATGGGTTTTCACATGACTTAATGATCAACATATAATCATCTCCTTTTGGACATGTATCAACTCATGATGCATCCACCACTTGATGATTTTTACCATATGAAGTCATCTCAAGTCTTCGTCATTTGTGGGACCTAATCTATTCATCTAACTTATGAAAAATGTTAGTTTACAAAACAATTACCATTAATTACCAAACTTTACCATTAACACATAATGAAGGGACTAGATTCTACAATATTTCTTTTTTTGGTAATTCATGACAATCTCACCAAATAATGAGATAAATATTGTATTTGCGAGTATACAATATGCACACAACACTTGTATACTCTAAGATAAGCTTTAAGCAAAGTTTACTTATCCGATTGTCATTAATCATTTAACCATTAATACATAATGGAGAAGTTAGATGACAACTCAATTGCAAATGAGTATATGTAAACTACACAAGCTATATATACTCAAGGATGTGTTTCAAAATAAAGATCGTAAATATGTGTATTAAAGGAAATATTGATCAATACTTATAAAGTCACAAAACATAGAGTGAACTCCCCTAAATGTGTGTATACAAGTATGTGTAATGAAGACATATGCACATATTTATTTTGGACTATTGTGGAGTTCAATTTATATTTTGGATCCAAAAAATGCTCTAATATATAAGAATGTGATTTTGAATGCATACATCTTTGATTTAACCTTTTCATTCAAATGAGATTAAGCAATAATATACTTAAACAAACATATTAGTCTCATGTATAGATTTGTCATTTAATCATATATTTGGATGTGAGAAATACAACGAGATTATAAGAAAGATATCAAATGCATACTTCAATGATTTTACCTTTTTCATCCATATGAGACTAAGTAATATCATAATCAATAAATAAGGTTAGTCTCACAAATGCATTTATCATTATCACCAAAACCTTGTAATAGTATTTGTCATTATCACCAAAATTAACTTGAATGGAGCATGATCTTTTAGCGCATGAGAGAGGAAGAGGGAGGGTGAGCAGTGATAGGATGAGGTCAAAACGATGTGATGAGGTCATGACGGCGTTGCGCTCGAGGTTGCAGAGGCTGGCGTGGCTCCTGGCACGTGACACGTTTGTACGGCGAGCAGGCAAGCGTGAGAGAGAGAGAGAGCTAGCATGGAGAAGAAGCACATTGCTTCTCTTCACGCTACCTCGTGGGATCGATGGAGCCCACATGGAAGTGAAAGCGAGAGAGTGGGGAGAGTTGGCTGTGGACGAGCGAGCGAGAGTGCTAGCGAGTGGGCCAGTTGGCTAGGCCGCTGAGAGGAAAAGAAGAAGGGGCAGGTTGGAATTTGGCCCAAGGTGGGAAAAGAAATTAGTTTAAACTTTTATTCGAGATTTAATTTGCTTTTGAATTTGATAGGGTATTTGCACACAGAAATTTGAGGGTAATTTTGTTAGCACTCCATTAACTTTTAGAAAATTCCAAATTTCACTTTTGAGCCAAGGAATTTATTTTAAAATTCTTAAAGTTAAGCAAGGCTTTAGAAAATACACCAAATTTTTTTAAATCCATGAAAGCATGCAAGTTTTATTTGGAAGCAAATTTGGGCTGTTAAACACTAATACCCTTAATATACATTAATCATGCTGTTAGTATGCTGCAAATTGGGTCTAGTTATGCAAAACGCAGCTCACAGGCTAGGTCAGGGGAAATGGGCTAGCTAACCAAACACGCCTTTAATATCGAACAACCCACACGTCCTACTCTTTAATATCGAAGAACACACCTTTAATAATATCAAACTCCCAACACGTTGTCGCCCATTCCTCTTCCCTAGATCATCGCCGTCATCTTCTCTCCACCCTCTTGCTCCGGTCTCTCTCTTCCCCTAGTTAACACCGAAGAACACTGGGAAGGAAAAATTAAGGAACTCATCTCCACTACCGTGATTCTTGCAGGTCCGGGGAGAACCCGTGTCCCTGTCCGCCGAACACGCGCGCCGCCACCGAGAAAGGGTGGCACTCCTGCCACCTCGAAGCGAAGAAGCGAAGGAGTTATCTCTCGTAGGAAGCGTCGTCGTCGTCCTCCGCGCTACTGGGCTGGCGTTGAGTGGAGATCCATCCCGTCCCGGCTTTGCTTGGATTGATTTCTTCTTTTGCTGGTAAGGAAGCCCTAGCTTGCTTGGATTGTTATTCTATCAGTTTGTTCTGGGGGATCATTTCTTTGCTGCGAGCAATCAATCTAATCCAAATAGTTCTCTCTCCAATCCAACCCACGCTGTTTGTTGCGGATTTGTTGGCTGCGTGGTGGAGTACTGGATTTACTATTGATAACAGTTTATTTTCCTAAATTTTGGGGGGTTCAACTGAACCTACATGCCCCACGTTAGGTCCGCCTTTGCCTGAACTAACACTGCACAACTACTGACAGCAGCAGGTTTATGTTCAAAGAAATTTGGGGGGTTCAACTGAACCTACATGCCCCACGTTAGGTCCGCCTTTGCCTGAACTAACACTGCACAACTACTGACAGCAGCAGGTTTATGTTCAAAGAAATTTGGGGGGTTCAACTGATTGCGCACTAGGGGCGTGTCTGAGTTCTCTCTAGTTATAATTCCAGTCATGCTGGGGATGGTTGTATTTATACTAAGTTTCTGTATCCGCCATTGGTCTTGTATCCGTCATATCTTGTCGGGTCGACCGTTCTGCGCCATGGGTGTGTTTTAGTTCTCCAGTCATGCTGGAGATGGTTGCATTTATAATAAGTTTCTGTGTCTGCAATTGGTTGTGTACCCTTTATGATTTTAGGTAACATTTGTTTCCTTTTGGGCAGGACTTGGAAGGTTCTTGGATGGTCACGTGCTTGGCGCTGATTGGCGGAAAACTTTGTGGGACTCCAAGGCCCAATATTTCGAGAATCCGTTGTGACGCCGTGGCTGTTTGTCCTTTGTGAGAAGCGCCGAAATGGAGTGCAACAAGGATGAGGCCCTTAGGGTGAAGGGGATTGCAGAGAGGAAGTTTGAATCCAAGGACCTGCAGGGGGCCAAGAAGTTTGCCCTCAAGGCCCAGGCTCTCTTTCCTGGGCTTGAAGGTATTGTTCAGATGATTACCACCTTGGATATCTATCTTGCTTCGGAGGTGAAGATTGCTGGGGAGAAGGACTGGTACTCTATCCTTTCTGTGGACAAATCAGCGGATGATGAGACTTTGAAGAAGCAGTACAGGAAGTTGGCTCTTCAGCTCCATCCTGACAAGAACAAGTCAGTGGGTGCTGAGGGTGGTTTCCAGATTGTCAAAGAGGCATGGACTGTGCTGTCTGACAAAACCAAGAGAGCGTTGTATGACCAAAAGAGGAAATTAATGGTATTCCAACAGAAGACATCTCAATCAAATAAAGCAAGTGCAGCTCCTGGTGCAGCCGATGGCTTCTATAATTTTGCAGCCAATGCTGCTGCTTCCAAGGCAAGAGCAAACAAACAAAAAGCAGGATCAGCAACATCTGCAGTGCGCCAGCGCCAGCACCCGCCCCCGCCCCCTCCCTATCAGGCTCCAGCTCCTGCTCCACTTCCGGCAACCTCATGTAACAAATGCAAGCTGAATTATGGATATGGACACCTCAGAGTATATCTAAATCACAATCTTGTCTGCCCTAGCTGCCGTGAGCCGTTCCTAGCAAAAGAGGTGCCAATGCCACCAACAGGCAATGTTCATGCAGAATGGGATTCGAATATCAGTGGTGCAAATCAAAATGCAAGCACTAGTAAAACTTTCCAGTGGGGTCCATTCTCAAGGACAGCTGGTGCAACTAGTGCTACTGCATCATCTGCTGATGCTGCTGCTCAAGCTGCTAACGTGGTTCATCAGACATACGAGAAAGTTAGGAGAGAGAGGGAGAAGGCACAAGCAGCAGCAAGAATGGAAGAGTCTCTTCGGAGGAAGTACAATCCTCTAAAAAGGCAAGCATTCAGAGAACGTTAACCTTGGAACAGGTGACGTTGCATCTAGAAAGAAGATGAAAACTATGGGTAAACATGGAGTTGGTTCTTCGTCCATTGTATCAGGTCCAGGGGTCAATTATTTTAGAGTGCCATGTGGAAGTATATCATTTTCTACCAACAGTGGAGCCTATGGGTTTCAAGGTGTTAATGGTGAACCCAACTGGAAACCCAGATTTCCTACTCGCATCAGCTTTAACCAAGACCTTCTCTCAGTTGGATGTTAGGGGTATTTTGATGGAAAAAATGAAGAGCGATTTGAGGGACAAGCTAAAGGAGATAAAATGTAAAACATCTGCTGCTAATGGAAAGCAAGCAAGAAACATGTGGTTAAAGAAAATGTTGAGGATAATGAAACTCTTGCATCAGATGATTTGACTGCAAATAAAGATGTTCGTGTTGATCCAGAGGAGAATGATTCTGGTAATAACACAGATGCTGAAAATGATGATGATGACCCTTTTTTATAGTGTTCCTGATCCTGACTTCCATGATTTTGATAAGGATCGCACTGAGGAATCTTTTCAGAGTGATCAAGTTTGGGCTTCATATGATGATGAAGATGGTATGCCTCGTTATTATGCATTTATTCAGAAAATTCTCTCCTTGAAACCATTTAAGCTCAAAATAAGCTTTCTCACATCAAGGACGAATAGTGAATTTGGGCTTTGAATTGGTTGTCTTCTGGCTTCACAAAGAGATGTGGTGATTTCAGGATATGTAGATATGAAACCTGTGATGTACTCAACATGTTCTCTCACCAGATTAAATGGGAGAAAGGTCCACGTGGGATGATAAAAATTTATCCACACAAAGGTGACATCTGGGCTGTGTATCGAAATTGGTCCCCTGACTGGAATGAAGATACCCCAGATGATTTGCTACATGTCTATGATGTGGTTGAGGTACTGGATGATTATGTTGAAGATCATGGCATTTCTGTCATTCCCTTGGTTAAGATTGCTGGATTTCGAACAGTTTTTGAGCGTCATCAGGACCTGAATGTCACCAAGAGGATTCCAAAAGAAGAGATGTTTCAATTTTCACATCAGGTGCCCTTTTATAGGATGTCAGGGGAAGAAGCTCTAAATGTCCCTAAAGATAGCTATGAGCTAGACCCAGCTGCTATTTCTAAAGAACTTCAAGAGATGTCAGAAACAGTGCAGGAGGCAGAAGCAACTTCTGAATGCTGATTAAAGCTGTTGCTGCTGATTCTAAGATGCCTTTGTTGACCTACCATTTTAAGCAGATATTTGTTGACATTTGCTAGTTTCTACAGTTCCTAGCCTCTATTGTTTTTAACCAATACCTTCAATGTTATCACGGCGATAAGGCGATAAGGCGAGGCGAGGCGCCAGACTACCTTCACACCTTTTAGGCGAGTATGGCGTGCGGCGAGGCGACGCCATACTCACATCCCATGAGTCCCTTCTAATAGCATTACTGCCATAGAGCAACTTAGTAGTTAGCAAACTATTAACACCTTCTAATAGCATTGCTATCATTGAGCAATCTAGTACGTTAGCAAACAATCACAGCACACAGTAGCAAACAATCACAGCAGCAAACAGCACACTACACTACTACAGCCACATACCTACCGCCGCGAGCAAACAATCCAGCGCAACTCGCTCATCTGTCTCGCACTCAGCCGCCTCGGCTCCTCCGCTCGCTCTCATCTCTCTCGCTCGGCGCTCGCTCCGCCTCCCTTGGTCCCTCCCTTCTCCCCGCGCGCCTCCGCCTCGACCCCCTCCCCTGCTCCCCCTCGCCCTCCCTCTCATCCTCCCCCTCTCTGTCGGCGTCACGCCGGCAGAGAGGGGGAGGATGAGAGGGAGGGGGAGGGGGAGCAGGGGAGGGAGGGGGGCGAGGCGGAGGCGGAGCCAGTGAGCCACCATGGGGAGCGCGGGGAGAAGGGAGGGACCGAGGGAGGTGAAGGTCGGCAAGGACGGGGAGGTAGGGGGAGGATGAGGCCGGGGAGGAGGCAGGGGAGCTAGGGCGTACCTGGAGATGGAGGCCGCAGCAGATGGAGCGGCGGCGGCGTGGAGGCCCGGAGGTAGGCGGCCGGTTCAGAGCCTCGGAGGGAGGCGGCCAGCTCGGAGCCTCGGAGGGAGGCGGCGGCGTGGAGGCCCGGAGGGAGGCGGCGGCGTGGAGGCCCTTCGCTTCGCCCATCGCCCGAGGTCGCCGCCTCCGAGTCCCTTCGCTTCGCCTGCCGAATGTATCGGGTAACCCTAACCCCATTTTGCCCCCCCCCCTCACTTATTCTCCCGCGCTCGCTCCCTCCCTTCCTCCATTTTCCCGCCTGGCACAGGGGTATGGCGGGCGCCTTGCGCTTGCGACGCGTCGTCCCGGCCATGGCGACGACTAGGCGACGCCTTCGGCTCCGAGGCGGACGCCATACGCATCCGTGGCGAGGCGACGGCCGTGGCGAGGCGACGGCCGTGGCGGCAGCTCCAGGCCGCTCCGACGCCAAAGCGCCGCTTAGGCGACGACAAGGCGACGCCTTAACAACATTGATTACCTTTGCACACAAGGATTAGTATGGGGCTAGTCATTCAGGAGTCAGCTGCTTCTGTTGTAATTTTGGGTGCTCTGACATAAATTTTGTTGCGATAACTATACTTTTAAGTAACTCTAGATGGGTGGAAAACTAATGTGAAGCTCGTGTGGCAATCTCAGTGAAAGCTTTTAGGCTAATTAAGGTCAGTGTTGACATATGTTTTTTCTTGAGTGGAGCTAATGTTTCTCGTCTGGAGATGCTGATCTAAGCAGTAGTTCATGTCAATGTGTTCTACTATTTCAATAGCATCCGTAGATTGTATGTGATAAAAAAAATTAATTTGACTTCAATCAATTAGTATCATATATTAGAGTCCTATTTATAAATGACATTCTTTTTGGATATCTTTGCATGATCTTATTTGTGTATGCCTGAATTGATTTACTGATGAAAACTACTTTCATTTCCAAGCTGATTCAGTTTGCTGTATAATAGATGTATTGTGTTAAGATTTTGTATGCACATAATAAATGCTCGTAAACATCATAAGGGAGGTAAGGAACTGTACAAACTTTAAGGTGAAACAGAACCACGGATTTTCTTCTGACCTCAAAATTGTCTCATGTACCAGTTTTGGCAACAGAACCATATCCTTCTGTGCAAAAGAGACTAAGTAGCACGCTTCTTGGGAACCAAAAGTGATTGTTATTTTAAGAAAAAACTTAAAGGGGTTCAGCACATAGAACATCATGCTTGCAGTCATATCATGATTTGGTATGGAATGAGGACAAACCTGCGAGTAATTATGGCATGCTGATTTATCACCCGAAATTGAAATTCCAGATAGCTGTCATTCTTATTTCCTTGATATCTGGCATGTAAGCTGCATGGGTGTATCAGCAATAAGTCAATTTTGCCAACATGGCATAAGTGGAATAAGCTAATCCATGCTGTAGCTTGTATGGCTTGTTTTCTTCTGAAGGTGGATATTATGGCAGTTCTTAGCAAGGTTGGAAAAACCGGTTCCGGAGAGAATCCCGGTCGCCGGGCGGTACCGGTAACCGGCCGGTTACCGCCCGGTAACCGGAAATCCCGGTGTAAAACCGGAAGAAATTTGTCAAACGCTTTTTTTTGTCGGGGCGGGAGGCGGCCGGTAACCGGCCGGTTACCGGTTTTACCGGCGAAAAAACCGGAAAACCGGTGCTTGCTGCTGCTGCTGCTGCGTGTTGCTGCTGCTGCTGCTTGCTGAGTGCTGCTGCTGCTCCCTCCTGCTGCTCTCAAGCCTCAATAATGCGAGTTACTACTGCTGCTTGCTGCTGCTGTCCTGTAGCCTCACTTTTGTCTCCCCACATGCACAAAACATCAAGAGTTCACCAGCAAAAGCAAAAGCAAAAGCCCCATGGACCCTACATGTCTCCAATCTGATTAGTAAGCATCCAATGCAGGCTACAGTGCATCTACAAATTCAAATTTTCGCATTTCATATTTCGGGCGGTAATTTTTGTACCGGTCTCCGGCGGTAATTCCGGTTACCGGCGGTTACCGGCCGGTAACCGCCGGTAACCCTAACCCTGGTTCTTAGTGTTCATTCTGAATTAACTCTGCTCATAAGTTTTGGCTTTCTGTATAAGTTACTAATCCTTGCTATCTCATATAAATGGTAAAATCAAAGTAGGCATTTTGCATCTTTAATGCTGTAAGCTTGTTTGGTATGAATTGAGTTGGACAAGTCCCAGCTGACATATGCTTGGGCAGTATTGAAACAGGAAAGAATAAATTCCATAGTTGTTTTAGACAGTGGGCAAAATTTGAAGTTATGGCAAATACAGTTGGCCTTTAGTCTTTATGATTTGAATACCTGGCGTTGTTGGTACTGTAGAGAACGACACGAAGTGGGAGAATTTTCATGGCTTGTGTTTGTTTAACCTGAAAATAAAGCGGGAACTATTTGTTGAATATTCCACTATTTTTTACATTGGCATAAAGGAGTTGGTAAATTTCGTCAATTATCCAAGAGAGAACATGATGGCCACAATGTGAACTACCATTAAGGGCATGTTTGGTGTTGCAAAAATTAGGTTTCTCACCAAAATAAGCTCAAGTTAAGATCAAACGGTTGGCTTATCTTGTGGTTAGCTTAAATGCTTCTTACATTGACAAGTTCAATCCAGTGGGAGGTGACTTTTGGGTTAATATGTTTGCTGGACCTTATATGATGGGTTTGTGCAAATTGCTAAAGTATATTGTATATGCATTGCTATTAGTCTCTTGTATAGGGTCTTTTTTTTTTTTGCATATTTTCCTGCACTTGTACTCATGTATATCTGCCCCTTTTTGGTCTATTCAATTGATTTGGGCTCTATTGCAACATGGTATCAAAGCTAGGGCTCACCCTAGCCTCTGCTCCTGGCTACGCTGCGTTTCCCTTCTTGGCCGACCACTGGCGACCACCTCTGCCATCACTGTGTCCTCCTAGATTGTAGCCACGCCTCCTCCTCTACTTGTCTCTGCCAAATCCGTCCTAATGCTGTTGTGTCCTCTCAGGTCGTTGCGCCACCGCTTGTAGGCCACTGTGCCGCCACCATAAGGTGCCACCCTCTGTATCTCGAGCCGCCCACTGCACCGGCTGCCGCCGTTACCCCTTGTACCAACCGACACCATTGCCCTCTGTAGTTGCTCTTCCTTTTGAGCCACGATCGCTGATTCTGGCCAGTGCCGTTGGAAAATGCTGCTCCTTTAGAAACGCTTTGCTACCGGCCACTTCTTCTTCAGGCCATGGAGCTATGATTCCCCCGTTCGGTATCAAGTTGTATTTGACCAACTACAGGGAATGGGCATTGCTTATGCGGGTCACTCCAAATGGCCGACGTCTTTAGGAGAACGTCATGGGTGCGAGGCCCTATCCTTTAGTTCTCATTTCTCCAACTGCTCCTCGGCCATCTCTTGATGAGGCTATCGAGGCCTATCAGTTGGCGTGGTGATGACGCTAGGTCTCCATCACCATGGACATTATCGAGCTATCGACAACTTAGCAGATGTGGGAGCACCTTCAGCAACACTGCAGTCGAGTAGTGTGATGCTCTCTACTACTCTACTGCAGCAGTTTCTGGTATTTCAGCGAATGTACTGCTTTCTGGTGCCAACTTGACTCCCTAGACCCTCCTTGTCGAGTTTGTGCTTGTCATGAGACTCAGAGAGCACACAATGACAAGTGTTGGCTTTACGACTTAGTCATGCGCCTTTGTCCGGAGTTCGAGCCTGTCAGGGCTCAGTTGTGGAGTCTATCTCGATCAACATGGTCGAGGCCCTTGTTACCCTTAGCGCTGAGGGAGATTAGGCTTCATAGCACATTTGAGCAGCCCTCGCTGGCTGTCCTAGCTGCACCTTTGGCCCCTCCTACTGTTCCAACTACTCCTACACCAGCTCTGATAAGTACTCCAATAGCTGCCCCTGTTGTTGCTTCCTCCGCTATAGGTGTTTAGTACAACTACTGCAAGAACTTCAACCATGACTACCATAATTGCATGATTAGGAGGAAGAGGGACAAAAACAACCGCAGGGGTAGTCACCCAAAGTGGGATGGGTCACGAGCCTCCTCTACGGGAGACTCACATAGTGACACCGCTCAACTAGTCACTGCTCTGCTTCAGCGCCTCACTTACTAGGGCATGTCTGGATCTGTTAGTCTGGCTTAGTCTTCTCCTAGGTAATTGTTGGGTTCTTGATTCTAATGCCTCTTTCCATACGACACCAGCCTCTGCTTCACTCACTTCTACAGGACCTCCTGATTGTTGGGAAATAGTCCTACATGGATTGTGGGAAAGAAAAAGTATAACTTATAAGTGTGAGGAGCCTCCACTTATTGAACTAGTCTTTTAGAGAAGAAGGCACAATACTACTTATAAGGTTGTTGCCTGAGATGCTTGCTTGAGGGCAGCCCATGGACTTAGGTGCGCAGGGTGCGCAGCCCATTTAAGACCTAGGGACCGGGGAGTAAACCTGGTTGGACCTAGCGAGGTGCCAGGGTCTGGATTCTAATAGTGGTATCAGAGTCCAGGCACCTAACATCTCTCAGGAGTGTGGTGTGCACAATCATAAGTGCGGGGAGTTGTTGGGAAATAATCCCATATGTATTGTGGAAAACGAAAAAAACACAACTTATAAATGTGAGGGACCCTCCACCTATTGGACTAGTCTTTTGGGGGGAGATGGCTCAATACCACTTATAAGATTGTTGCTTGAGGGGCTTGCTTGCGGGCAATCCATGGGCTTAGATACATAGGGTGCGCATCTCATTTAAGACCTAGGGACCGAGGAGTAAACCTGGTTGTACCTGGCAGAATGCCAGGGTCTGGATCTAACACTGATATTCCAATCTTTGTTCAGATTGTTGATGGCACTCCTGTGCCTGTGGCTAGTCAAGGCATCCTTTTAGCTCCTTACTTTTCAGTTCCTGATGTTTCTCATGTTCCTCAACTTGCCATGTAGCTTCTATCTGTCGCTTAGCTAGTTGATCATGGTTGTCATTTTGGTTTTGACATTACTGTTTTGTTTAGAATTGTCGGACCGGGATGATAGTTGGTACCAGGGTTAGGGTTACCGGCAGTTACCGACCGGTAACCGCCGGTAACCGGAATTACCGCCGGAGACCAGTACAAAAATTACCGCCCGAAATATGAAATGCGAAAATTTGAATTTGTAGATGCACTGTAGCCTGCATTGGATGCTT
Organism: Dendrocalamus latiflorus; assembly: GCA_017311315.1. Lineage (NCBI taxonomy): Eukaryota > Viridiplantae > Streptophyta > Magnoliopsida > Poales > Poaceae > Dendrocalamus > Dendrocalamus latiflorus. The sequence goes on along the minus strand of CM029612.1, from coordinate 24,573,654 downwards.
ACTAATCAGATTGGAGACATGTAGGGTCCATGGGGCTTTTGCTTTTGCTTTTGCTGGTGAACTCTTGATGTTTTGTGCATGTGGGGAGACAAAAGTGAGGCTACAGGACAGCAGCAGCAAGCAGCAGTAGTAACTCGCATTATTGAGGCTTGAGAGCAGCAGGAGGGAGCAGCAGCAGCACTCAGCAAGCAGCAGCAGCAGCAACACGCAGCAGCAGCAAGCAGCAGCAGGAACACGCAGCAGCAGCAAGCAACGCAGCAGCAGCAACACGCAGCAGCAGCAGCAAGCACCGGTTTTCCGGTTTTTTCGCTGGTAAAACCGGTAACCGGCCAGGTTACCGGCCGCCTCCCGCCCCGACAAAAAAAAGCGTTTGACAAATTTCTTCCGGTTTTACACCGGGATTTCCGGTTACCGGGCGGTAACCGGCCGGTTACCGGTACCGCCCGGCGACCGGGATTCTCTCCGAAACCGGTTTTTCCAACCTTGGTTGGTACTGGTCGTCGCCTTGGAGGTCATCACACCCGATACATCCTTGATTGACTTTACCTTCCATCCACTTTTGTACCTTCCATCCACTTTTGTTGCTCCCAAGGTTATTAAGGCGGTAAGGCGAGGTAAGGCGACCCACCCCCCTCACACCTTTTAAGCGGTAAGGCGTGAGGCGAGGCGACGCCTTACATATGTCATAAGGCGAAGAAAACGGAGTTCTGGAGGACTAAATCAGAATAAATCTAAAGAGGAGGACCTAGAAGGACCTAATTGTAATTTCGTAAACCTCTGAGAACTAAACTGTAAACATACCAAACACACTTAACCCTAGATCCAGTCGACCGCCCCAGCCCCCAGATCCAGTCGACCGCCCCGCCTCTCTCTCTTTCTTCGCTCGCCGGCCTCTCCTCTCTCTCTCTCTCTTCGCCGGCCTCTCCCCTCTCTGTTTCTTCGCCGATAGCCACTCCGGCACTCCGCTCCACGTCTCCCCTGCTGCCGCGCCGCCTTCCCCTATCGCGACGCCACCGCTTGCCACCGGCGGCTGGAGACGGCGACGCGGGCGCGGCGGCCTGGAGATGGCAGCTTGGAGACGCCGGCGTGGGCGCGGCGGCCTGGAGACGGCGGCGCGGGCGTGGCGGTCGCCTAAGTCACAAGCGGCAAGGTGGGGGCGACGCCTTGCCACGCCGGACCGCCTTACCGCTCGCCTAAGCGACGCCTTAATAAGCATGGTTGCTCCTTCATTGCCTACTACCAGTGCCTTCGCTACCACCACCTCCACCAGCTTTGCACATTGGTATCATCTCTTAGGATATCTATCTGGGTCCCCTCTATCTTCTCTTGTGAGTTAGGGTGTTCTTAGTCCATGGTCTATCAAGGTTTTAAGCTTGACAAGCAGCTGCAACTCTACTATGGTTCTAGTAACTCTATTTCTTCTCTTCATTTGGACTTTGTTCATTGTGATGTATTGGGGTCCTGCGCCCTTTTGTTCCAAAGATGGTAATAAGTATTATGCAATCTTCATTGATGATTGTTCTCGTTTTACATGGGTTTATTTCATGATTCACACTCAGTTTGATTATCCTATTTGAGTTTTCCATTGTGATTTTGCTGACGAGTATCGATCGATTGCTTTTTGGTGATTCCTCTCTGAGCAGGGCATCCTTTTCAATCTTCTTGGCTCATGCTCATAATGGTGTGGCTGAGCGCAAGCACCGCCATTTGATTGAGATTATGCGCTCAATTTTGGGCTAAGGCTATTTCTACTGCTGCTCAGCTTTCCACTACTCTAAAGGGTGTTACTCCGGTTTAGCGTCTTCATTCTAAACCTCTCCAGTACCATCATCTTCGTGTTTTCTGATGCACCTACTATGTTCTCTCACAGCCTTGTCGCACTGAGCTGACTGCCTAATTAGTTGAGTGTCTTTCTTGGTTAAGCAAAGGTTGTACTACGCAATATCAGTTTTGATCAGGTAACATTAGTTGTAGGATTAAGGGCTGCTTTGGCCTTGGTATGCTGTGCTGTAGAATCTGCTTAGTTACATAGAATGTTGACCAATTCTAGTAAAATGTTCTGTTACAGTTCTAAGAAAGAGGTTGAAAATTAGTTGATATATCCAAACATAGAAAAATGGAAAAGTAAAAATGTTCTGTTACAATTCTAAGAAAGAGGTTGATAATTAGTTGATATATCCAAAACTAGAAAAAATGGAAAATGCCTTTAGGAATACACCACAATGCCAAATACACCCTAAATGTTTGTATCTAACTAGTGCATTGTTACTTATATAGAAGATCTTGCAAATATAGATGGCAAATGGTATGTTATCTCACAAAATGGCGATTGGTAAACAGATTATTTCCAGTGGTATATATGTCAATGCTAGCCATTCCTAATTCATTTTGTATCGTATCTGAGCATGTATCTTGTGACTCTTGTCATTGCAACAATGCTACTGATGAACAGACATTGCGATTGTGTATGTCATGAATGTATGAAGGCATGCACTATTTTATAGTTGTATGATTGTATCAAAACATGGAATAGCTGATACTGGTTAACATATTTTTTCTTGTATGATATTCTGGCCTTTCTATTCAGGAAGGCCATCTTTTATCCAATTATATGATACTTCCCATTTTGGGAACTTAACATGTGCATTGCAAATCAACTAACTGTGTTTAGTTTTCCACCATTCTTATCCCATTGCCATTGATTTTGTTATTGAAGCATATGAAGCATCATGGCAGATATTAGAAGGCGTTCCAAAATATGCCTTGGGCTGAAAAGTGACATTTTGACGTCAAAGGAGCTAATCGTACTCTAGGGCTCACCTTTCGTAGTAATGTAGTGTAGTTTAGATCTCTTCGTTTGAGAATGAAAATTCTTGCTATTTTGTCTGTTTCATTGCTTAGTTTCAGTCAGCTGTTACCATTATGGGTGGTTTCAGGCTGTAACTGGTAAATTATAGACTTCATTATTAATACTAATATTTGTTGCCAAAAGTATATTCTTTTGTCCTTGTTTTCAGGGAAGCATGGAAGCATTTTTCTTAGAGGTTTGCTTTATCTCTCTAGTGTTAACCAAATTATGAGCCGCACTAATGTCTGGGCATATGAAGGAGGTTCTTGGCAGTTGTTTGTTTTCAAATATTTTGAATGTCTACATAATGTTTACCTGCCAATGTCTACATAATGTTTACCTGTCAGCCTTTTTTTTTGGTAAAACATGTGGAAGTTGATTACATTTTTGTTTTGATGGTTATATTCAAAATGCATCCTAATATGAATAATTGCATTCAACATCAAATATCTATCAATATTTGTTTTTCTTGTGCTCATCCTAATATGAATAATTGCATTCAACATTAAATATCTATCAATATTTGTTATCTTGTGCTCAAAGGAATCAGTTTGATCTCTTATCCTGTGCATATGAGGCTGAAGAAAGGTAATGTTTCTTGCATAGTTGTGTGCTTGTTATTTGAGAGCATCCAAAATTGCTCCAATTTTTAGAGACAGCTAGTTTCTGCCAGTGGCCTTTGACCAGTTTCGATGTGCACTGAGGTCTGTAGGCCCCTGGATTCGTATGAGGCTTCAGAACCAGTAATATACCAGCCACATTTTATGTTGAGAATTGGAATGAAAATAACATGGTTAACGACTGATCAGTACTCAGTTTCTGGACAGTTTTTTTCAAATAAAAAATTGGAACTGCAGTTCTGATTCCATCTATGCCCTACCCCTAAAATGGTCTGTGCCAGGATTGCTAGTAAGTTCTGGTTAGTGGTTACTATCTGAAAAAAACTGGTGCTGCATGCTTATTTGCCTATTTGCATTAGATTTCACAGGTTATTATGTATAGTTCTGATTTCGTCTATATCCTACCTCTAAAATGGTATGTGCCAGGATAGCTAGTAAGTGCTGCTTAGTGGTTACTATCTGGAAAAATCTGGTTTTGCATGCTTATTTGGCTAATATGCATTAGATTGCATGGCTTATTATGTATATGTTGCCTTTTCTGGACCCGGCACTTGTGGGCCTTGGCTCCCTGGAGAATGAGGCTTGCAGCAACCGAAGGAAGCAGTGATTCAGTGAGCCTGATGCTCACTTGTGGAGAATGAGCAATCAAACATGGCTCAATCCTGAGGTGTCTTTGTGGAAACTAAGCAATCAAGCAAGGTTCAAACCTGATATACCTTTGTGGACACTGACAACCAAGCATGACTCTGTTACTCGCTGGAGTCTTGCTGTTGGTGATAGCAAGATCCTTACTCTCATCGAGAGGATGACACTTGGGGATGGGGCAATTTTCTTGCTTATTTCTCACACAATGCCATACCAACCTGAGGGGTTGGGGATACAAATTTATAGGCTGCTAACCAGCCAAGCATATGCTAAGATGCTAGTCCTAGATGCTAGTCAAAAGCTGTCCTAAAGCTAGTCTAAGATGCTAGTCTAAAGCTGTCCTAAAGCTAGTCTAAGATGCTAGTCTAAAGCTGTCCTAAAGCTCAAGATGCTAGTCTAAAGCTGCTGTACAAGAACCATGTGCCCACCCCACAAAGACCACGGTACAGAGACTTATTCATCATTCTCCCCCTAAGTCTTGTGCGTCGTCTTGTGGGAAAGTTGAACCATCCCGATCCTAGAGCAGAGCTCGAGGAATTTGACCCTCCCAAGAGGCTTGGTGAGCAGGTCCGCAAGCTGATCCATGGTGTTGATGTAGCTCGCCTTGATGCTGCCTTCATCCAAACAGCCTCGGATGAAGTGGTACTTCACTCGGATGTGCTTGCTCCGTTCGTGGAAAATGGGGTTCTTTGCCAGAGCCAGAGCGGACTTGCTGTCCACCCTGAGCGCCACCGCTTCAGTGTCTCTGCCGAGGAGATCACCAAGCAGTCGAGCGAGCCAGAGCGCCTGAGTCGAAGCGGTGGAAGCCGCTATGTACTCGGCCTCACAGCTGGACAGGGCCACCACCTGCTGCTTGACTGACTGCCAGCTAACGAGGCACTTGCCGAGGAAGAAGAGAATCCCGCTTGTGCTCTTGCTGGTGTCGATGTCGCCTGCGTGGTCGCTGTCGGTGTACCCGATGAAGTGCGCCGTGCTGGGACACCTCGGGTAGTGCAAGCCGTAGTCGGAGGTGCCCGCAACGTAGTGGAGGATCCTCTTCACGGCCTGCTGATGCTCTGTCGTCGGTCGCTGCATGAACCGACTGACGTAGCCGACGGCGAACGCCAAATCTGGACGCGTGTGGACGAGGTAGCGAAGGCTGCCCACAATGCGCCGGTACTGCGTCGCGTCCACCTCCTCCGCCGTGCTCTCACGACTCAGCTTCAGCCTCTCCTCCATAGGAGTGTGGGCTGGGTTGCAGTCGGTGAGCCCGCCCAGCTCGACGGTGCGCTTGGCGTAGGCGGTCTGACGAAGGGAGATACCGGAGCTGTCCTGGTGGACCTCGATCCCCAGGTAGAACGAGAGGAGCCCCAAGTCGCTCATCTGGAAGGCGGTCTTCATCTCCGCCTTGAACGCCTCGACCTCCTTGGAGCCGGTGATCACCAGGTCGTCGACGTAGACGCCCACCAGCAGGGCGTTGCCGCCTTTGCCCCGCCGGTAGACCGCAGCCTCGTGTGCGCTCTGCTGGAACCCCATTTGCTTGAGGGTGGAGTCCAGCTTAGCGTTCCAGGCTCGTGGTGCCTGCCGCAAGCCGTAGAGGGCCTTGCGCAGGCGGAGAACCTTGCCCTCCTTGCCGGGGATGACGAATCCCGGCGGCTGACGGACGTAGGCCTCCTCCTTCAAGTCGCCGTTGAGGAAGGCGGACTTGACGTCCATGTGATGGACGCGCCAATCCTCCTGGGCTGCACGTGCGAGGAGAAGACGAACGGACTCCATGCGCGCGACGGGTGCGAAGGCGTCATCGAAGTCGACCCCCTCCTGCTGCACGAAGCCTCGTGCCACCAAGCGAGCCTTGTGCTTGACGATGGCGCCGGCTTCATCCTGCTTCAGCTTGAACACCCACTTAAGGGTGATCGCGCGGTGACCGGCAGGAAGATCCGCCAGCTCCCACGTCCGGTTCCGCACGACGGCGTCCATCTCCTGCTTCATCGCGACACGCCACGCCGCATCTCCCTCCGCCTCAGCGAAGGAGCGGGGCTCGCCGTCGTCGCACGCCAAGTGCAGCTCCGCCTCGAAGTCGTGCTGCGCCAGTCTAGGGACGGGCAGCTCGCCGAGGATGTTGTCCATGGTACGATAGTGCAGAGGCTCGTCGTCGTGGTAGGCGTCGACGCGGTCCTCGTCGTGAGACAGCGGAGTAGCGAACTCCACCATGCGCTGCTCGTCGTGGACCGAAGCTGTTGGGGCCGATCCCGGTGGTGTGGCCGCCGGTGCAGGAGAGTGGTGAGCCGGTGCGAGAGAGCGTGGAGTGGCCGGTGGTGAAGAGTGGGGCGTAGCCGGTGCCGAAGGTGGTGGAGCACTCGCCGGAGCTGGTGGCGAGTAAGGTGTCGAGGTGGACGAGCTCGGTGAAGACGAGCTGCTAGCTCCCCCGGCTCTCTCGAAGTGGACGTAGTCGACAACAAAGTCCCTGAGAGTCGAAGTCGAACCGTCGTCCACCGCCTTGTCCCACGTCCAGCCTCGCCCTTCGTCAAACACAACGTCACGCGAGATGCGGACGCGCTGTGTGACAGGGTCGAGGATGCGGTAGGCCTTCGAGCCCTCCGCGTAGCCGATGAACACTCCCGGAGTGCTCCTGTCGTCGAGCTTACCGATGTGGCCAAGCTCCTTGGCGAACGTGAGGGAGCCGAAGACCCGCAAGTGGGAGACCGCCGGCTTGCGCCCATGCCAAGCCTCGTACGTCGTCCTGCCGTCGAGCGCCTTGGTAGGCGAGCGGTTGAGGATGTAGACGGCCGTCACCACCGCCTCTCCCCAGAAGACAGCCGGCATCCCCCTCTGCTTGAGGAGGGCCCGAGCCATCCCCACAACCGTCTGGTTGCGCCGCTCGACGACGCCGTTCTGCTGCGGGCTGTACGGCGCGGAGTAGTGGCGCTGAATGCCCTCATCAGCGCAGTACGACGCGAATTCAGCCGCCGTGAATTTGCCGCCGTTGTCTGTGCGCAGCACGCGCAGCTTGCGGCCGCACTCCGCCTCCGCAGGAGCCTGCGTGCGCCTGATGGCGTCCGCAGCCTCTCCCTTGCTGCCGAGGACCATCACCCACATGTAGCGGGAGAGGTCGTCGACGAGCAGCAGGAAGTAGCGTCGTCCTCCCGGTGTGGCCGGTGTCACCGGGCCACACAAGTCCCCGTGCACGAGCTCGAGCCTCTCCTTGGCTCGGAAACTCGCCCGCTGGGGAAAGGGGAGTCGCCTCTGCTTCGTCAACACGCAGACGTCGCAGAACTGCTCCACATGGTCAAGGCACGGCAGGCCTCGCACCATTTCCGTGGCACTGAGCCGCTTCAGGGCCTCGAAGTGAAGGTGCCCAAAGCGCTCGTGCCACTGCCACGCCTCGTCGTCCCGACGAGCAGCGAGACAGAGGGGTTGTGCCACCTGCACGTGAAGAGTGTAGAGTCGATTTGCGCCTCTGGTTACCTTGGCAAGAAGGCGGCGGTGAAGATCCCAAATCCGCAGCACCCCGTGCTCGATCTCGACACGCGAGCCGTTCTCATCCAGCTGTCCCAAGCTGATGATGGAGTTCCGCAGATCGGGGATGTAGTAGACGCCGGTGAGCAGCCTAGCCTCGGACGCTAGAGTCAAACTCGGCGAAGAACTCCCGTCGACCGGTCATGTGATGGGTGGCGCCGGTGTCGAGGCACCACCCGTCAGTCTTGTCGTTGCCGGAGCCGTAGCCGAGGAGAGCATGTGCTTTTGGCTCGTCAAGGTGGAGGAGAGCCACTGCAGCCGGTGCTGCTGGAGGTAGTTCGATGCTCGCATGGGCAATGAACAGAGCCGGCTGCTCCTCCTCCTCCGCCTGCGCGACGTGGGCCTGGCCGCGTCGTGGCTGTCGACAATCCCTGGCCCAATGACCAAGCTTGCCGCAGTTGTGGCAAGAGTCGTCTCGTGCCGGCTTTTGCTTGCCAGCGGCGTCGCCCTGGGTGCCTCCACGGTCATCACCCTCGGCACGTCCTCGCGCCCCTGCCTGGGCGTCTTTGCGTGGCTTGCCGTGCTTGCCGCGCTTGCGGCCGCCTGTCGTGGAAGAAGGCTCCCCCTTCTTCCTGTCACCTTGGCCGGCAGCCCACTACTCCCGAGTGAGGAGGAGCTTCCCGCCAATGGTGACGGGTCCCGAGAGGCGCTGTGGCTCATCGCTGTCAACGACCTTGAGGCGACCCAACGCCTCCTCGATCGTCATCGTGGAGAGGTCCAGCAGAGACTCGATCGAGCGAGCCATCTGCTTGTACTTCTCGGGGACACAGCGGAAGAGTTTCTCAGCTCTCTCTTCGCCGTAGGTGTCGTCACCGAACTGCACCAACTTCTGCAACAGAGTGTTGAGACGGAGAGCAAAGTCATCAACGTCCTCACCTGGCTTGAAGGCCAGGTTCTCCCACTCCGTGCGTAGTGCCTGCAATGTAGACTTGCGGGCGCGGTCGCTGCCGATGTGTGCTGCAGCGATGGCGTCCCAAGCCTCTTTGGCAGTCCGCTTGTTGGTAAGCGAGAACTGCATCTCGGGCGGGACTGCAGCGATGAGAGCATCCAGCGCCCGTCGATCCTGGTCGTAGTCGACGTCGCCGTACCGGACTGCATCCCACATATGCCGCACCTGGAGCTTTACCCTCATCACCGCAGCCCACTCGACATAGTTGGTCTTGGTGAGGGTAGGCCACCCGCCGCCGGGGCCGACGTCCCTGACGACAGCCTGGTACTCGTGGTGACCACGGTACCGAACCGGGGAGAGAGAGCCGCGTCGCCTGTGAAGGCTGCCCTCTCCGTCGACCCGTATGCTGCCGCCGTGCGCGCCTCCTCCAGGAGCGTCACCGGCGCGTCCGCGCCTGTCTGGGCTGCCGCCGCGCTCGTGGGCGTGCGCGGCTGCCCACTGCGCCGCTCGCCCTCGCGCTGCCTCCCTCTCCAGCGGCTCAAGATCCGCGTCGGCACTGTCATCAGCAGAGATGGAGCTGCTGTTGCTGCCACGCAGAACCTTGACCTCCGCCGCTGCCGCACGCGCTGCATCTGCCGCCGCCGCCGCTTCCACCTCCGCTCTGGCTGCTGCCAGCTCCGCCGCTGCCAGCCTTGACGCCCTTTCCGCCGCCGCAGCGGTCTCTGCCGCCGCTCGCTCGCGCTGCTCTGCCGCGGCGAGCTCGGCCGTCTGCTGACGCCGCGTGCTCGAGGCGACCGAGCGCTGAGACTGCCCTGCGGACATGGCGCGCTACTGGGGGGCTGTTGCGTGGAGAGAGGGCTGCTTCTGACGAGCTGCTGCCCGTCTCCAGAGAGGACTGAGCGGGGACAGCCGGAGCTGCTGCTGCTACCGGCTAGGGCTGCTGCGAGGCCGGAGATGCTCAGGCTACAGGATAGTATAGCTCTGATACCACTTGTTACTCGCTGGAGTCTTGCTGTTGGTGATAGCAAGATCCTTACTCTCATCGAGAGGATGACACTTGGGGATGGAGCAATTTTCTTGCTTATTTCTCACACAATGCTATACCAACCTGAGGGGTTGGGGATACAAATTTATAGGCTGCTAACCAGCCAAGCATATGCTAAGATGCTAGTCCTAGATGCTAGTCAAAAGCTGTCCTAAAACTAGTCTAAGATGTTAGTCTAAAGCTGTCCTAAAGCTAGTCTAAGATGCTAGTCTAAAGCTGTCCTAAAGCTCAAGATGCTAGTCTAAAGCTGTTGTACAAGAACCATGTGCCCACCCCACAAAGACCACGGTACAGGGACTTATTCATCAGACTCAATGGGGTAAAAGTCATAGCATTCACTGCCAAATGCCTTAGAAACTATACATGAATGACCCCAGGCATAAATGCATGCTCACCAACTATACATAAATGTCCCCAAGCAAAATCAAGATACTAACTACCAAGATTTCTCCTATCTTCTTGCATTAACAGAGTATTCTTTTCTTTTTCTTTGATATCTTTTGCTTAAAATAGCCTTTCCTTTGATATCTTTTGCTTAAAATAGCCTTTCATTGTATTTCTGCATATAATTATATTCTGTAGAGTCCCACTAAGAACTACTGCTAGACATCTCAGTAAAAAACTTGTGTCTTGTTTGGCTTGGTGTATTTGAATTTTCATCAGTAGAAATGCAGCTAATTTCTACTGATACATCATGGAAGCCAGTACAACTATAGGCTGGTATCCACTATCCAGTGTGAAGGGTGGTTATTTGCAACTAGGCGCAAGGTCACTTGGAGCCCTCTGATAAAAAAGAATGATCCATATTTTATTCTCTTCATCCTTCCCCAATCTAGGTATGCAGCCGCCGCTACCGGATGGTGATGAGCCGCAGTTTTCTCTGATTGGTCCCATCTTCATTTTGAGCATGCCTTTTGGGGATGATTTTTTTAGTAGCTGGACAAATCTAATGCTGGCATAGTTGTCATTTATTTTGGAGAGAATACAACAATCAGAGCCAGGGTTCCAAATACCGGAACCGGGCACAATCTTGGCCAGGGGCCGGTACCGGTTATCAACGGAAAAATACCGGTCAAATTTTATTTTTTAAAATTTGAATTTGAAATCGGTAATCGTAAAAACCGGTCGGTTACCACCTAAAAAACCAGATAAAAACCGTTAAAAACCGGTTTTTCAAACTTGAAATTGAAAAGTCCTAATACGTTCATGGCAAAAAAAATATGAAGTCAAGTACGGGAGGTGCATGTATCTTTCTAATATATTCCATTAGTATGAAACAATGTAAATATCATTAGGGAAACTAACTTTTACATTCAAAATATTAAATTCGAATTAAATAAAAAACCGTCGGACTAATACATTCATGGCAAAAAGCATGAAGTCAAACACGGGAGGTACACACATTTTTCTAGTACATTCAATTAGCGTTAAATAATGTAAACATCATTAGGAAAATCAATTTTAACATTCAAAATTTCAAATTTAAATTAAATAAAAAACTGCCGGACTAATACATTCATGGTAAAAAGTGTGAAGTCAAGCACGGGAGGTGCATGCATCTTTCTAGTATATTCCATTAGTGTTAAACAATGTAAACATCATTAGGAAAATCAACTTTAACATTCAAATTTTCAAATTTGCATGAAGTTAAGCACGGGAGGTATGCATCTTCCTAATACATTTCATTAGTGTTAAACAATTTAAACATCATTAGGAAAATCAACTTTAACATTCAAATTTTTGAATTTGAATTAAATAAAAAACCGTTGGTATTTCAAATCCCCGGACCCCGCCGGTTTTCGGAACCATGGTCAGCGCATCCAAATTCTTAACTTGAATAGAACAAAGAATCCAAGATGAACTTACAAAATGAGGATGCCAGTAAATCTAATTTGAAGTCTGTAATTTCAACATCTCGTTTTGGCAAAAAGAGAAGTTAACCCAAAAAAGTTGGGCTGAGAAATGAGGATGAGAGGATCCCATGGAGCGGACACCACCATCAGGCAGAGGTGCCATCAAGATGGTGGGTGACCACGGTTGCAGCTGCTGCTGCCGTAGAATGGGAAAGACTGGACTGAGAGGAGCAAAATCTGGATGGTTCTTTGATAAGAGGATTTCTGTCGACTTTTCACCTAATCACCCTTTGCACTGGATAACAACCCTGTAATTTTATCTGTAATCTTCAAATATTTATACAATCGACTGCATTATTATATAGATATTTTCTATCTCCAAAAGCCATGGTATGTTCTATCTCCTAAATCCATGGGGGTTAATCTGGCTATCATTTGTGTGAAAGTCTCCATGTATATTATGGTTTGAGTCATGGATCTGTGCTAAATGCTAACTTAAAATGGCTAATTCTAACACTAACCCTATAGGCAGACTTAGTTTAATTGTATTTAGCTGCTTGCTAAGTTTCGGTAGCCGTTTTGGTGTCTTGTTATCACCTATTGTCAGACCAGTTCCTGTAAGTTACAGTCTTTTTTAGATAAAGGAACAACGTCCGGTCTCAGCAATCAAGGTTTGAAAGCTTACAACCGTAAACAAAAGGACCCTGCAGCACCTTAGGCCGCCTAATCGACATCGACACAAAACTAAGAGTTCAAAACAGAACACCACACAAAAGAGCTCCTAAGCAGCCCCTCCAAACTCAATTCTTCTCCTGAAGTTCCAGCCTGCCCTGCTGAAAACTTCCATCACTATGACCTCCAGCCTGTGACATCCTTTCATTAGACTGTCTTTCTCTTCCTCTTTAGATAGTATCGCCCAGCTTCTGAGCCAATACGTCCCCCTGAAAATCACCTGCAAAAAGGAGTTAGGTTTTGATCTTTGAAAGACCACATCATTCCTACTCAACCACAATGCCCAGCACATGGCAGTTGTTCCGGTTAAAATTCTCTTCCTCAAGCTAGTAGGAAAGCTCCTAAGCCACGAGCCAAACAAATGAGCTATGCTCCTTGGAGCTTGAATGCCAAACGAGATGTAAATCACATTCCAAATTATGCATGCCATCTTACACTTAAGAAAAAGATGTTGAATGTTCTCCTCTTCATTACAGAAACAACATTTAGTGCACCCTTTCCACTTTCTTTTAACAAGATTGTCTTTGGTTAAGATGACTCCTTTCTTTAAGTACCACAAAAAAACTTTAATCTTAAGAGGTATCTTTAATTTCCAGGTTAGACAATCAGAATGATCTACTGTTTTCATGATGTCCGTGTACATGGACTGAACTGTGAAAGGTTTTTTGCTCACTGTCCAAATAAATTTATCTCTGCCCCCATTATTAAGTTGTACTAGTAAAACACTTCCTACCAACTCCCTCCAATTGGACAGATTTGTCCCTACTAACGCCCTTCTAAAAGAGACGCTGAGAGGTGTATTACTTAGTACTTTGGCCACCGTTGCATTCTTTTCCCTAACTATATTGTACAGAGGTATTCATTTTGAAACTCACGTCTAGGATATCCTATGCAGACAGGGCTAGGATATTAGGAAGCCCTACCATCTCTAATTGCTAATTTATGTCAGGTTTGAACTCGTCCTGACTCACGTATAAAGTCTAGAGAGACCCAAGTGGCACAACCATTCAAGGACCTGCAGTGCATTCGTACGTAGAATGTTGTGAACAACTCAGAAGATTTCTATTGCAGAGTGACGATCTTACTAGATGCGTATCTATGACTCCTCCATAGTGCATGCCATCGTATGGATCCTCACCAGTGAGAATTTCCCACATTACAACGCCAAAAGAATAGACATCAACCTGTGTTTGGCATAAAAATGGTGTGTTTGAGGCTAGAAAATAGAAAAAACACAAGTTAGTTAGGCATCGCAGTTGTTTCTTTTCCGTGGTACACTTATTTTCGATGAATTGCCTGGGAGTATGCTTTTCTACACTTTCAAGTTCTCATGAATCGTTTATAATTAGGAAAAAAAGTCTATTTTAACCCTTGAACTTTTGATGTTCATCTACTTAATCTCCTGATCATACTAAAACATTTAAATGCTCCATGATCTTGCAAAACCGGAGCAAATAACCACTAAGGCGGTTTCGGAGATGGTTTTGACGCCTTGGCAGATGACATGGACGTTACGTGGCAATGACACGGCAAATCAAATATACAAGGGAAATTGAGAAGAAAATTGCAGCAAAAATTGGGAGGAATACTGCAACAGAAATTACACAAAATAAAAGGAAAAAGGGGCAAATTGTGCCGCCGCTGCAGCACCTAAGCGATTGTGTCTCGTGTGCTCGCGCACCGGCCGTGTCTGGCAAGCCTCGTGCTCGCGCCGCCGCTCAGCCGCTGCCGTCTCATTGGAGCTCGCCGTTCTCGTGGCAGCTTAGCCTTCACGAGATCTCAGGAGACAAAGCCGGCCGCATCAGTATAAGCCAGAACCGGGCTGAACCGATAAGCTCGGCCGAAAATTTTCAAATGAAATTTTAAATTTATGACTACATAATGCAGGTGTAGGTGGGTTTATGTATTGTTTGTGATAGATTAGTTATTGTAGGAAGTAAAAATAGATGAATTATTGTGATAGGCAGCTAGTTTGATTATGGGCAAATTGGTTGGGCCCAGTGTGCTGGAAAGCACATTGGATGCTTGCCTTTGAGAGTGTTTGGCAGCACTTTAGCACTAAAGAAAGTGCATCAGCAGCAGCCACAGTAGAAGGGGAGATCAGAGCAGCAGCCAGAGGAGAAGAGGAGCAGCTGCAGCAACATGCTAGGGGGAGAACAGCAGCAGCTGCAGCATGCGAGGGAGAAGAGGAGCAGCTGCAACAACATGCTAGGGGGGAGAAGAGGAGCAGCTGCAGCAGCAAATAGAAGAAGAGTAGCAACAAGCCAGCAAGTTCATGTCCATCTCTTTCACTCTTTTGCTCTTCTTGTTCTGTTTGGTCGTGTAGGTTGGAGACGTGTTTAACTTAAAGTTGAAAATCAGGTAAAAGTTTGGATGAGAGCGAGACAAATTTGTATTCAACTTGCATGATCAGTTTTACAGCTAAATAGCATAACTAATGTTTTACCGATTGGATAAGTTACATACACTTAAGCTCTGCATTGCTCTTGTTTTCTAAAAATGTGTTCTACTACTTCTATTAATCAAGAAATCATAGTAGAGTATATGATATTAACATAGCTTAGCTTCTCTCTCATTTGACAATATTTACATCAATATTTAGTAGAGTATATGATATTAATCAAGAGATCATAGTAGGAATAAAATGTTTCAGATTTTTGTTTAGTTAAAAAGTTGGTGATTGATACATGGAATCCATATTATCAGAAATAACACCATGAGCCTTAATTTTAAGGAAATTTAGACCTTGCACAACTAAATCAAGTGATGGATGATATTGACATCAAAATGCAAAGGCCTATTTATTCACAAGTTAAGTAATAAAATAGCACCAATGCATGACAGATCCTTTGGAAGATTAGCTGAGTTGGATTGCTTCTGTCTTATTGCTGCATGATATTGTAAGTCATGGCTGCTAAAAGTGTCAATGTTTGGGACCATAGAAAGAGACTAGGAGGTGCTGGGTGGAAGTGCAAATATTGTAAGCTTACCAAATCAGGCGGAGAAGTCACACGCCTGAAAGAACATCTGTTGGGAAGCACGAGGATATTATTCCTTGTAGTGGGGTTCCGATGGAAGTATGAAGGCTTATGCTAGCAAGTATAGAAGAAACAAAGGCCAAAAAGAAATCTATTAGAGATGAGCGACTACGAATGGAGCAAGTTGCTTCAGAGCCTATAGCTCGTGGTCCATTACGTGAAGATGTCTTTGATGATGACGATGAAAAGCAGATGGAATGGGCTCGCGCGAGAGTCGTTGGAGTTACACCAGCTCGAGCAGAGGACAGGAGCCCGGGGTGCAACGTTTGAACATGGTGGTGGTAGTGGAAGTGGAAGTGCCAGAGGAAGGGGTACAGGAAGCAATGCCCTTTCTAGGATGTTTGGTCGGTCGCAGTCCATTAGAGTTGATTCTGATATTTTACGCAGTCGGGCACTTGTCCAACCCCGCATTGACACAACGCTTAAAAAACAAGCAAAGTCAAAACTTGGGAAAGTTTGGGCTAAGTGGTTCCATAGTAATGACATTGCTGGAAATAAGGCAGAGTACCCTTATTTTCGTGCTGCCATCATGGTTACACCTGAGGAGGAAGTGCAGACTCTAGTCGAGATAGAATATTATCGTAATCGACAAGGTCTATTTGCTTCAAATGAGGCTTATCTTGCTGCTAATTGTATGACTATAGATATGTTGTTATCAACTTACACACACATACAAAATCAAACATCACTACATATTCAATATATTTTTCATGTTACTTGCAGCTGCATGGTGGATGATGTTTGGAGCGGACACATTAACACTACAAAAATATGCCTTACGGATTGTCTCACAATGTGTTTCCTCCAATGGATGTGAACGTAATTGGAGCACATTTGCTTTAGTGCATACCCAATTGAGGAACCGTCTTGGATACAAGAAACTGCATAAGCTCGTATATGTCCACTACAATCTAAGGCTACGGTTGCAAGAGCATAGGACTAGGAATGAAGATAGAGATGCGGTTCATTTTGGAGATCTCATTAATGCTACTATGTACGATAGAGCGAACCTAATCCATGGGTGGCTTGACAGCTCCATGAGCCACTTAGAGCCTTTGCTACATAAGGAAAGTGAGCTTCCCATGCCATCTACAATTGTAGTTAATGTCATCTCTGAGAATAAACTAGATAAAGCACTAGATGATCAACCGTTGAAGTAATGGACTAAGAAAACTATTGGCAAGACTCATGTTACGAAAAGAAAGACTTGTAGCTAACCAACTGAAAAATTGGCTTGAGACTTTGCCTCACTTATGCAACACAAGGAAACAAGTGGCTGCTAAGAAGAAGAAGACAAAGGGTATTGATAAGGATATTGTGGAAAGAGATGAAGAGACAGAAACTCCGCCATCTGAGTATAACCTTTAGCAACAAGTCTAGCTTTGTACCTTTCAATATTGCCTTTTGAGTTGCGTTTGGTCTTAAAGACCCATTTACGACCAACTTGCTTTGATCCTTTAGGCAACTCAATCAAATCCCAGACTTTGTTGTCATCCATTGATTTTAACTCATCTTCCATAGCATTAAACCATTTTTTTGAATTATTACTTTTCTTGGCTTGTATAAATGAGTCTGGATCTTCATATATACTTAAGTCACATTCATGTTCTAAAGAGTATGCCGCATAATCATCCAAAATAGCTAGTCTTTTCTATCTTATAGACCTTCTTAGTGCTATTTCTTATGGCATATCTTTTTCCTTCATGACTTGTATATTATCCATTGATTTTTCACCAACTAAATCTTCTTTTTCTGGGTTGTTAGGTAACTTTAAAACATCTGGAGGAGAAATATTAGTTGAAGAAGTATCTGTTTAAATCTCATTAACTATTCTTTGAGATTCATTACTCCCACTGATTTGACCATTCCCGATGAATCGA
Source organism: Dendrocalamus latiflorus (assembly GCA_017311315.1). Taxonomy (NCBI): domain Eukaryota; kingdom Viridiplantae; phylum Streptophyta; class Magnoliopsida; order Poales; family Poaceae; genus Dendrocalamus; species Dendrocalamus latiflorus. The sequence goes on along the minus strand of CM029612.1, from coordinate 24,556,609 downwards.
GCATTTCTAGACTTAACTATTCTTGTACTATAGTTAGGACAGTAAAATCTATATCCTTTAGATTTTCAGGATAACCAATGAAATAACCGCTAATAGTTTTTGCATCAAGTTTCTTTTCATATGGATTATATATCCTTATTTCTGCTGGACAACCCCAAACATTAAGATGTCTTAAACTAGGTTTCCTTCCTGTCCACAGTTCATATGGAGTCTTAGGAATTGACTTACTAAGAACCCTATTTAGAATATATGCAGCAGTCTTTAATCCATACATCCACAAGGATATAGGTATATTTATATTACATATCATACTCCTAACCATATCCATGAGAGTACGATTTCTCCTTTTAGCTACACCATTTTGCTGAAGTGTTCCAAGCATTGTATAATGTGCACAAATACCTCTACTTTCAAGGAATTTAGCAAATGGACGTGGACATTGTCCATTTTCATTATACTAGTAAGATGCCCGTGCGTTGCAACAGAGTACCAAATGAGGGTGATTCATATTATGAAACGATGATCCCAAACTAAATATTGATCATTAATTTTATCTTTTGAAAAACATGTATCAAGCAAAGCACAATTGTACAAACTCATAAATAAATTAAATTGAAAATAGATGTTCATGTTTAGTAGCTGATATTATTCTTGTGCAACATGGTCAAAAATAAAATACATAAGACATTTAGGACGTAAGGACATCCTTGTAGTCAACATTTTTGGTAAATGTACCAGTAGAATTAAAGCACTGACCATCTTACTATAGCTGTGACCATGGCTTCGACCACACATTGAACATGTCTTCGATCGTGGCTTTGACCACAACCAGCGCACACAACTGCTACAACACACCGCTCCTTCGACCACGACTTTGATTGCTCCTTCGACCACGGCTTTGACTGCACCTTATCGACCAACATCACCAACCAAGGCTTGTCAACCATAGCACCTCGACTACATCTCCGACCACACAGGTCTTCCAGCACCGACTATCGACTGTAGCTATGACCATCGACCACTATAGCTATGACCATCGACCACTGTAGCTATGACCATCGACCATCGACCACAGTTGCTACGACCATCGACCATTGTAGCTACGATTATCAACCATCGACCACTGTAGATACAACCATCGACAACTGTAGCTATGATGATCGACCATCGACCACTGTTTCTACGACCATCGACACCGTAGCTATGACTATCGACCACTGTAGGTATGATCATTGACCATCGACCACTGTAGCTACAACGATCGACCATCGACTGTTGTATCTACGACGATCGACCATCGACCACTGTTGCAATGACCATCCACCATTGACCACTGTTGTTATGACCATTGACCATCGACCACTATAGCTACGACTATCGACCATTGATTACTGCACAGTTTGACTAACGGCTGCAACAATACTCCTCCGAGTACCAACTGAGACTGTGGTTTCGACAACGGCATTGACCACAGTTCGTCGACCATACTTTCGACTAGTCCAGAGTCTCCGACTGCTCTCTGACTCCGGGTCTTCCACTCCTACACATTCTTGGACACACTGACTACGCAGTACTCGGACACACCGAGTACTCGACTATAACCACGTAGTACTTGGACATACCGAGTACTCGACTACGACCACGCAGTACTCAAACACATTGAGTACATTTGGTTATGATCACTGTGGCTACAACCACACAGTACTCGAACACACCGAGTACTCAACTACGACCATGTAGTACTCGAACTCATCGAGACTACGTAGTACTCGAACACACCGAGTACTCAACTACGACCACACACTACTCGAACACATCGAGTACATTTGGCTACGAACACGTAGTACTCAAACACACCGCATACTCAACTACGACCACGTAGTATTCGAACTCACCGAGTACTCGATACTGACCACATAGTACTTGAACACATGGCCACACTCAACAACAAGATTCTCAAATAATATTATCCATCGTATGTGAAATATAATAAAAAAAAATTAGTAAAAAGCTTGAAGAAGAAAACAAGAATATGGAATCAAACCATGTAAATGGCAACTTCAACCTTCTCTGCATCCTTATCCACTATCTCAGCAATGTACTCAACCGTCTCTACTGCTTTCTATAGAGACACATCCTCAGGAAGTTGGTCGGCCACATTAGTAGCTATCTTTTCCGTTACCATATTCTTGTATTGAGGCTAGGCTTAGAGGTTAGCCCACTTGCTGAAGATGAAATTTCTGGAAAGAATTGGTACTTCCATAAAGAAGCGTTTTGTATAGTTCTGTATTAGATGTACATATACCCACCAACTCACACTTTTGAGGAGTAGAAATTTGCCATAATATTCACCACCTTTATCAGATCTCACAACTTTAACCTTTTATCTTGTTGCCTTTCAACCTCATCAATGAATACCTTTAGGTAATTCACTGCTTGAGACTTTTCATGCAACAAGTATAAATAGAAATAACGCGAGTAATCATCAATGAAAGTGATGAAATACTTTTCAATTCCCTAGGAAGGAACATCAAAAGGACCACATATATCAGTGTGTATTAACTCTAATGGTGCATTACTTCTTATAGAAGGATACTTTGATATATGTGAGGTTTGCTTTCCGTTAATACATTCTACATATATGTTCCAGCCGACAAATCCAATTGAGGTAGAATTTCATTATTCATTAACCTCATTATTCTTTCGTTGGATATGTGACCAAGTCTTTGATGCTATAGGAAAGCAAAACATTCACTATGTGCACTACGTTTATTGCCAACTGGAAGATCAACATTAAACATGGATTCAACAAATTCATTATTAAGACTAAAGCAATACAATCCTTAGATAAAGTACCACAACCATAATACTACTCATACTTATACAAGAAAAATGCACCACTTCCAATCTTAAAACCTATATTATCCAACTTTGCAACATCCAAGTGGCATCCGGAATCTAGAATTAAGTGAATGTCCTAATGCCTTTAATTTATGCCTTCATTCTATTTCTCATATACAGGAAATTTTTAGTTCTGCTTGTTTGGATCGAAAGGAATCCTTGTAAAATGTGCGACACATGAGTAGTTGCACCAGTATCTAACCACTAGGTATTATTGGGAACTTCAATAAGGTTTGATTCAAGGCATACAGAAACATAATATGTACCTTTCTTTTCGAACCAAGCTTTTGTTTTTGGGCAATCTTTCTTGAAGTATCTAGATTTCTTGTAGAAATGACACTTCATATCTTTACGGATTTGACCCTCCTTAACAGCTCCAGGAGTCTTATCTTTCTTTTTACCCTTTTTCCTTGGTTTTCCCTTATTGCAGCTAGCACCCTCATAAACCATAAGATGGACAGAATTTTCTCTATATTTCTTTAATCTTCCTTCCTCTTGAACTAACATGGCTTTTACTTCTGGAAAGTTCCATTTATCCTTAATGGTGTTATAATTCACTTGGAACTAGCCAAAATCAGGAGGTAGCGAGTTCATAATGAATTGAACCAAAAAAGATTCATTCAAGTCCATGCCCATGGATTTCAACTTCATTGCAAGATTAGCCATGTTTGTCGCATAATCATGAATGGGTTATGACCAATCAAATTTCTTAGTCGTCAACTCACTCATGAGACTCCCCATAATGGACTTGTCCATAATGCCTGATTAAGGGTATTCTTTATTTTTCAACATGAACCCTTTTGCATCTTCCGTTTTGGGCATTGATAGCATAACATTTTCAGCCATCAACATACGCATTAGATTCAAACTCAATCTGTTGGACCTTTCCCAAGTCTCTAAAAGAGACATGTCATAATCTGTACTGTCCTCAATGATGATTGATTTATCCATAAGTAATGCATAATCTAAATTCATAACACCCAATTGGAAACGCACTTGCTTTGATACCAAATGTAAGCGGAAACTTTAATTTACAACACTATTATGTTCAACCTCAATCATGCATAAACATACATTGATCCATGTTACAGTAAACTTTTCTTCCTTGTAGTAAGTCTTTTCTCTTGTCTCTGTCTTTCCTTTTCGACGTTCTTTTGATGATAAAAGAACTAGTAATCAAGTGTATATATGTATATGCATCTTCCTTTGAGTGTTCTGTCACTGCGTATGTGCGCGCAGACAAACTCAATAAAATCAGTATGCTACTGCCACTTGGCAACAAATTTATAGCAGTGAATAATCGCAGGCCAACTGTTTCATTTATCAGCGCGTCGCTTTTTGTCGCATGCTACACACAGAAAGCATCGCGCTGCATGCCGAGCGAACTGCATGCAACGCACTAAACTGTCCTGCACACTTCATACTTAAGCAAATGCCATGCAAGGCTGCATGCTAAAACAAATTAATACACATACAATAATATGTGCTATGTAAAGGAAGACAAGAGGAATTTAAAATCCAATAATTCTAATATTTTAAATCTAGCAATCATCATACTAGATCTTTTATAATTAGAATTAATCCAATAAATTACATAGAGCATTTTTCCGTTAACTAAAATTAACAAAGATCGCCAAAACAAGGATTGTGGTGTTCCCTCTTTTTTTATTTGCCGCTCTTACCTCAGCCGTAAAATACGGGTATTTCTTTGTTAAGAGAAAAAAATATAGAAAATTCTATGGAATGAAAGAGCAGAAGCAAAACCAGAACGCACCAGATTCCCTTTACCTAAAATCGAGCTGGCAGCAGCATCCAATTGGACGCGTCAATTGGGCTCGGTCTAGTTCTGCACGAAACCGGATGCCACCCACATATGCAGTCTCCGTAGGCATATATGCTGCTCTCTGCACATGCGTAGTGCATGTGGGCATATATATATGTAGATAATTAGGCACAAAACCAGCTTGAAAAACGCAGATGGAACCTATTAAGTGGAATTCGACGGCACCCCCAGATATTTCTTAACTAGGTTTATCCGCATCGCATCTCGCGAGTCTTCTTGTCACTTTCGGTGTTGCTTGTCACGAGCATATGTGCAGCAAAGGTGTCTCACGTTTTATTATGCGATATGAGCGCACTAAGTTACGTGAAAATTACAGGTCTGTTCTTTTACGCTGCGATTTATAACTTTTAGCTGTAGCTTATTAATTTAATAAATAGTGATTGCTAAAAAAACTAAAGCTAAAAATTAACTAAAAAACTAAAAAAACCTGGCCATATCTTCCCATCCGCACGTTGCTGCGGGGCTGTATGGGCACTTGTGATTTATCGGCTTACCATAATCGAATAATTAGGATAAATTTCATCAGTGGTTTATCCTGTGTGTTACTGTGAGTTTGAATATTTTACACATATAGATCTAAGTACAAATTTATGCAAAAAACCAATCCATCGTACTATGGTACATGCTTCTTTACACAAGAATCATTCACTCATTCACGCGTCCAGAAAGGGTAAAAAAGCATGCTTGCCCTTGAGTCTTGACAAAAAAAAAACAAAGCAATTAAATTAGGTATCACTCTACGATTAGAACAACAATGGTGATGAGGACATCCCAACCTTCAATAACCACACTGAAGATGATCATCTCCGCGACTAAGATATTCTCAAGAACCAACAATATCAAGGACCAATCACGAGAAGACGTGCTAAGCAAATAAATGATCAAGTGAATGCTAACCTAAGCTACATTTCAGATTCTTGTGACTTGGTCATGCCCCCACCTCTTCTTCTTTGATTGAACACAGGTACATTGGAGAGGAATAGGGAGGTCCAGAAAACCAACGAGTTTTGCAATCATTATCTGCATGAATTATAAAGTTTCCAACCAGCATACACCAGACCAATGGATGGCTTGTCCAGTCTATTTTCCTACGTTTCAAACCATGCATCATTTGGAGTTGTGTAGAAAAAGTTATGGTCATTTTAGTAACAGCTGCACATGCTGATAAATGCTGTACGAAAACTGAAAACTCTTTGAAGGCTTGTACACCAACCTGTCATATTTTACTGTGCATATCCTATATGGATGGAAAGATAATCAAGTCTATTTTCACCTCCAACAAACGGTTCGTCTTTTGGACTTCCGAGGAGAGAGTTATTGCTGTTTTACTAAAGACTGCGCAGAAGTTGAGCAGACGCGCGAGAATTTGAGAAGACTCCTTGAATGCTTCAACCAGTTGACCTTCCACCTTCCAACGTGGTGACTTATGTTCATACCCAGCTAGGAGGGTTGTTCCTAGTATATATACCCCTCTACTCCTATCCGTAGGGAGGGCTTTTCTTTTGGAGATTGATTTTATTAAGAACAATGAGAGTGTTCTTGTTTACCGAGTCCTTGTGATTTCCCGCGAATTGCATCTAGCTTGTGCTTCTACGCCATCGAGTGTAGCTGTGTGAGTTAGTATTCAGGTTTGTGGACTAACGATTGTCTCGAATAGCAGGCTACGGTTGGCTTCCTCGTCGTTGGGTTACAAATTTCCCCAAAGTACCGTTCTTGATCCTACGCCGTGAGATCGGGCAAATCGGTGCATTGACTCTCCCGGGCTAGTGCGCATCAAATGGGGTCTTCAATATATATTTTTCCTTCAGCCTGAAATAACAGTAACAACTGCTGGATGTGAAATTTAGCAGTAGATCTATGCATGTTTATAATGGGAATTTTCACATTGTCTTGTGAAGTTGTGCAAAGAAGTATTCCCTTTGTTAATTAATTTTTGAAGGTTATGCTTAATATTATAGAATTATCTCCTAAAGATATTTTGTCCGGGAAATATTGTTGTGGTATCAAATAATCATTCCTTATTGCTTATTTAAAAATGGACCATCTGGAAATTAACGCCACAAAACGTGGTAAACGTTAGTTTTTCCTCTGTCAAGTACTCCTCCTATAGATGTGTGGCTGCGTGGGTAAGGAAGTAAGTGAAAAAAGGTTGAAAAACCTTGTGTAGTCAAAAAGTGTTCGTATTCTATTAGTTACCTCTCATAACTTTCACTGGTATTTTACTGTCAGAATTAAGAGTTGAGATATAAATCAGAGACCGTATCTGAGTCTTAATTTATTTTTTCCAGAGGCAGCCGATTAATTATAAGTACATAATATCTGTTCTTGTTCTGATGGCAACACACTCACTGCGAGTGCCTGGTGCAGTAACTTCCTTGACCCAATATATACCCTAATATATGCTTGCCTGTTGAGCTCCCTAAACCCAAAGGCAAAGCTATCTATACATCTACGCATGCTCGAGGTTCACGTTTATTTACAGAAAGTTACAAAATTGGGCATATCACACATGGCGACCAAATAATCGCTTTGTTCGGTACCAGTACCAATCCAGAACCTTAGGCACAGAATAACGAAATTCTGGCTGTCCAAACCTTTGCGAGATGCCAGCCACCCTGCTGCTATTATAAACTCGCCCCTCAGCAGAGACCCCCACAAGTCTCCAAGAACAATTTCCAGCTCCTAGCAGCTAGCACGTAGTCAATCTCTTGGATAATTACTACAACAAATATAATGTCGAAGCTAAGCAGCCTTCTTTCCGGCATTGTTAGGTAGGCAACTGACATACTATATGAAGCATGTTTTCTTTCCCTGTATACACACACACATATGCTTGGTTTTCTGTTCTTGTCTCCTACGTAGTGTTGATGATGTGTGTGCTGCATGATGTTTCTTGTTTTGCCTATGCGTAGCCGGCGGTGCTACGGCGTGCACGCGAGGGCGGTGAGCGTGCGCGTGTCCGCGGCGGCGGCAGCCGCGGGTCGAGCGGACGGCACGGGTGGTGCGGCGGCCATGGGCGTCGCGGCGGCGGAAGGCGGGAGGGCGACGAAGAAGGACGTGTTCTGGATGAGGGACCCGAAGACGGGGCACTGGATCCCCGAGAACCGGTTCGACGAGGTCGACGCCGTCGAGCTCCGCGATCGGCTGCTCGGCTACAAGTGAAGCAGCACGTACTTACCCGTTGATCTGCAGGGTAACGCAAATGCAAAAAGAGTACTACGTACTTACGTAGTTTCTCTTGAGAAAAATAATTCGCCTTCTTCAGTGCAGCACTGCCATTTGCTGCTTATGTAAGCTAGCTGCTGATATTAATTAACGGAACTGTACTCGCTCCATGTTTGCCAAATTAAGCTATGCAGAAAGAAAGGATGGGTGTCGTTATACTATATATCTTGCAAGAACGGCAACAAATCGCTAGGACAAGCTCCACCATCGAATTAGTCAAGCTAAGGCTTCTTCAATTTGCGATGCCATGTGCGTACGCGTCCATCCTTTGGGCTTAGGTGCACAGATGGACTCTAGTTATAATAAGCAGTACGGCCATATAAAAACAGGGATTGTCTATTGCACCATTGCTCAAAATTTTAAAAGATCTGAGTCATTTTTTTTTCACCCTTTGAGTCAAAAGCACTATGGCCATATAAAAACAAGCACTACTACAGAAAACCGTATTACAGACGGTTCAAAAACGTCATCACAGACGGTTTTTTGAACCGTCTGAATTTATGGTCAGTGATAATCGAAGGTTATCACAGACAGTTAAAAACCGTCTGTTATAGCTGATAATCATAGACGGTTTATAAGTAAAAACCGTCTGTGATAGGTGATAATCACAGACGGTTTTTTAACTAAAAACCATCTGTGATATCTAAATATCACAGACGGTTCTAGTTAAAAACCGTCTGTGTTATTCTCTTCTACCCCTAAATCTATTTCTGTTTATTGGCTAGCCTCAGGAAATGCTAGTCATGCTCTCTGAAACAAGCAGATCAACATGTACATATATACATCCAATTCACATCTTAATTCATTTCACAAACATAAAACATCCATTTCGCAAATCAATTAATTGAAATGAAAATAAACAAATATAGTATGAAACATAGTACACATTTCATTTTTATTAAGATTAGAGTCTACTATTACAATATCCTAAAACAACAAATAGGTTGCCTATCTAGCTAACACAACAAGAACAGAGAAAAACAAAGATCCCTATGCCTAGGCCTTCTCACCCCTGATGCAGCGCACGAGCTAGATGTCTTTGACGCCCACCATCGTCGGCGTTGATTGAGCGCTGCCTTGTGCATCGTCTGCTTCGTGGGGTTATTATGGTATGGGTCAAGGAGGAGGAGGAGAACAGCAAGGAGGAGGAGACCAGCAAAGAGGAGGAGAACAGCAAGGAGGAAGATAACAGCAAAGAGGAGGAGAACATCAAGGAGGAGAACAGAAGGTTGCGAAATTTTTTGGCGTGGGGATGGAGAGGCGGAGCTACGATCCGTGGGGTGACGATTGGTAGATTTCTATTGGCTAGGATTGGGTTGAGGAGGATCGACGGGCCCAGCGGTCAGATTATCATAGACGGTTGGTAGCTAGAACCGTCTGTGATGAATGAATATCACAGACGGTTCTATATGCCAACCGTTTGTGAATTAGAGCACAAAATTTTATATATCGATGCAATATAAAAAACTAGTCTGAAAAGATAAAATAGCAAAGTTTTATATGGCTTATATATACTCATTTGAAAGGTTTCGATGAGATCTACAACTTTTCAGTTGAAGAAAAATCCAAATTCTGAAAGGAAGACCAAGAAAAAGGGCAAAAACAGAAACCAAAAACTTGCGACGCAGGTTTAGATCTAAAGATAGCCGATTTTCTGGGTCTTGAAGGGTGACTGGCGCAAGTGGGTCATTTTTTGGATCGGGCTCGTTGTTAGCTTTCGAACGAGTATAAGAATGTCGAAAACTGACACCGTATGCAAAAGTTATGCCCGTTTTACTGAAGGTGTCTCAAAACTGAATCATACTCGGACTCAGGCGGGAAATTATGAAATTTTGGGGAATTGCAAGGCGGGAAGCATATCACAGACGATTTTTAATACGTACCATCTGTGATGAGATTATCACATATGGTTTTTAATAAAAACTGTCTGTGATACTGGAATATCATAGACGGTTCATCGGTAAGAACCATCTGTGATACTCGTTTTCTCCGACGCCATCAACACAGACGGTGTCCAAATTAAAACCGTCTGTGTTAGTGTCGATCACAGATGGTTTTGTCAAACCGCCTATGATTTAGCGTCTAGTATTAGGCTTTCTGTAGTAGTGAGGGACTGTCTATTGCACCATTGCTCAAAATTTTAAAAGATCTTAGTCATTTTTTTCACCCTATGAATCAACATCCAACCATCTTCATCTCCCTCCCCACCTCATATATATATAATCCCATAAACCCTCACTCACTCCATAGCCCCCATCCCACCCAACACCACCCTAACTCCTAGTCGGCGTTCCCCTACCGTCGCCCAACGTGGCTATCGGCTCCGAGGGCGCACTAATACTCGTCGCCGCCCCTACCTTCTTCTCCATCTTGGCGGCTCACCACCGCTGAATCTACCACCTCCCTTCGCCAAATCCATCAACCAAGTTGAAGAACCGCTCGCCACTATCGCCAGCCTCCGTTCATGGCCGAGGCGGTGTCACTACTGCCCTGTAGTTGAGCTACCGCCACCCTCTCCTCCCTCTAAAGCTCGGGGCTCAGGTGAACCCAAATCCAAACCGGTAAATCCAAACTCTAACTTACTGCCTCCAATGAAGACACTGTCACCACCATCGGCTGGAGAAGAACAAGATGACCACCCAAGCACGAACCTCCATGTCGATCCAAAGGTGAGAATATTGAGTGAGATTTAGTGAAATTTTAGTTGCATGAGAATTAGCACTCTCAATAAAAAAATACTTAATTGCCCCTTAGCATGGCTCAATATATGCGTGGGTAAGCCTGGCCAGGCCCTTAGCATGGCTCAATATATGCGTGGGTAAGCCTGGCCGGGCAGCTAGCTAGGCCAAGCCGGTCATGGTGATGCAAAATGTGGTTTGGATGGTTACTGACACGACACGATGTGGGTTGAATTGAGATATTATTTGGTTGATTGGATGCCATAAAATAAATCTTAATAGTAGATTCGATTAAATGATAACTCCAGCAGTTTCACAAGAGTAAACGATATGCCAAAGTCATTTAAAAATGAAATATATGTTTAAATTAGAAAGTCATGATTTATAAACCCCACTAATAGTACCTCGCCGATAAATAAATCTCAAATGCTAGCTTTGGTTAATAATGGCAGTTGGCGTTTAGATTAACATTCCACATAAAATATTGAGCCATAAAATGCTATGACATCGGACTCTAATATTTATTTGGTAAACCCAAAATTTAAATACATCGCTATATATAACAAGTGCCTGGAAGATTAACGCTCAACGAAGTGATACCCAGTTGGACTTGTACACCTACTCATAAGTCCATCCTAACTCATGGAACTTCCTTGATAAATACAAAAATTATAAAAAAAGATTATTAATAAAAAGACTAAGTTATCATATCCTACACCGACCTGGCCTCAAATCACCCAAAATCACCCATTAACTCATAATAAAACTAAATTGAGTTTATTCGGATTTATTAGGATCTTTTGAGTTATTTGCTTTTATTTGGGTTCAGTCGTCTAGCGTGTAATTAGAAATTGGGAGTCGTGAAGATTCAGTGGATCAAGCGAGGTCAAGTTCAAAGTGAAGATGGAGACCAGAAGCTCAAGAAAGCATTGTGTGAGCCCAAGACCGCGGTAAACCGCGCCAGGCGAGTCAATACTTTGATCATGTTGAACCTACATTTTCTGCAAATTATTTTGTTTTAAATTATCAAATTGCATGCTGCTATTTCATATGCAAATACATGTTTAATTTGAGATTCTAGTTATATGCCCATTGTTACCTTTGCTAATATTACACCTCCTTTGGAATATTTGATTACGTGAACCTTGTCACCCTAGTAAAATTATAGTAGTAACTTTTGGAAATAAGTTCGTAATTATACGCCATGCTTAGTACTGCATAGATACTTGGGGGCGCTGAAATGTCCCAAACATTATTGTCATTTTAAATCATGAGAAACTGGTTTGGGCAGTCATGGTGGGAATGACTGGTATATTTTTACATGATTATTTTATGCTCCCAAAAATCCTAACTTGCTTAAATACCTGGATGGATGGTTTGGGGGCTGGAATGTGGTGCAGTGGATGCACAAAGAAATGTGAAATGTGGTAGAACCATCCAGGTAGCTCTAAGGCCTGAATCTTGTCATGTCACCCCGTGTAAAACAGTACAACCACAAGTCTGTAAAATACAACTTGGCTAAGTAAACTTATCGAAACCCCGGACTCATCTCACTGGTTGGGGTTTGAAGGGGCTACGCTAGGGCAAGGGGGCCTGAAGGGACACCAGTGGAGGGTGAAGTTTCCCAGCTGTCCTAACGTCGCAGGTAGTAGAAGTCCGATCGGCGTTAGTGGCTGTGGGAAACATCCCGCGCATAGATGGGACCCACCGCAAGTGGGAGCAGCCCATAAGGTGAGATGACAAAAGGGGCTAGATACTTTGAAAAGTCACTGTGAGGGTCTGCTCAACCACATGACTAAGGAATCGTGTGGGGCAACGAGTTGATCATCTCTTGTGGTGAAAGTGTACAAACTCTGCAGAGTCAAAACTATTCGAATAGCCGTGCCCACGGTCATGGGCGGACATGGGAACTTACTCGAGTTAGTTCTATTTAAAAATGTTTGGAAAATGGGAATGGAAAAGTGGAGGGCAGCGGAAAGCCCTGATTTGAGTTGTCCTGGGTGTCGCCCCAGTGGTAAGTTAAGCGGCTATAACGCTGAAAGATGTTATACGGTGTGATGCCGTATATATGGAAAAATTATGGTGATATTAGGCATATGGTGTGATGCCATATGTATGGAAATTCATGTTAATATTCCTTGAACATTATGATTTGTTCCAAAGCTGCTAGGTCTCAGGAAATTTTATGTATTGTATTTCAAGTAGTGGCATTTCTATTCTTACAAAATAAAATATGGGTGGAATAAACAGGGTCGTGAGTAAAGGAGATGGATGTTTGTAGCATGTACTTAAAGGTATTGGTGGATTCAGGTCGATCATGAATAAGAAATGATAGTGTGGGTTCTGGGAGAAATAAATTAGTGGGGTCCAGTTGAATAGATAGGTTAGATAAATGATCTAATTGAATTTTCAGGAATTTGGAAAAATAATACAAGTATTGGAGTATAATTCTTGATTAGTGATATTCTTGGTGGATATATATAATAGTGAATCGTATACTTGGTCAATGATATTCTTGGTGGATGTATACTCAATGATTTTGGAGAATTAGGGGGTGCAAAGGTAAATTGCTGGGTTACTACACTAATGATTAATATAAATTCTTGGAAGATATTGGTGATAATGGGAATTAATAGGAGATGATCAATTACTAGAGGGATGAATTGAATTTCTGAGAAGATTGGAGGATTCATAACAATTAGTGGATTATAATCTTGGTAAATTGAATTTTCGGTGGAGGTATATTTGTGGATTAGCTAGTGATAGATAATGGAAAATGAGATTGATTATTGGATTATGGTTTTGAATCAATGACGAAAAGGATTGAATACGAATGATATCGGTGGATTTGAAAGTAATTATGTTAGAGAATCATTAGAATTCAGAGGTGAGGAGCTGATGAGTAGTAATGACAGGATTGGATTATTAGTAATTCAAAATACAAAGTATGATCGGTGGATTAAATAAATGATGACACTTGCTGTTTGGAGTTTTAGACAGCAGTCATTAAAGAAATTGCATTTTCCGTGGATTAGGTCAATTTTGGCCATTGTAGTGTGGAGTTAGGTAGCAACTATAACACTTTGATTGAGCAATGGTAATAATGCTACTAAAGGCGATTTTGGCAAATAAAAATAACCCGAGCCTCTCCTTTGTTAAGCCATGCATACTATTTATTTGCATTCTGTGTATTGGCTCGCGGAGCACGGGGTCGGAGTGCTCACGCTCGCTTTTGCGACAAAATTCAGGATCAGGAATCAGATCACCTTGCCTCAGCAACACGACTGGGCATGCTGGCGAAGAAGATGAAGATGTCAAGGGCTAGGTCGTGAACCTCCAGTTATTGGCTGCCTGTGGGCATGTCCTGAAGGTCCCACCTGTGTGCTTCGTTCTTCCGCTGCTGCAATTTAATGATTTCGGCCTAATCGGCCCATGAGTAAGTCTACTACTAAATTTACGCTTCCGCATGATATGTATTTTGATATTCATTACTGTAACTGTGAGCACTATCTACTGATCCAGGGAATAGTGCAGTAATCACAGAGGATTCCGGATTGTAAAATCTGGGGTCCTACACATACCATGCTTAGCTCCTAGCCCTTGCATCTCATCTAAGGTTAGCATATCCACCTCTTGTGATGATTTACTTGATATACTTTGTTGCTTAAAATTGGATTCTTCTATTTCCTTTGTGTGTTGTGATACTAATCTTGTAGAGAAAAATAAAGAACTCAAGGTCCAAGTCACGAAATTAGAAAATGGCTTGAAAATAAGCTACAAAGGAAAACCCCTCTTGACAAGCTTTTGAGCAATAGAAAAAGTCAAATGATACAATACAAGATACACGAAGAATATCAAGTGCCTTGGTTGCAACAAGAAGGGTCGTTTTGGCTCGATGTGCCTAATAAGATGAATGCCAAGTAAATGTTATGAAAGAAGAGGCAACTAGAAATAAGTATGGCAAGAAGACAAAAGATGGAAGAAAATGTCAAACTTGCTACAATTGCTAGGAAAAGGGATATTTTAATAAGGTTTGTCCCATAGGTATCACTCCTAAGCCATCTTTTTATAATCAATAATATTTGCATAGGAAGGATAAAAATAACAATGTGTATGCTAGATATTTTAGTTCACCAAAGTCTATTACTAGGGCCATTTGGATGCCTAGTCCATTGTGACTAACATCTAGTGACCCCAACTGAGTTTGGATACTAAAATATGCTTGATTGCAAATAGGTATTTATAGAGGTATTGGAGGCTTGGCTCTTTCATGAAGAGGTAGATTTGACCATGTGCATGATTGGATCCAAGCTTAAGTATGATCATTCCATATCATGAACCAATACTATCTTGATAACAAGCATTTACATTAAAGTATTTAGCCCCTAACTTTGTGTGGTTTGTTGCATGAAAATCATTTTAAAAAAGAGTGTTCCTGCTCATGTTCAAAAGCTTTATTATTGTAATCTTGAGGAAGATAGATGTGGTACATTAAGAGAGAATGCTAATCCATAATCATGTATATCACAACCCTAAGTGTGCCTAAAGTGATTATGTGCTAGTATTGATTTTCAAAATTAAGCCAATTAGCCAAAAGTTAACAATTTTAAAATTATTAGTATATATTTGAAAAACTAGTTGAAAATATATACAAATGTATTTCAAAGGTTTTCCAAAGTTTTTGGGTTTATAAAAACTTATTTTAAGTAAAAATAAGTTAATAACCCAAAACTAGCAATCTAGTATCTTGTTGTAGCTTTGAATTCAAAAATTGACCAAAATCAATTCTAAAAAGAATTTTAAAAAGTGTTCAATACCAAAAACCTAAAGTTGACTATTCAAAATATTTTTGATATTTAAAAGTTTTATAAAAAGCCAACCAATCAAAAGTTATTTGGTTTTGAAGCTCATATAAAATAATAGTTTGACCTAAGTAGTCACAATCTAGCACTTAAGTGAGTTTTATCATTTGAACCAAAAATATGGATGTATTGGTTCTCAAGGGTATTTATAACTCATACATGCAAATGGATGGTCAAAATACCCTCACATGCTTATTTTGGCAATCTTGAAGAGATTTCTTGAAAAAGAGTTTTCTTTGCAAAATAAAACTTAATTTAGTAAAAACTAATTAAAAATTGATTTGTGTGGCCTATCCTATTTGGAAATGCTCCAAATATGGTTTGTGATTGATTGTGTGAAAGTTTGGAGCAAAATACAACACTTCTCTCAATCTCTCTCATCAATTTTTCTATTTCCAGGTTGTTTTAGTGCTAAGCAGTCCAACAGCTTTTGCATCTCCGGTTTGACTGGTCCTAGCAGTCTAACCACTTGAAGTCTTGTGGTCTGACCACTACTGTTCCAACGGGATATCCTTTTTAGGCCTAATCGAGTATCTTCTGTCCCTGTAGTCAGACCTCTCTCACCCAACTCCTCCCTCTCCTCTTGCTCCTCCAGTCACCCTCACCTCCTCTGGCCACCGTTCATCGTTCTCAGCCACCATTTTCCTCTCCAAGGGTCTCCCAAGGTTCTCCTCCAACTCATTCTCTTAACCTCTAACGACCTTTTGGTTTGAGTCCTTATCCTCTCAATGCCATGCAACCCTAGGTGGAGGTTCATCCAAAATATAGCCAAGTTCTTCAATGCTCATCTTCTAAGTTTCATCCTCTCTCATCCTAAGTCGGTAATCTCTCATCCCTCTACTTGCATTGTTCTTTATTTCAATTTTCCCTAAAATTTCTAGGATTTGAGGTGAATGTCTTGTGATTCCTTCAAATTGGTGGAATACATTTCTTGAGCAAGTAAATTGGGAGTAGTTTGTTATATGTATATTGCACCAATGCCCAAATTTTCAATGGAAGGAAACTATGCAAAGATTTGTGGCTATTCTTGTTGGGCACGGTTTGACTAGCCGTATAACGGTCTAACTGCCAGGAGCCAAGCTGTCTGACCTCCATGGGCTGACTAGTCTGACCACCCCCAACAAAGACACGAGGCAAATTGCATGATTGTGCTTGCTACTCCCATTCTGCAATTGATCATTGTATCATCTTCATTGATAGTGACCATGCCAAGGACCAAGGATTCTTATCGCAAGAATGTGGTCCCTTCCTTCTTCAAACCCTTCTCGGGTCATCAATCTGCTCAAGGAGTTTCCTCCTCTTGTCTAAAAATAGTTCAACCCTATTAGCCCTCTCTTGAGCACAACAATTGAGACTGAGGCTTCCATGAATGTGATGAGGAGTCGTGATGGAGAATAAGTTGCTAATGAATAAGTGGATATGGAGGTTCATGAGGAAGTAGAACATAATGATAATGATAATGATGATACCGAGGAAGAACAAGAAGAAGTTACTTAGATGGATGTCACCTAACTCAGCAATGTGCAATTCACTATTCTGAGGCACGGCAACCAATTTCAGCATGCCTGAATGCAACATAGGAAATGTTCTACACTCAATTTCAACAAGATATCTTTCATCACATCTATGGTATGAAGAAGTTTGCAGATCGTAAACACATCTCATGGGGCTACTTGAATGCTCAATAGTTTTATCATGGGCTCTATGATCTTCTTCGTATAGTTCATTTGCATATGCTTTTGACAATTAAATATGACTGCAACTCTCAAGTAATCAAGCAATTCTATGCAACCATCTTTGCCTCTCCCAATTGGATGACGGGGACCATTCAAGTTGAAGCCACTAAGGAAGATTTGCATAATTCTTTAGGTGCATGATGAATATTCTATGCCTCTTGTCCATCCGATGTGTCCTACAATCATGCTTATGAGAGGAATGTGTATGGGAGAGTTACCAGTCTCTTGCCACTTCCTAGTGTCATTTATAGGATAATGAGAGCTACTGTTTCTCTATAGAAATGGAAACAATGATCAAATCTATAGTCATGCTTGGAATGTCATTTAATACATTATGAAGAGTAGCTTTGACATTGCCCACCTCATAATTAGGGAGATAACCTTATGAAAGGGAGACAAGGGTAAAAGAATCTAATATGCTCCTTATCTTATGAAGCTTATCATTGAGAAGACTAGGTACAATGGTCCCTTGGATGAAGAACGCCATGAGTATAAACCTAGAGAAGGAGGTTGTAGAGAAGGACCATAACCTCAAGATCCACCGCAAGAAGTGCATGGGCATCAGCATGAGCCTCAAGGGTAGCAAAACAGCAGCAAGGATAGCAGCAAGCTTAGCAACAGGGTCAATTCTTTAGCGATGCCTTCATGGATGAGATCCTCTAAAGTCTTGGGCATCTCTCCACTGCACTTGCCAGGGTAGATTCTAGAGTGGAGACCATGACAAGGACTCAACATGAGGCACTGACATGCGTCATATTCATATATATATATATATATACCTGTCATTTTACCCTCATATTTTTCGCATTTTGGGGCCATTTTTCATCACGTACACTCTTATCTATAATTAATTGCTCAATTTAGACCATTTTACATTTTTTTGCAAGCCAGCACGATCGAGGGCATTCACTCCAAATTGGCATGCTAGGACTACTCCGTATAGATGTATGCATCATCATAGATGCGTAGGATCTTCTCACAAAGAAAATGGAGTTCTGGAGGTCTAAATCAGAAGAAATCAAATGGGGGAAGGACTTGATTGCAATTCCTGACAACCTAGAAGCCTAAATTTCCAAATTGCCAAAAAATCCCCAATCTCCCCTAAAAAACCCTAGTCGCTAGCAATTCCAAAGGGAGCTCGGTTCTTCTTCTCCCCTAGCCCCATACTGCTTCTCTCCCCCATCCTTCTCCATCTTCGGCCGTCGGCGAGGCCGAGCTGGCTCACCGGTGCGCCGGCAGGTGTGCTATTTTCATGCACACCCGTAAGTGTATAGGTTGCCACTGAAATAGTGATGAGTGCACTTGTAGGTGTGCTATTTTTGTGCACACCCACAAGTGCACGGATTGCCACTGAAATAGCGTCGAGTATCGTGTTCTCCACAGGGATTAGACTGAGGCTACCGGTGCTCAGCTAATGCTAGGTCAAACAAATATGAGGATAGAACAAAAAACTAAACCTAAAATGACTACCAAATGGCTAATCAACCTAAACAATGAAAACAACAAAACGTACCCCTGGTCACATGAATAGAACGATGAACGAACAAAACAAACACACAAACGAAAGATGGTACGAACGACCATATGAATGGATGCTGTATGTAACAGCCTAGCTATTTATTTTAAAATTTGTAGTAAAAAATTAAAATTTTAATTTAATTTAAAATAAAATAAGTGTTCTTTGGTTGCTTGAATTTTAGAGATTTTATTTGCCTATTTTTTGCTTTAAAAAAGGTTTTTCTTAAAAGTAATTTAATAAAATATTATTAAATAAAGAGTATTTTTAAGTTCTATAAAATTCTATTTCAAATTAATTATTTTAGCATTTGGCTTTTATTTGGATTTTCTCTACTTTTTTGGATTTTAAAAATCAATTTCAAAGCTAAAAAGTATTTTTGTAAAAATTAAAAAATCAATTTTAAGTTAGAAATATTTTTCCTATGTCTGAAATGTCTTCCAAAATTTCTGTGAATTTTTCTGGAATTTTAGACTTATTTGCTATTTTCTAAGTGTTTTTGAAAGTTCCTGAAAAATCTAAATTGAATTTTAACCTTTCTCACCCTCTCGGGCCGACACGTGTCGTGCCCAATTTAATCCGTTGCTGCTCGATTTAATCTCTTCCGCTCGTTTCACTTATCCCTCCGTTTGTTTGCAAACGCCCTGCATTTAACTTACCATCGCCAGATCTAATCTCAACCGTCCACCTTCACTTATTCCCCCCTTCTCTTTCATCCGACGCCCGTGATCTATTCCTTGGCCACACGTCACTCATTCAACCGCCCGCCTCTTCCCTCCTCTCTCTTCTCTCACCAACATGCAGGACCCGCATGTCAGCTCTTTCTTCTCCCCTCCTCCTTCCTTTGGCCAAGCCGCCATTATTGCCCGCGCCGAGTTCTTTAAGGCTTCTGTTACTACACATTTGCTTAGGCAATTACCGCCATTATTAGCCCTAAGCACGGGTGGCAGCGGAGGATGGCGCCTAGTCGAAGCCGAGGCGCGCGCGCTCCGTCCCCTACCCTTCGAACGGGTGGCAGCGGAGGCTAGCGCCTAGTCGAAGTAGACGCGCTCGCGCTCCGTCCCCTACCCGTCGAACGGGTGGCAGCGGAGGCTGGCGCCTAGTCGAAGCCGAGGCGCGCGCGCTCCGTCCCCTACCCTTCGAACGAGTGGCAGCGGAGGCTGGCGCCTAGTCGAAGTAGACGCGCTCGCGCTCCGTCCCCTACCCGTCGAACGGGTGGCAGCGGAGGCTGGCGTCTAGTCGAAGTCGAGGCGCGCGCGCTCCGTCCCCTACCCTTCGAACGGGTGGCAGCGGAGGCTGGCGTCTCGTCGAAGTAGACGCGCGTGCTCCGTCCCCTACCCGTCGAACGGGTGGCAGTGGAGGCTGACGCCTAGTCGAAGTAGACGCGCGCGCGCGCTCCGTCCCCGCGCTAAGATTGGAGCTTGGCGCCGATATTGTTGCGCTTCATCCCCTACCCTTCGAACGGGTGGCAGCGGAGGCTAGCGCCTAGTCGAAGTAGACGCGCTCGCGCTCCATCCCCTACCCGTCGAACGGGTGGCAGCGGAGGCTGGCGCCTAGTCGAAGTAGACGCGCGCGCGCTCCGTCCCCTACCCGTGGAACGGGTGGCAGCGGAGGCTGGCGCCGAGTCAAAGCCGAGGCGCGCGCGCTCCGTCCCCTACCCTTCGAACGGGTGGCAGTGGAGGCTGGCGCCTAGTCGAAGTAGACGCGCGCGCGCTCCGTCCCCTACCCGTCGAACGGCTGGCAGCGGAGGCTGGCGTCTAGTCGAAGTCGAGGCGCGCGCGCTCCGTCCCCTACCCTTCGAACGGGTGGCAGCGGAGGCTGGCGTCTCGTCGAAGTAGACGCGCGCGCTCCGTCTCCTACCCGTCGAACGGGTGGCAGCGGAGGCTGGTGCCTAGTCGAAGTAGACGCGCGCGTGCGCTCCGTCCCCGCGCTAAGATTGGAGCTTGGCGCCGATATTGTTGCGCTTCGTCCCCTTCCCTTCGAACGGGTGGCAGCGGAGGCTAGCGCCTAGTCAAAGTAGACGCGCTCGCGCTCCATCCCCTACCCGTCGAACGGGTGGCAGCGGAGGCTGGCGCCTAGTCGAAGTAGACGCGCGCGCGCTCCGTCCCCTACCCGTCGAACGGGTGGCAGCGGAGGCTGGCGCCGAGTCAAAGCCGAGGCGCGCGCGCTCCGTCCCCTACCCTTCGAACGGGTGGCAGTGGAGGCTGGCGCCTAGTCGAAGTAGACGCGCGCGCGCTCCGTCCCCTACCCGTCGAACGGGTGGCAGCGGAGGCTGGCGTCTAGTCGAAGTCGAGGCGCGCGCGCTCCGTCCCCTACCCGTCGAACGGGTGGCAGCGGAGGCTGGTGCCTAGTCGAAGTAGACGCGCGCGCTCCGTCCCCGTGCTAAGATTGGAGCTTGGCGCCGATATTGTTGCGCTTCGTCCCCTACCCTTCGAATGGGTGGCAGCGAAGGCTAGCGCCTAGTCGAAGTAGACGCGCTTGCACTCCATCCCCTACCCGTCGAACGGGTGGCAGCGGAGGCTGGCTCCTAGTCGAAGTCGACGCGCGCGCGCTCCGTCCCCTACCCGTCGAACGGGTGGCAGCGGAGGCTGGCGCCGAGTCAAAGACGAGGCGCGCGCGCTCCGTCCCCTACCCTTCGAACGGGTGGCAGTGGAGGCTGGCGCCTAGTCGAAGTAGACGCGCGCGCGCTCCGTCCCCTACCCGTCGAACGGGTGGCAGCGCAGGCTGGCGTCTAGTCAAAGTCGAGGCGCGCGCGCTCCGTCCCCTACCCTTCGAACGGGTGGCAGCGGAGGCTGGCACCTAGTCGAAGTAGACGCGCGCGCGCTCCGTCCCCGCGCTAAGATTGGAGCTTGGCGCCGATATTGTTGCGCTTCGGAGCTGTTGTGACCTTGCAGTCTGGTAGTGCGCTTTTAATGGCGGCTGGAATCACGCTGACGTCTGGCCTGGCAGAAGTCAGGCTGTCCCGTCATGCAGTCTGCCATTCTGCGGGTGGGACAAGATTGGAGCTTGGCGCCGATATTGTTGCGCTTCGGAGCTGTTGTGACCTTGCAGTCTGGTAGTGCGCTTTTAATGGCGGCTGGAATCACGCTGACGCCTGGCCTGGCAGAAGTCAGGCTGTCGCGTCATGCAGTCTGCCATTCTGCGGGTGGGACACGCGGCGCCTCACGACTGGTGCGTCGTGGGATGTGAGCGGTTGCGTGACCGCGGCCGTTCGCCTCTTCCCCCGGGAAGTTGGACGCGTGTTGAAGGCGTGGAGGCGTTGTGCGCTGCTTGGTCACCTACCGGGCACGGCCCTCTAAGCCCCGGCGGTTCTTCTTTCCAAATCGTGGGCAGCCGAATCGCTGCGAGTTTGATCTGTCTGCGCTTCAAGCCACATGAGAGGCGAGCGGCCTTTGTAAGGTGCCAGTGTTGAGGTGGAGGCACCCTTTCTTACTTTTTTTGTTTGTGATCTGCCTCTTTGCTTCCGCCCATGCTAATTGTAACGCCAGTTGCTCCTTTCCCTGCTTCTTTCTCCCTGGTCGCGAAGAGCGATGGCTAGCCATGACGACGCCACCTACCATCCCCGCAGCGGCTCCTTGCCTAGCCAGGGCGAGGTGTCCCATCCTTCCAGGGAGTACGAGCTGGTGCCGCGGGGGAGCTCGCGCGCCAACAAGTGGTGGGACGCCATGGAGCACTCGGGAGGCTGCTGTTCCCGTGTGTTGGGGAAGAGCCGCGTGACCGAAGGGACGCTGCAGCGACTCGTGGATGAGAGGAAGATCGTGGATCGCGATGGGGCTCGCCTACCCTGTCGGGACGAGACGGTGCCGAAGCCCCGGGCAATGGAGGCGATTGTTTTTGTCGCGTTCTTCGACGCCGGCCTTCGAATGCCCTCTACGTTGTTCGTGGGTGAAGTCCTGCGGGCCTACAAGATGGGGCTAGCCCAATTGACGCCCCACGCAATACTCTGCCTAGCTGTCTTAATGTGGGCGATGCGGACAGAGGGGGGGCGTCCCAGCGCGAGCTTATTCGCCACACTGCACGACGCGCGCTGTCGACCCAGAAAAGTTGACGGGGCGGTGTCCAACTTCGGCGGTGTGGACTTCGTGCTTCGGGCGTCGTGCGCGACGTTGTTCCCCGCGCCAGCTTCGCCGAGGCAATGGGAGTCCGGCTGGACTCGGTAGTGGTTCTACTACACCGTGACCGACAAGAGCGGAATGCAATGCCGGGGTGGGCCGATCTCGTTTAACAGTACGCCGAGTCTGAAGGCGGAGATTGACGACACGCAAAAGCTACAGAGTCTTGTCGGTGTCGCCCGTCGAATGAGCCTGCGCGACCTAGCCGAGGAGTTCACAATGTATGGGGCGGCGCCACTCTCCTCTCGGGGGAAGTATGTTGGACAGAACGGCCCCCGCGAGGACGGGTTCAGCCCATCCGTATCTCGCCTGCTTCCGCCCTCCGCTCCTTGTAAGTCGCCCAACACGTTTTACGCGTGCCTTTGTATCTGTTTGGTTTCCGCCTGATTGACGTGATCTTCTGCGCAGTGGCTCGGCTAGAAGATGCGGAGCGCGCGGTTGCGGCGCTCCTCAGCCCGTACACGCTTAAGGAGCACCAGGCTCGCGAGGCCGCAGTCAAGGTGGCTAAGCAAGGGCGGGAAAACCGCACATGCGAGGCTCTGGGCATTACTGTGCCCGAGCGCGCGGTGCCGGGGGAGCTTCCCGCCGGGACTCCGGGCGCTCAGGACGGTGATAGCCCTGTGGGGGTGTTGTCTTCGCGACGCCGGGCCCGTTCCCCGTCTGCCGTATGCGACCCCGCAGGCGCCTCGGCGACTAACACAGCTGAGATGGGGCGTGCGACCGGCGGTGGGCTCGGCCACACTGCTTCGGAGGAGCGCGCCGCCTCGAATCCCCCGGCACCCTCTGCCGACGCCAACGAACCCATGCTCGCGGCCATCGTTGAGCTGGAACTCGCCAATCCGGGGGGAGCACCGTTCCCGGCGAGAAAACCACGGTCGATGGTGCGCTATCAACCGCAGCGGCCGGCGAGGGCGCGCCCCCTACGGAGGAAACCGTGGGGGCGACGGGAACCGTGGCTGGTGTTGCCCCGGAAGAATCGCTTGTGCCGCCGCAGGCGAAACGCCCTCGGACGCAGTCCCCGCCGCCAGCGAGGGGTCGATACGCCGTTGCGGGGCCTTGTCGTGGGATTACGGCGTCTGGCGCGGCCGAGAAGACCTCCTCGCCGACCACCGAGGCGCCCGCCTCCCACTTGGCAGTCGAAACGGCGCCACTTCCTACCGCGACGAGAGGCGCAGGAGGTAGGCGTGAGTCCCTTTCTTCTCGTGACTTCGCGAGACTCTCTCCGATCTGCTCGCTCATTCTGCCAACATCAGGCGAGACGAGGTCTCCCGGACATGGCGAAGGATCGAGCAACGGAGGTATGCGCGAAGTCCAAAGCCTTGTGCAGGGTGCCCCGCAGGTGTCCGTTGCTGTTGACGTGGTCACGGCCTCGGTAAATCCTGGCGCGTTGGGGCCGGGGCTCGCTCGCTCGGACTTCCTCCCTCGCCTGGAGATACTTCGCGTCCTCACCGCAGCCGTAGAGCGTGCCGACAACGGCCTTGACCGAGAGATGTTGTCGTCATGCGAGGGGGAACTCCTAGCGCTCGCGCTGCAGGCCTCCGAGATGAGGGTAAATATGTGCGCTGCAGCTTGTAAGGTACTGCTGGGTGCCTGCTGACTTGTTGTTTTTGCCAGACGCTTGCCCTCAGCCGGTCTTTTGACGAGGCCCGTGTTCGGGAGCGGAGGGCTCTGGAAGCCAGCCTTCGTGAAGCAAACAATGCTCTTGCAGCGAAGGATGAAGAACTTCGCGCGCTGGAGGGCGCCATGGCGGCCGCACAACTCGAGGCCACGGAAGCCAAGTGCACCGCGGCTGAGGAGCGCGCCGCCTTCCTGCAGCAGATCGCCGTCCTAGAAGGGGAGAACGCCCAGCTGGCGGAGTCTGCTGCAGGGAATAGTCTCGTCTTGAAACATGCGTCCATGTCGGCGTGGCGGGCCATGGAGTCTCTGAACCAGGCCCTCCGAGATCTGTGCGTCAGAGTGCCGGACACTACGCACGGGCCGGAGGCCCTGTCGGAGACACTCGGGTTGATCAAGGAGGGGGCAGGCGTTGCTCTTCGTGGCGCCAGAACGTTTGGCGAGCACTGCGGCTACCTTGGTGCGTGCTTTGCCCTCGCCCTGCTTCACACTCGTGGGTGTAGACATACCCATGAGCTGGCAAATCCTCAACTGGATCCTCCCGGCCGACCAGAGGTTATGTCGGACGCCATTCGCTCCATCGGGCCTAGCCTGCAGAACTTCCATCAACGGATCTGGGGCCGCTTCGGGGAAGATGCAGCGAGGGTCGCCGTGCAGCAGACGCTGCATGGGGAGGGGGACCTCCTCCACTGGCTCGAAGGAGTCCTTCAGCGTCACGGCGATGACGGCACGGGTTCGTCCGCACCGCGCCAAAGCTGAGCAGTTGGTCGGGTAGGGCGGGGGGATGATATACTGGTTCTTATGCTTGTAACCATGTAACCCCTTTGCTTTTACAATGAAATCAAGTAGTACCTTATTCTTGGTGTTACCTTCCGCCGAACGCGAAGGCAAGACCTCGGCATCTTGTTTATACTCCGTAGAGCGCGCAGGGAGGACATCCGCGTCTTACTTAGAGTCCGTGGACTGGCGCGTGCGGAGGAGAACCTCGACGCTACGACTTTCTTTATAGTCCAGAGACTCGCTCGTGCGGAGGCGGACCTCGACGCTACGTCTTATTTAGAGTCCGTGGACTGGCGCGTGCGGAGGCGGACTTCGACGCTACGACTTTCTTTATAGTCCGGAGACTCGCGCGTGCGGAGGCGGACCTCGACGCTACGTCTTATTTAGAGTCCGTGGACTGGCGCGCGCGAAGGCGGACCTCGACGCTACGACTTCCTTTATAGTCCAGAGACTCGCGCGTGCGGAGGCGGACCTCGACGCGACGTCTTATTTAGAGTCCGCAGATTGGCGCGTGCGGAGGCGGACCTCGACGCTACGACTTCCTTTATAATCCGGAGACTCGCGCGTGCGGAGGCGGACCTCGACGCTACGTCTTATTTAGAGTCCGCAGACTGGTGCGTGCGGAGGTGAACCTCGACGCTACGACTTCCTTTATAGTCCGGAGACTCGCGCGTGCGGAGGCGGACCTCGACGCTACGTCTTATTTAGAGTCCGTGGACTGGCGCGCGCGAGGGTGTCCCCCCGTTGCGCCTTATTTAGAGTCCGTAGACTGGTGCGTGTGGAGGCAGACCTCGACGCTACGTCTTATTTAGAGTCCGTAGACTGGTGCGTGCGGAGGCAGACCTCGACGCTACATCTTATTTAGAGTCCGTAGACTGGTGCGTGCGGAGGCAGACCTCGACGCTACGTCTTATTTAGAGTCCGTAGACTGGTGCGTGCGGAGGCGGACCCCGACGCTACGTCTTATTTAAAGTCCGTAGACTGGTGCGTGCGGAGGCGGACCTCGACGCTACGACTTCCTTTATAGTCCGGAGACTCGCGCGTGCGGAGGCGGACCTCGACGCTACGTCTTATTTAATGTCCGTAGACTGGTGCGTGCAGAGGCGGACCTCCACGCTACGACTTCCTTTATAGTCCGGAGACTCGCGCGTGCGGAGGCGGACCTCGACGCTACGTCTTATTTAAAGTCCGTAGACTGGTGCGTGCGGAGGCAGACCTCGACGCTACGTCTTATTTAGAGTTCGTAGACTGGTGTGTGCGGAGGCGAACCTCGACGCTACGTCTTATTTAAAGTCCGTAGACTAGTGCGTGCGGAGGCGGACCTCGACGCTACGACTTCCTTTATAGTCCGGAGACTCACGCGTGCGGAGGCGGACCTCGACGCTACGTCTTATTTAAAGTCCGTAGACTGGTGCGTGCGGAGGCGGACCTCGACGCTACGACTTCCTTTATAGTCCGGAGACTCGCGCGTGCGGAGGCGGACCTCGACGCTACGTCTTATTTAAAGTCCGTAGACTTTGTTCTGCTCAGCGGGGACAGACAATGCTCTGGGAACAGCAATCTTTATTGAACTCCCGTTTGCGCGGGCGAGCATCGTATAACAAAGGGCTGGTGGCTGTACGCCTGTTGTCCTACTTCTAGGCGTAGTATCGCCGCAACCTGTCCGCATTCCATGTGTGCCGGAGGGCTTGTCCTTCGAGCGTGGCGAGGCGGTACGCCCCCTTCGGCAGTGCCTCCATCACGATGTACGGGCCTTCCCACTTGGACTCCAGCTTGCCAGCGGTCTCCGCCTGGAGCGCCACTCTGAGAACGAAATCCCCAGGCTTGAATCCCCGCGGGCATATAGAGCGGTCCCGAGTACGCATTGTCTGCCGCGCATACTTCTCGACATGGTGGGCTGCATCTGCCCGTAGCCCATCGAGGAGGTCCAAGGACACACGGCGCTCCTCTTCGGGTGCTTGGACGAGGACCCTCCGCGAGCCGGCCTTGATTTCCTCGGGTGTCACTGCTTCGTCGCCGAAAAGGAGCTTGAACGGCGTGAATCCCGCCGGGCGCGTCACCATTGTGCGAAGCGACCAAAGAACGCTGTGAAGCTCACTTGGCCACTTGCCCTTTGGCAACCCGACCAGGCGCTTTTTGATGGCAGCGGAGATGGCGCCATTCGCCCGTTCGACCGCCCCATTGGACTGGGGATGCCCTACCGAGGCGAATCGGAGGGTGATGCCCATGCTGTCACAATAGTCTTTGAAGAGGGTGGCGTCGAACAGCAGGCCATTGTCAACCGTGAGCTCCCGGGGCACGCCGAAGCGACATATGATGTTTTGCCAGAGGAAGCGCTGTATGGCCGCAGAAGTTACTTTAGCCAGGGCGACCGCTTCCGGCCATCTGGAGAAATACTCCAGTGCGACTACCACGAACCGGAGGTCCCCTGGAGCTCGGGCAAGTGGTCCTACTATGTCGACGCCCCAGCATGCCAGTGGCCACACCGGAGGAATGGGGTTGAGGCTCGTCGGGGGCCTGCGGATGATGCGCGCCATCCACTGGCACCCTTGGCACCGACGGACGAGGTCCTGGGTGTCGGTGATGGTAGTTGGCCAGTAGAAGCCTTGCCTGAACGCCTTGCCGACTAATGACCTTGGTGCCAGGTGGGATCCGCACGCGCCCGCGTGGATCTCCGCAAGGAGCTCCTTTCCCCCCTCAGTCGAGAGGCAGCGCAGGAGCGGTGCGCAAACCCCTCTCTTGTAGAGTATCCCTTCGAACACCTGGAAGGACCTTGCGCGGTGCTGCAAACGCCGAAGCTCGGCAGGGTCCTCTGGCTCGGCGATGCCTTGCAAGAAATTGAAGATAAGCTCTCGCCAATCACCTGGCCGGTCA
The DNA here is from genome assembly GCA_017311315.1 of Dendrocalamus latiflorus. Taxonomy (NCBI): domain Eukaryota; kingdom Viridiplantae; phylum Streptophyta; class Magnoliopsida; order Poales; family Poaceae; genus Dendrocalamus; species Dendrocalamus latiflorus. Next base: position 24,528,468 of record CM029612.1, on the reverse strand, counting down.
ATGTGGTGGACGAGTGCCGCGTCCCGGTTGTCCTGCGCGATGGCCGCCTGCACTAATATCTCGTAAAATGCCCCATCAGGGGGGCAGTTGCTGGCTGGCCGCCTTAGCGAGGGCGTTGGCCTGCTCGTTCTCCGCGCGGGGGATGGCCTTGACGGTGACGCCCAAAAAGTGCCTTTCCCTCGCCCTCACCGCCGCGAGGTACTTGGCCAACTCAGGGTCCTTGGCTTGATATGACTTGTCCACATGACCAGCCACCAAGCGCGAGTCGGTGCGGACTAGCACCCGTCTCGCGCCGACTGCCTTGAGCTTCGCCAGGCCAAAGAGCAGTGCCTCGTATTCAGCCGTGTTGTTGGTGGCGGGGAAGGCGAGGCGCGCCGAGTATAGCAAACGCTGTCCTTCGGGCGTGACGATCACCGCACCTACGCCCGCGCCGGCGACGCCGTAAGCTCCGTCAATGGTGAGCGTCCAGACGGGGTCATCGCGTGTCTGGACGGGTTGGGCCGGCGGGGTCCATTCGGCGAGAAAATCCGCAAGGACTTGGGATTTGATTGCCGTTCGTGAAGCATACGTCAAGGAGAAGGGAGCGAGCTCGGCAGCCCATTTGCCGATGCACCTTGTGGACTCCTTGTTGTGTAACATCTCTGCCAGGGGGAATGAGGAAGGCACTGTGATCAGGTGGGCCAGAAAATAATGCCGAAGCTTCCTAGAGGCCATGACCAGCGCGTAGGCGAGCTTCTCAAGCTCCGTGTATCTTGTCTTTGGCGCCTTGGAGGGCTTCAGAGACAAAGTATACGGGCCGCTGCATGGCGCCTTCCTCTAAGACGAGGACGGCGCTGACCGCGGTGGATGACGCGGCCAGATAGAGCAGGAGGGGAGCCTCTGGTGCTGGGGTGACCAGAGTGGGGAGGCTGGCCAGGTGCTCCTTGAGCTCGTTGAAGTCCTTCGCGCAATCTCCGTCCCAACGAAATCCATCGCACCCGCGGAGTGTCTTGAAAAATGGCAAGCCCCGCTCCGCCGCCTTGGATAGGAAGCGGCTTAGTGCTGCCATGCGGCCCGCCAGCCTCTGGACCTCCCTCGTTGTCTTGGGCGGCTCCATACCCAGGATGGCGTCTACTTTGTCGGGGTTTGCCTGGATGCCCCGTCTGGACACGAGGAAACCTAGGAGTTTGCCCGCCTGCACCCTGAAGACACATTTGTCGGGGTTGAGCTTGATGCCCGCCTTCCGGAGGTTGTCGAAGGTCTCCTGGAGGTCCCGGCCATGCAGAGCAAGCTGCCGAGTTTTGACCACCACGTCATCGACGTAAGCTTCGACGTTCCTCCCGAGCTGGGCGGCCAGGGCAATAGCGACGAGGCGGGTAAAGGTAGCGCCTGCGTTCTTCAAGCCAAAGGGCATTCTGATGAAGCAGAACGTCCCAAGTGGTGTGATGAAACTGGTCTTCTCCTCGTCGTCTTCGGCCATGTATACCTGGTGGTAGCCGGAATAGACGTCCAGGAAACTCATGAGTTCGCACCCCGCGGTGGCGTCGACCAGCTGATCGATGCACGGCAAGGGGTAATTGTCCTTTGGGCACGCCTTGTTGAGTGCCGTGAAGTCGATGCAATACGCCAGGCCCCGCTGGCCTTTTTGACAAGTACCGGGTTAGCGAGCCACTCTGGATGGTGGACCTCGCGGATGACCCCAGCCCGAAGAAGCTTCGCCACCTCTGTTTTGGCCGCCTGCTGCCGATCCATCGACATACGCCGAAGCCTCTGCTTGACCGGCTTGGCGTCGGGGCGGACCGCCAAGCGATGCTCGATTACTGTTCGGTCTACGCCCTTGATGTCCTCCGGGGACCATGCGAAAATGTCAACGTTGTTCTGAAGCACTCGGAGCAGATCCCGTTCGACCCCCGGTGGGAGCCCCTCGCCGATGGACACAAACTGCCCCTCCGCCTGGAGCGGCACCTTCTTGACTCCGCCCTCGGGCCGAGGCTTGGGCGTCCACCCTGGGGCGGAGGGCCCATCGCCGAGCGTGCCAGAGAGGGCATGCACCGGGCGATGCGGGACGCGGCTGCCGACCTCGGCACGTCTGGCCAGGTCCTGATCACCGAAGACGGTGATAACACCCGCTGGGCTCGGGAGCTTCACACACAAAAACGCGTAGTGCGGGATCGCCTCGAAAGAGTTGATGGCGGGTCGCCCCAGTATGGCGTTGTAGGGATGTGGGATATCTACGACGTCGAAGATGACATGCTCGGTCCGGATGTTACCCTTGTTGCCCTCCTGACGGAAAGTGACCGGAAGGGACACGTGCCCCAAGGCCTGCAGCGGTTGACCCCCGAAGCCTTGAAGTGGAGCTCCTGGCTGCTCTAGCCAGCTTCGGGGGATCCCCATACGTTCGAGGGCCTCTGCGAACAAGATATTCGCGGAGCTTCCCCCGTCGACAAGGACGCGCCTGACGTCACAGCGTGCTATGTGGGCCTGGATGACTAGAGGGTCTTGGTGAGGGTACTCCACACCCCTGGCGTCGTTCAAGTCGAAGGTGATGTTGCGGGGCGGCATCCACAATTACGGCTGCTCCCCGGGGGCCCTTGAGGAGGAGCCTCCGGTGATGATGCTGACGGTGCGATGCTGCGCGCCCTCCGTTGCGGTGGCTCGTATGGGGCTACCCCTTGGGTGCCCCACGTGGGCTCCGGCGAGGGGTCGAGGAGGCAGAGCCCGAGACCCGGCCGTCACCCTCCGCAGCTCCATAACTGCGGTGCATGCCCTTGTGTAATGATCACCGTAGCCGTGTACCTCGCACCACTTGCCATAGTGTAGGAGCTCTTGTTCTGCGTGGGGTTGGTCGCCGCAATCAAGTCCGCCTTCCGATCCCCGGTCTCCCCTCCGTGAGGCGGGGTCGGGTCCTTGGCGGGCGCTCTCGGTGTCGAGGACATGATGGGCCGCCTGTGACCTGCGTTGGCGGCGCCGAGGTTTATGCCTGCTTCTTGAAGAGCCTTCCTGTACCCCGGTATCGCTGCCTCGGGGAGGGCCTCCTCGGGGCTCTCGGCTGCGGCCCTGCTTCGAGGGACCACCTGCCCCCACTTCGCGCGGGGGGCGCTCCTCATGGGCGAGGCCGAGGGCGGTAATGCTGCGTCTTCGCGCATGCTCCTCCGCCCGCGCATACTCGTCCATTTTGTCGAAGAGCTTGGCGACTGTCTTGATTGGCCTCCGCGCGTTGTACTCGGCCATCGGGCCCGGACGAAGGCCCTGTATGGCTGCATTAACGACGGTGGTTTCATTAACGTCTTTCACCTGGCATCGAATCTTGGCGAAGCGCTTGAAGTAGTCCCGGAGCTTCTCCGAGGGTCTTTGCTTCACAGCGAAGAGTTGGTCCGCATCGACTCGCTCGACATAGTTTCCTTGGAAGTTGTTGTGAAGGCGGTCGCGAAGCTGCTCCCACGCGTAGATGGAGCCCGGCTCTATGGTAAAAAACCAAGAGAGCGCCACTTCTTGCAGCGCGAGGGGGAGTCCCTTCGCCTTCGTGGTGTCGTCTCCGCCCGCGGCCTCGATCGCGGTTTCGTACACGCGCACGAACTCGCGGGGATCCGTGTCGCCTTTGTACGGGTCGATGACGCTAGGGAACTTGATGTCTTCGGGCCACGCCGCCTGCTGCAGCCCCGCCGAAAGCGGCGACTCCGGATCTACGCGCCTCAGCGGCACGCGGCTAGACGTGGGGGCTTCGCGGCTGTCCGCCCCCTCCGGCGTGGGCTCGGGCGCGATTACTGGCGCGGCCTGCTGGCTCCGAGCCTCTTGTATATCTCGGACGGCTCCGCGAAGGTCCCCTAGTTCCTGCTGGAACGCGTTGAGGGCTGCTAGTAGGGCGCTTTCCACCGCAGGTGCTGTCGGGGCCGCCGGAACACCCAGCGGACGGGTCGGTGTAGGGACCATCGCCTCACGATCTCCGGATCCGCCGGATGCTTCGTTGCGGCTACCCCCGGCTGTCTGATCCGCGCTGCCGGCGAGGGTGGCGGGGGCTGTCGTTGCAGTGCCAGCGACGGGGTTGGATGTCGTTGTAGCGGCGCTGGCGGGGTCGGTTGTTGTAGCGCGAGCGTGGACGCCCGCGACCACTACGCCTACGCCGCCGCCAGCTCCTTCGGCGGTCGATGCCGAAGCCCTGGTATTCACGCGCCGCTCCGACCCAGCCGTCTTCTTTCCCTTCGCCGCCGCTGGTGAAGCTTTTCTCGGTGCCATCCTTCTTCTTCGGTCTTCAGGCTTGTCCTTGTCCTCCCCACGGACGGCGCCAACTGTTGTGGTTACAGACCAAACAGAGAGAGAGATGGTAGTGGAGAGGTGGGAGTGTTCTGCCTCATCCTCCCCCTCATCCTGATATATATATTCACATGGAGTATGCTTTTACAGTTATGCCCTTACATCCATACCTCCCCATTAGGGGCACTTATGTCATTACACATGTTACTCTGGTTCTTATAACCTCCTAACAGGCCTGCTGGGCTTAGGTGGGGGCCACCCCTACGACACACGAGAAAGACGAAAGGAGTCGAGAAGCACTAGGAGAGTCTAGAAGCACGGAGGGACTCAAGAGAGAAAGAGAGGGAAGATGGTTGATGGCTAACTAGATGATGGTGACAGGACAACACCTACACAGAACTACGATGAACGCATGCACGGCCTAACTATCGACAAATCGTAGAAAGGAGGAAAGAGGGAGTCTAGAAGCAAGAAGGGGTTGAGATAGCAAGGGGAAGGGTACAGTCATCAGCTAGCTAAATCAGTGAGACAACACACAAATACTTAACACTACCAAATGATCATAGAACAAAGCCTACATAGGCAAAGGACATGAACACAGATCTCAAACACAACTAACAGACTAAGGGGGTGTTTGGTTGCTAGCCACACTTTGCCAACAAAAATTGCCACACTTGCCTAAGTTGAGGTGCTCAAATTCTTTGCCACACCTTAGCAAGCCTAAGGGAATCTTGCCACACTTTTTTGAGTCATTGACGCGTGGGACCTAGTTTGCTGGAAGGGAATCTTGCCACAACTGTGGCTGCAACCAAACAGCTCCCAAAGTTGGTCAAACTTGCCTAACCTTAGGTGTGGTAAACTGTGGCTGGTAACCAAACACCCCCTAACATCTAACACAGAGAACAACTTAACACAACAAATATAGATCAATTCTGGAACTAATTAATAGAGCACAATAACACAACAACTGATCACATTGCATACATCAAAGTAAAATGATATAAATCCACAAATTCACAATCACAAAGTGTAATAGAGTTAACAATTACTAACATCAATTAAGGTGAACAGTAATTAAGAATAGCAGAGGGAGAAAGGGAGAGGTATTGGAAATTGACTAAGGAGTAGAGTGGTAGCAGGTGAAGCCGGGGAGGGGTTGAAGAAGAAATACAGTCGGTAGAGGGGCACACATCAGAGAAGAGGAAGAAGTTGGAGAAGAGGTAGTCGATGCGGTGACGTGGTGGTGATGCAGAGGAGGGAGTTGGCGTTGCAGTTGAGGAAGCCGGTGAGACGGTGGAGGAGAGGAGAGAGCTGAAGTACCAGGGAGCCAAGGAGAGAGAGCTTGAGGTGGAGGGAGAGCAGAGAAAGGTGGTGGTGCTCGGTGAGACGACCATCAAGATGAGAGGCGCCGAGGGAGGAGGGGTGGAGAGCTGTGGCGTGGTGGAGGAGTAGTAGGGAGGAAGGAGAAGCAATAGGGAGCCAAGGTAGAAAAAAGCTGGACTCGGTGAGGGGAGGAAAAAGGAAGGAAATAGGCGGCACTAATGGAGGAGAAGGGGGAGGCGGCTGGCGACAGTGTTGTGTGGGACTTGCGTGTCATGGAGAGGAAACTAGGTGGTGGCGCAGGAGGGAGATGGTGGTGACTAGGTGCAAAGAGGAGAGGTGGTGGAATGCAGAGGAAGGAGGCAAGGGAAAGATGCACGGTGGCGAGCCGGAGATGAGGTGGTGCACTAGCGTTGAAGGGGAAGGTGGCTAGTGGCGACGCTGTGTGAGGCTTGCGCGCCGTGGGGTGATGCTGCGTAGGAAGAGCGGAGGGAGGAGAAGGTGGTGCTTGGTGCCTTGCCGGCGAGCCGGCCCAACCTCGTCGGCAGCTAGAGATGGAGAAGGATGGGGAAGAGAAGTAGTAGGGGGGCTAGGGAGAAGAAGAACGGGCTCTCTTTGGAATTGCTGGCAGCTAGAGTTTTTGAGAGGAGATTGGGGATTTTTTTGGCAATTTTGCCCACTAGGTTGTCAGGAATTGCAATCAAGTCATTCCCTCATTTGATTTCTTCTGATTTAGACCTCCAGAGCTCCATTTTCTTCATGAGAAGATCCTACGTATTTGTGGCGACACATACATCTATACGGAGCAGTCCTAGCATGCCAATTTGGAGTGAATGCGCTCAATTGCGCCGGCCAGCAGAAAAATGTAAAATGGTTTAAATTGACAATTAATTATAGATAAGGCTGTATGTGATGAAAAATGGTCCCAAAATGTGAAAAATATGAGGGTAAAATGATAGGTAAATATATGTAAATACGACACATGTCATACCCTCAAGCTTTAAACTTTAACTTGTCCTCAAGTAAATGGCATGATATTATCGAACTTGGACAAGTCATCATGGTAAAAGACTAGTTTAATGCATGTAATAAGTCAAAAGGCATACAACAATGTAAAATGAGATTATCTATCTCGAGTTTTGAGGGCCATTCAAGATGAGAATGAATATTCAAGCAAAGATACCAAAGTGATAACTGTAGTATTTGACCAAATCAAATTACACACACGTGTGGAAATGCACTAAGTGATCATAAGGATCCAACCAAAATTGTAAGGCATCGGAACTAGGTATAACATCAAGAATGAGCATATCAAAGGGTCATGCTAAGGCATTTGCTATTTGAGATAAAGAGACTAATACTTGTATGATATTTATGAAAAAGTCCACACTTGAGCCATGATACCTAATTTTTGTTGTTTTTTAGCAAATTTAGGACACACATTGGGCACTTGTGCCACTTATTCACACCCTTGGGCAAACTTTGCCGCTTATTCACACTCACACTTCACTTGGGCAAAACTTTGCCACTTATTCAACACATTTTAGAACCAATGTGACATAGTCACTTATTCCACACACTCACAAATTCAATCACAAATTTTCTTTTCTTTTCTTATGATTAAGCATCTTTAACCGGTTTTCATTAATACTAAGTAACACGTGTCCTAAGACATGGATACCTAGATAAATCAACCAAATTATTGGCTCAAGATAGGACTACCCCTTTCACAAATTTTACATTCAAGTAAAGTATCAATATCTAAAATAACATAGTATGCCAAAACATGAAGCTAAGATATAATCATTTAAGAGGTGATGACTAGAACCAATTCAACCTGCAAATGGTTAATGTACATGCGTAACATGCAATGAATCAAATGCTATAGGATCACAAGGTTTCTAAGCACATCAAGGATAATAAACAAAGCTCAATCTCTACAATATGATGCCAAGTGACTTAAGACATACAAGGAACTAGTAACAATATAGCTCAATGAAAATTTTGGCATGACCTTTCTTAATTAATCATGGCATTGGCTCACATGGCCAAGATATACAATCAAGCATAACATGAGAGCAACAGTAAAGGCCATATATCATCAACATAAGCATAATATGAAGCATAAAAATGACAATATATCATCAATTACACAATAACAAGCTCAAATGCTCACAAACATAATACAAACATGCTAGAACATTATCCATACACATACAAGTTTTCCCCCAAGCTTAAATTGAGCAATGAATAAAAAATGAACTTGAAAGGGTAAGAAACAGCTCACCGAGCATACATGATATAGTGGAAGTAGACAAATCATCCCATGGCTTCTCGCACGTACAAGGATGATGATCTAGCATAGGACCTGAAATAAAAAGAAAGAAAAGAGGAGAAACTAACAAATGAAATAGAAATAAAAGGAAAAAGAGATGCTCATTTGGGTGTAGGGAGAGGAGGGCCAAGGACGGGACATGGAAAAGGCACATGTCTGCCCTCCTTATAAAGTAGCATGCCTCGAAATCCACCTAGATCCCAAGGAATATCGACTCGAGTCAATTCCACTTGTAGTCGATGGTACACAAGCGTAACCTTACAAATAAACTTAAAAATATGATAAGTATGTGTGATAGGGTCAATAGCCTCTAAGTCATCAATAGAATATCCAATCACATAGGCATATCAACAAAGTACATCATGAGGACTATAAGTGAGATGAGCCTAATCAACAATAGAGTATGTCTCATCAGGGCCAAGGAAATCAAACCTGAGATGATCGGAGAAGAGTTTCCAAACTATTTGAAGTGAAGGTAAAGGAGACTGTACGGTAGTAGAAACCTCTAGAGGGGCGATATCAATGAAGGAAGTAGCCACTGGATCAATAGAAGTAGCCTACTCAACATCAGAAACAGCACCCTCGTAATCAATCATGAATATCCCCATCTCAGGCTCAAAGATCAAAGAATCATCTAAGTGGCCGACATCATCAAACGTGAATTTCTCCATATCAAGCTCAAGAAGTACATGATCAGTGTTAAAGCAATGAGAGTCCTCCACATCGAAGTTAATAGTCTCTAACTTAGGCTCATCCATGAAAAAGTCATCAATCTGAAGTATTGAGTTTGGGAGGATGGCATCAGCGTGAGCTACCATATGCACCATAGGAATGGTATCATCGTCATCAAATATAATCCGCTGGAGCTCAACCTTGTCACACATAGAATCCAATTCAAAGAGGTGTGTATCAACAATACTTAGAGATGTCTCTAGCACAAGCTCATCAACCTCATCTATCTTGTAGCATAGACTAGGAGACTGAGTAGATGGCTTCTTATGGTGACGATGTGGATGGTATCTCAAAGCTGTAGGCTGACTCTTCTGAAGTGTAGGAGTGGAATGGGAACTCTGTTGGTGTAATGACACAGAAGGTTGTGGCTAACTAGAGCTCAAACTGTACTAATCCATATGATGCTTAGGTGCATGCACTTTGGCTGTCAAAGAATCCGAACAAGGCTTCTCATTGTACCACTAGAATTGATGGAAAGCCATGTTCTCAATAAGAGTGAATGCGTCATCAAGCGTCTTGTTTGTGATTGCTCTACTAGCTACTGCATTAACTAAAGATCGTATGACACATGTCAAGCCTCTGTAGAAGATCTGCTAACGAGCCATCTGTCTAGACCATGGTATGGACATCTCCTGAGCAAAGCCTTGTATCACTCCCAAGAATCATACAAACTCTCTCCATCAAGCTGAGCAAAACTGAAGATCTGATCACGGATCTCAAACTATCTGGATAGCAGAAAGTATCTCTCCAAGAAAGCACATGATAGCTGATCCAAGTGAATGACCTCGATGGCAAAGAGTAAAACCAGGTACGAGCATCATCTCGAAGAGAGAATATGAATAATTTGCATCTAATAGTGTGCTGAGAAACCCCATGGTATTTGACTGTATCACAATACTCCAAGAATATGTAAATGTGCTCATAAGGGTCCTCAGTGGGTAATCCTCCAAAACGGGTCTCCTGAATCAAACCAATAAGTTCAGGCCTGAAATCAAATTCCTCAGCCTCAATTGCTGGCAAAACTGGCCCTAGCATAGCACACTGTCTATTCGGAGCCCAAAGATTATGAAGTAGTGCCATATCCTCAATATAAACCTATAATGATCACCTGTAGGATAAGATGAGAAAAACCACAAAAAGAAATAGAAATAGCTAGGAAAAAGGTTAGAGGTTAGCAATATATCACAAATATGAACAATGATGATATGAAAGACGGGTCAACACAAACAAAAAACAAGCAAAAAAAACAAACAACAACCTAGTCTATAGCCTAACACTGTTGCTCTAAGTTAATCCCTGGCAACGGCACCAAAATACTTGATCGTGCAAAAATAGCACACTTGCAAGTGCACAGGTTGCCACCGAAATAACAGCCAGTGTCATGTTCTCCACAGGGACTAGACTGAGGCTACCAGTTCTTAGCTAAAAGTTAGGTAAAAAAACTGAGAATAGAACGGAAAAGTAAACCTAAAATGACCACCAACTTGCTAAATGACCTAAACAATGAAAACCATCGAACGTACCTTGGTCACACGAACGGAACGATGAACAAAAAAAATAAACACACAAATGAAAGATGGTACGAACGACCATACGAATGGATGTCGTACGACCGATCGTATTACACGAACGACAATGAAGACTACATGAATGAACACACGACTACTGACCGACAACCTAACTAACTACCGATCGTGCAAAAGAAGAAAGGAGTCGAGAAGCATTAGGGGAGTCTAGAAGCACGGAGGCAGTCAATAGAGAAAGAAGGAGAAGACAGTCGATGGCTAACTAGACGATGGCGGCAGGACAACACCAACATAGAACTACGATGAACATAGGCATGACCTAACTATTGACAAATCGTAGAAAAGGAGAAAAGAGGGAGTCTAGAAGCAAGGAGGGGGTCGAGATAGCAAGGGGAAGGGTACAGTCGCCGGCTAGCTAAATTGTGTGAGACAACACACAAATACTTAACACAACGAAATGATCATAGAACAAAGCCTACACAGGCAGAGGACATGAACACCGATCTCAAACATAACTAAGAGACTAACATATAACATAGGCAACAACTTAACACAGCAAACATAGATGAATTCTGGAACTAATTAATAGAGCACAATGACACATCCACTGTTCACAATGCATTCATCATAATAAAATGACATAAATCCACAAATTCGCAATCACAAAGTGTAATAGAGTTAACAATTACTAACATCAATTAAGAATAGCAGAGGGAGAAAGGGAGAGGTACTGGAAATTGACCGAGGAGTACAGCGGTAGCAGGGGAAGCCGAGGAAGGGTTGAAGAAGAAGATGCAGTCGGTGAAGGGCACATGTCGGAGAAGAGGAAGAAGTTGGAGAAGAGGTAGCCGATGTAGTGACGTGATGGCGATGTAGAGAAGGGAGTTGGCGCTGTGGTTGAGGCAGTCGGTGAGACGGTGGAGGAGAGGAGAGAGGTGAAGTACCAGGAGGCCAAGGAGAGAGAACTTGAGGTGGAGGAGAGCAGAGAAGGTCAGTGGCACTCGATGAGATGGCTGTCAAGATAAGAGGCACCGAGAAAAGAGGGATGGAGAGCTGTGGCACGGTGGAGGAGTAGTAGGGAGGAAGGAGAGGCAATAGGGGGCCAAGGTAGAAGAAAGCCGGACTCGGTGAAGGGAGGAAAGAGGAAAGGAAGAAGCGGCACTAATGGAGGAGAAGGGGAGACGGCCAGCGGCAGCACTATGTGGGACTTGCATGTCGTGGAGCTGGAAGAAACTAGGCGGCGATGCAGGAGGGAGATGGTGGCGGCTAAGTGCAGAGAGGATAGATGGTGTGATGCAGAGGAAGGAGGCAAGGGAGAGGTGCGCGGTGGCGAGCCGAAGATGAGGTGGTGCACCAGCATTGATGGGGAAGGCGGCTGACAGTGGGGCGGTGTTGCGGAGGAAGAGCGGAGGGAGGAGAAGGTGGCGCTTGGTAGCGCGCCGGTGAGCCGGCCGGGCCTCGCCAGCAGCCGGAGATGGAGAAGGATGGCGGAGAGAAGCAGTAGGGGCTAAGGGAGAAGAAGAACCGGGATCCCATTGGAATTGCTAGCGGCTAGTGTTTTTGAGGGGAGATTGGGGATTTTTCAGCAATTTTGCTATTTAGCCCTCTAGGTTGTTAGAAATTGCAATCAAGTCCTTCCCCATTTGATTTCTTATGATTTAGATCTCCAGAACTCCATTTTCTTTGCGAGAAGATCCTACGCATCCGTGGTGACGCATACATATATATGTAGCAGTCCTAGCATGCCAATTTGGAGTGAATGCGTCATCAAGTGTCTTGTTTGTGATTGCTCTACTAGCTACTGCATTAACTAAAGATCGTATGGCACATGTCAAGCCTCTGTAGAAGATTTGCTAACGAGCCATCTGTCTAGACCATGGTATGGACATCTCCTGGGCAAAGCCTTGTATCACTCCCAAGAATCATACAAACTCTCTCCATCAAGCTGAGCAAAACTGAAAGAAAGAGCAAATTGTTCTCCAAAGCTCTAGAAAGTTCCCAAAATGGCTTTTTCTCCGCTATTCTCCCCCTTTTGGCAATAAACACATCAAGGATGCAAAAGAGAGAATAAGTCATGATGAAGGATGAAATGGCTGAAGTTTGGTTATTTTAAGCACTTAGAGCCATGAAGATTATCCAAAACGACCAATATGAGTATTACACCAAGCCGTAACTCATAAGTATGCTATCAAGATCTTGACAAGACATGTATAATCAAGCTAAGCCAAATAAGTCACAATCTGAAATTTAGTCAAATTTCTTAGTATGTCAAGTCAACCATGATTCTAGTCTAGCTAAAGGTATCCAAGGATGATGCAAACCATGTCAATAGTCTAAGTGGAACCAAGAAGCTAGTATTGAGTCAATTTAGAGTGCTACAAGATCAAGAATGAGACAGTTGTTCATGTACTTGTAAGTCTTGTAATTTTAGCAAATTGAGCACAATTGACATGTTTATCTTTAAAAATCTCATGATTGTTTCTAACCAGATTTTTGTCTGGATATGTGCTAGATCTCAAGCCTTATGCGACCACTCCAAGCAAGAAGCTTAAGGAGATGATCTTGGTCAACCAAAACTCCCCCTGAGTTCATACCAAGTGCAATGACAAGCCGTCTCATGAGAAAGAATTGGTGAGATCAGTTCTTTCGCACAAAATAGATCATTTTGCTTTTTATCATGTTGTATTAACTCATGCTTCATGGCATGTTGTACTAACATAGCTCAATCTAAAGCTCAATTATAGATTCAAGACTCAACTCAGCTTATTTGACATGGCATGAATCATAAAAGGATAACTAAAAGCAAAATAGTCTCAAGAGCTAATATGACATGAATTAATCCAAGTTGAGCATTTTAATCAACCTATCATGACAAAGACTTGACTACACATATAAAGTCATGATATATCCAGCAAATAAGCACAGATCATGGCAAGATGTAATTCATTGTAAACATGTCATAACAGGATAATAATCAAGGCTCTATGTAGTTATATTACAATGTAGAATGCTGAAATGCAAGAAAATCCAGCTCCCCCTCAACATGTAATGCAACTTTAGTTCAAGTTGAGTAATGACAATATTAGGATCTAGAAGCTCCCAAATGAACTCCCCCTGAACCAAAGCAATAAGATCAAGAAGCTGGCAAGAAACTTAGAAAAGGCAGTCCTTAAAGCATAGACAAATATAGAGAATACTATGGCTCAGACTGACTCTCATCTACCCCATATGACGCTAGGACTATCAGCTGATCATCTAACACACCAAGGAGCAAACACGTACCCCGTCTACCCGAGGGTGGCCCAACCCTCGCTAGAGCCTATAAGAAGTGAGTGAGCTCAACCTAGTAAGAAGAGAAACAGCTAATAAGCAGCATCCTAGAATCACAAGATGAGAGAAAAAGGTATAAACAACTAGACGATAGAAGAACTCTAATCTATGCTAGGAGGACTAACCCATAATGCACCCAAATGCAATGCAACAGAAAGGAGTAAGAGCATAATCAATATAATAAAGCAGTAACGCACAAAGCTCCCCTCACAACAGTCCATAACCACCCCAAGCTCTCCCCGCAAGGCTGAAAACCTAGAGCTATCCTAAAAGACCAAGAAACAAGAGAAGTGCCAATGAATTGACAGGTGCCAGAAGTGCTCTTCCTATGTATCCTACAGCCAGCAAAGTCTGCATCCGAGTAGGCTCTCAAGGAAAGACAGGATGAGGAAGAGTACCAGATACCATAGTCAATGGTAGCTCGAAGGTACCGTAGAATGCGCTTCACCGCCTGGCGGTGAGATACGCGAGGACAAGCCTGAAACCGAGCACAAAGACACACAGCGAAGTGTATGTCCGGTCTTGAGGCAGTGAGGGCAGTGAGGTACAAGAGGGAGCCAATCATGCTGCGATACTCTTTCTGATCAACTGGCTCGCCATCCTCATCTGGGTCAAGAGAAGCTGTGGACGCCATGGGAGTCGACACAGGCTTACCATCACTCATGTCAAAGCGTCTCAGGAGGTCACGAGTGTACTTGCCCTGATGCAAGAAAGTACCCTCCCGAGTCTACTTGATCTGGAAGCCAAGGAAGAAGGTCAACTCGCCCATCATACTCATCTCAAACTCGGTGCTCATGACATCCGAGAACTGTGAGACAAGAGTATGAGAAGAGCCGCCAAAGATGATGTCATCCACATAAATCTGGACGAGCCGTAGGTCAGTGCCATGCCGGCGAATGAACAAGGTCTTATCCACCTTACCAATCTCAAAACCATGACTCAACAAATATGACTTAAACCTCTCATACCAAGCTCTAGGGGCCTGCTTAAGTCCATACAAGGCTTTGGAAAGCTTGTAGACATGGTTTGGGTATTTGGGGTTCTCGAAACCTGGAGGCTGTCTCACATAGACCTCTTCCTCAATAAAGCCATTGAGGAAGACACTCTTGAGATCCATCTGGTAAAGCTTGAAACCCTTAGAAGCTGCAAAGGCAAGCAGGATTCTAAGGGCCTCAAGTCTAGCTATAGGGGCAAAGGTCTCCTCAAAATCTAGACCCTCAACCTGGGAGAAGCCCTGAGCTACCAGTCTAGCCTTGTTCCGAATGACAACCCCATCCTCACTCTGCTTGTTTTTGAACACCCACTTAGTCCCAATGATATTGTGACCTCGAGGGGGCTCAACAAGCGACCAGACCTTGTTTCTTTCGAAGTTCTCTAACTCCTCATGCATGGCATTGACCCAAGACTCATCGGAAAGAGCATGACAAACATCCTTGGGCTCGAAGGAGGCAACAAAGGCAGAATGGAGACAGAAATGTGACATGCCAGATTTTGAGCGTGTGACACGCTTAAAGAGGTCTCCAATCATCTGCCCAGAAGGATGGTCTTTCTGGATATGTCGGGGAGGTCCAGGATGAGATGATGAAGTGGCTTCTACCTCATGAGCTGATGAGGTAGAAACAGAGCCACTATCTCCAGAGGAAGCAGAAGGCATGGGCTGATAACCTGGAGGTGCGGTGGAGGAAGGCACCTCGAGGGGAGGATGAGGAACTGGATCAGGTAGACAACCCTCATCTCCATCATCCTCATCATCCACAAAGATGGGCTCGAACTGCTCTAAAGAACCTGAGATATCAGGCCTAGTCCCCGGACTGGCCTCGTCGAAGGTCACCTCACAGGTCTCTACCATTTTACTAGACTCGCGGTTCCAGACCCTATACGCCCGCGAAGAAGTCGAGTAACCTAGAAAGATACCATCACAAGAATGTGACTCGAACTTGTCTAGGTTCCCGGACTTCAGAATAAAGCACTTGCAACCAAACACACAAAAATGAGATACACTGGGCTTTCGCCCATATCTCAACTCATAAGAAGTGTGGTGCAAGTGTGCCCTCAGAAAAACTCGATTTGAAACATGGCACGCGGTGGCAATAGCCTCAGCCCAAAACTTCCGCGGTGTAGAGTACTCATCAAGCATCGTCCTGACCATCTCGACCATGGTACGGTTATTCCTCTCCACGACGCCATTTTGCTGGGGGGATCTGCGGAGAAGAGAATTGGTGCTCTACACCGGTCTCATCACAAAACCTCTCGAAGTAGGAATTCTTGAACTCCATGCCATTATCACTGCGGATCGCTCGTAAGGCACCCGGAAGCTCAACAGAAAGCCTACTAAAAAGACCTCGGAAATGTGTAAACATATCATCCTTCAAGGCTAAGAAAAACACCCAAGAGTATCTCGAGAAGTCATCGACCACAACAAGAACATACCACTTCCCTCCTGCTGACTACACTCGAGCTGGTCCAACTGTGTCCATGTGGAGTAGCTGACCCAGTGCATCGGTCATAGTCACTGTGACCGGAGGGTGAGAAGCGGCAACATCTTGCCGTGCCGGCAAGGAGCACAAACTAGATCTTTGACCATCTTGAGTTTCGGCAGACCACAAATAAGATCGTGGCCGCTAACTCGGGTCAAATAGTTAAATCCAATATGACCAAGTCTCCTATGCAAGAAAGAAAGGTCACGAGACTCCGAAGCAACTAAACACCTGAGATGATCACCAGAAGACTTAGAAAAATCAGCACGAAAGATCCTCCCATAACGAGAAACCCCGCAAACCAGACTACCCAAAGAATCAAGAATTTTGCAGGCATTTTTCTTGAAGCTCACCTCGAAACCGTCATCGGTAAGCTGAGAAACTGAAAGCAAGTTATACTGCAGCTTACTAACAAAGGCAATATCTTTCAAAATGAAATACTCATTAACGCGCACTGTACCTTTGGCGATGACACGCTCCGACGAAGCGTCTCCGAAGGTGATAGTCTCATCACCTGGAGCGCGGGCTAGGGAAGAGAACTAACGAGAGTCTCCGGTCATGTGTCGTGAACACCCGGAGTCTACAAGCCAAAGCTTTCCCTTCCCAGCCCGGCGAACCTGAGTCAAACAGAGAGTAAAGTCTCAGTACTGGGATAAATCAAGAGTGATTTTGGCACCCAATACTGAGTAACACGTCGAGCAGCAGAAGTAGTCAAGCACAACTGACCTCTAACTACCCTACGCTCTCCGACACTCACAGAAGTAGAAGGTCTACATGTAGACTTGAAGCTGTTGCTGGGTCCGACTGCTACAGGAGAGTGAGTCGGAGCACCGGCAACATGCTGATCACGCCGCGGGTAGCCATCTCGACGGGGGAAGTGAGACCTACCCTTAGAATGGCGGAAGTCATGACCAAAGGGAGCATGAGGACAAAAATCAGAAAACTCAGAAAAACCAAGTCCTCGATGCTGCCCAAACCCATCGGAAACGAACCTAGACCTCGTGTTGGTCTTAGGTGTACTCAAGGTCTGGGGCTGACCCTGAATATGCCTAAGAGCCTCAACACGGTCTCTACGAGAAATCTTGGCGCGCCTGAAGCATCGCTCGATCAAGTATCCGTCCTTCTGACAAAAGGTGCAACGATACTTCACCTTCTGAGAGGTAGAAGTAGCACGAAGAAGCTTCGCCTTCTGAGAGGCCGAAGCAACAGGTGGACTCACCTTGCTGTCAGAAATCCCTTGGACAAAGCCCGCTGATTTGAATTAAACTTTCTCAGTCCTTGGCTTGACCTCGATCACACCTGCGGCTATGGGTCTAAGCACAGCAGGTGGATGCTTCCTAACATCCTCAAGAAAATCATATCCTAGACCTTGATTGAACTTGCAAATCTTGGACTGGTCTAGAATAAGATTAAGCTTCTTCTTGCCTCCTACAAACCTCTCGAGAGTGTTCATAAGGTGCTGACACGCCCGAAAGAGAGAGGTGCAAGAAGAGCAAGGGGAAGAAGAGACAGCAGAAGGTAAGAGAGTAGAAGGAGAACCAACAGCAGAGGAAAGAATGGCTTGTGCACGCACAGCCGACTCGGAAGGGATAGTCCTACTGCTAGCAATTTGGTTCACGTCGCTAAGCGTCTCCACCTTACCCTTGGGCTCCTCCCCCACACCAGCACACACATCACAACAAGATTGTGGCTTTTCTAGTAAATCCTTAGCTAGCTTCACACATTTTTCTTCCAAGGCAATCAAGTCAGATTTTAGTTTATCACAATTTTTGCATGGTGAGCTAACAGGGTCCTTAGAAGCATAATGAGCCAATCTATTGTTGTGGTCAATCATTTCTTAAAACTGTTTTGAGACAGATTCAAGTCCAGCAGTTAGTTTAGGACAGTTTGTGCAAGAAACAATGGGCTCAAGTAGTGAAGCATGTAACTCAGCAATTTTATGATCTGCCCGTTTTAAGTTCAACTTCAAATTATTGCAATTTTCACAAGACTCGGACAGATCAAGGAGCATGGTATAAAGACCTCTAAAAGCATTGTCCTTATCCTCACATGAGGTGCAAGATGTAGTCTCAACAGTAGTAGATGAAGGAGGAACTACCCTACTCATCTCAAGTTCATCAAGAAGACTAATATTCTCCACCTTAATCATGTCGAGCTCAGAGGATACACTATCACGCAAGGTCCTTAGCTTCTCCATGTCATCCAGCAAAGCAGAACAAACATCACAATCATTACGGGAGGGAGCAGATCTAAGTGAAGTAAGCTCCCGTGACAAGCTCTCTACTTCCTTCTCCAACTCGCTAACCCTAGCTCTAGATCTAGCATGGAATTTTCCTAGCTTAAGAAAAGCATCATTAAGCTGGTCGTAGGAAGGGTATACCTCATCGGAGTCGGAGTACAGCTCGCTGTCGCTCACTTCGCCCTCAAGGGCCATGAAGCACATGTCGGAGAAGTCATCGGCATCCTTGGGTTCTTGATCACCCGTCCTGTCATCGTCGCTCCATCCCTCCACCTCGCTGAGGTCGAGGTCGTCGAAGGCGGTGAGGATGCGATGGAAGAGCTTCTTGGCTTTGCCAAGGTCATGGAACTTCTTCTTGCCTTGGGCATGAGCTGAGGGCTTCTTGTTGCGATTCTTGTCGATGTAGTCGTTCTTGCTCACACCGCCGTAGTCGCCCTTGCCCTTCTCCAGCTTGGGGCAGTTTGCCCGAGTGTAGTTGGCGCCACCACACTTGAAGCAGATCATGGGTCCTCCTCTCTTTCTGTCCCTCCTTCTCTTGTAAGCATTAGAAAACTTTCTAGCTAAGAGGGCTAACTGCTCATCTGCAAGCTGCTCTAACTGATCATCAGTTATGTCACAGAGAGCAGCAAGAGAGAATCCAGAAGAAAAGTCGGAAGAACCAGAAGCAGAGCCGGGATCGGTGACTAAGGCCATCGACTGCGACTTCGACCTACGAGAGACTATGTCAATCTCGTGAGTCTTGAGGCGTGAGTACAACGCGTCAAGAGTCAGGGTCGAGAGGTCGGTCGTGTCTTTAATCGTGGTCACCTTCATCTCCCAAACACGCAAATCAAGAGCAGACAACATCTGTCAAGCATTGTCCGAGTCGGGGTATGTGAGACCGACCGCTCAGAGGTTGCTCAGGATCTTGTGAAAACGCGCAAAACACTCATCCAAGGACTCACCAGCGAGCATTTCAAACTTGTTGTAATCTCGCTTGAACTGGTCCTGTCGAACCGTCTTAATCTGGGTGGTGCCCTCATGGTATGCATCAAGGGTCTCCCAGATGTCGAAGGTCGACGACAGATGAGAGATGCGATCGAACTCGCTTCTGCTCAACCCCTGGATTATGATGTTCCTTGCCTTTGCATTCGCCTCAACATCAATCATATTTCCAGAATTGATGTTCTCATCGGCAGGAACAACATACCGTACTTTGACCTTACGCCAAATGGCGTAGCCCTGAGCCTGAATGTAGGTCTCCATCCAGCTCTTCCAGAAGGGATAGTCGATCCCATCGAAGATCGGGGGCTTGGTCGAGTACTTGTCTATCGCCATGGCTCTAGAGACCGGTTAAGATCTATGAGGAAGATCTAACCGGCTCTGATACCAATTGTTGGATCGCAAATGGCGACAGAGGGGAGTGAATGTCAACTTTTATAAAACAACCCCTCGAAAGAATCTCCTTTCCAATAGCTATCGAAGCTATGAAATGGAGCTCAAAAGATCACTGCAACATTAAGCTACCAGAGAGAGGAGCAAGACAACAGAGATTAAATCAAGGCACACAGAAAAGATCAAAAACCAAATTAAAATAGCAGCAAGAGAACCCCTGGTCGGTCTGACCGCAATGGTCTGGGCGGTCAGACCGCCTGGTGGCCGCCGGTCAGGCTAGTTAAACAGGGCCGGTCAGACCGCTGCTGTTGGAGCGGTCAGACTGCCGGCAGTGAATTGGTCTGACCGGTTCCTCTGCCCAGACAACTGTGCAGCCCGACTGAATATCCTGATTTTACAGATTTTTGCCAAAATCAAGAAAATGAGAGAAGTGCCCCTTTTCTTTTCAGACCAAGACACCAAAGACTTAATCTAACTATCATAGGGCTCCAAACAACACAAGAAATCAACAAACAGTCATGAATTTCAGATATTAGCCAAGAGCTTGAAGAAGTATAGAGAGCTGCCCAAAAATCAAATTGCCCTCTAATATTTGAACCTTAGACCATGAAACTTTGCAGAATGATTATCAATAGACTTAGCACTTAAGAGACCAAATCTTAGGGCATCTCATGAGGGAAATCAAAATCCACATCAAACCCTAGAAATGGAGGAACAGGGAAGCAGAGCTGAAAATGGGAAATCTTTGATTCTTTCAATTTGCTCTAGGAAGAGACCAATCAAATGTTCTTGATACCTATTACCAACCAAGAGCAACCCATTTTGGGCCTTCTCAACAAGAATCAACACAAAAACAGAAATTTGAGAAATCAAGCCTAAAAAGCATCGAAGAGAAAACACAGGCACGAACAGGAGAAACACTTCAGAAGTTTCATTCCCAACAATCAAGCATTACATGGAGTCCCCATACGCGATTGTAACAAGAGGAATGATTACATGGGCATCACCTCATCCTCTCCCTCTCTCAAGTCTCAAGAAACCCAAGAACACACATGCTTGAGAGGAGACAACGAAGGAGACACAGCCAACAGCACTCTGCCTCTCTCAACCACTAAAGCCTAAAGCAAAACAACCTCTCCAAAGGCCATTTTGACTAAAGCAAAACCCTAAAAGTCAAGCACTCCCTCACTAAGACATGCATGCACCTTAGAATTCCTCTCCTATTTATAGCCTTTGGCTAATGGGTCTCCCACTCGTTATGCCCGCTAAATCCCGAACGGACACTACTTCCACCTGTGCAGCTTTGCGCTTTACCGAAACGCCCCTCCTGCACCTTCCGGGAAGCTTCCGCATCTCTTGTCGTCCAAGCCTCGCAACCACCTCGAGTCTTCGCCGTCTTCAGTACACCTCGACTGTTCTGACCTCGGCACCACCTGCGCCTAGTCCGGTCCTCCGTGCCTCGCCATGACTCCACCTCGACGTCCTGCAGCCATCACAGACAAGAAACACATCACATAGCACCGCTCAATACATGTAAGCATAAATAGCATCAATGAATCATACTTACGCATGAAAGAGCCCAAACCTGTCAAATCAACAGAATATGCATCCTAATCACTTTGACCAGGTTTGACCAAGTCCGACCGAAGCCGATTACACCACGCAACGACATGGTCCAAACCACACAAACCAAACTCGACTTTCCTAAACCGATGTCAATTACTTATCACACACGGGGTCACCTCCACAGGGATGACAACAACTTAACAGCAAACATAGATGAATTCTGGAAGTAATTAATAGAGCACAATGATACATCCACTGTTCACATTGCATTCATCATAATAAAATGATATAAATCCACAAATTCACAATCACAAAGTGTAATAGAGTTAACAATTACTAACATGAATTAAGGTGAACAGTAATTAAGAATAGCAGAGGGAGAAAGGGAGACGTACTGGAAATTGACCAAGGAATAGAGCGGTAGCAGGGGAAGCCGAGGAAGGGTTGAAGAAGAAGATGCAGTCGGTCAAGGGCACACGTCGGAGAAGAGGAAGAAGTTGGAGAAGAGGTAGCCGATGTAGTGACGTGATGGCGATGTAGAGAAGGGAGTTGGCGCTGCGGTTGAGGCAGTCGGTAAGACGGTGGAGGAGAGGAGAGAGGTGAAGTACCAGGGGGCCAAGGAGAGAGAGCTTGAGGTGGAGGAGAGCAGAGAAGGTCAGTGGCACTCGATGAGATGGCTGCCAAGATGAGAGGCACCGAGAAAAGAGGGATGGAGAGCTGCGGCACGGTGGAGGAGTAGTAGGGAGGAAGGAGAGGCAATAGGGGGCCAAGGTAGAAGAAAGCCGGACTCGGTGAAGGGAGGAAAGAGGAAAGGAAGAAGCGGTACTAATGGAGGAGAAGGGGGAGACGACCAGCGGCAGCACTATGTGGGACTTGCATGTCGTGGAGCTGGAAGAAACTAGGCGGCGATGCAGGAGGGAGATGGTGGCGGCTAAGTGCAGAGAAGAGAGATAGTGTGATGCAGAGGAAGGAGGCAAAGGAGAGGTGCGCGGTGGCGAGCCGGAGATGAGGTGGTGCACCAGCGTTGATGGGGAAGGCGGTTGACAGTGGCGCTGTGTGAGGCTTGCACGCCATGGGGCGGTGTTGCGGAGGAAGAGCGGAGGGAGGAGAAGGTGGCGCTTGGTAGCGCGCCGATGAGCCGGCCGGGCCTCGGCAGCGGCCGGAGATGGAGAAGGATGGCGGAGAGAAGCACTAGGGGGCTAAGGGAGAAGAAGAACCGGGCTCCCCTTGGAATTGCTAGCGGCTAGGGTTTTGAGGGGAGATTGGGGATTTTTCAGCAATTTTGCTATTTAGCCCTCTAGGTTGTTAGGAATTGCAATCAAGTCCTTCCCCATTTGATTTCTTATGATTGAGATCTCCAGAACTCCATTTTCTTTGCGAGAAGATCCTACGCATCTATGGTGACGCATACATATATACGTAGTAGTCCTAGCATGCCAATTTGGAGTGAATGCGCCTCGATCGCATCGGCCTGCAGAAAATATTGAAAAACATAAAATGGTCTATATCGAGCAATTAATTATAGATAAGTGTGTATGTGATGAAAAATGGTCCCAAAATGTGAAAAATATGAGGGTAAAATGACAAGTAAATATATATAAATATGACGCATGTCAGGCATTTGTAGCTCAAGCGAGATGGAATTCCAAAGTTGAGGTAGTTGAGCAGCAAGTGGTTGATTACGACAATAGGCTAAGTTGTGTTGAGCAAAATGATCCTCCTCTAGTGTATCATCATCGCTGTTGTCATGATCCTCATGATGGCTCCTCCTCCAGTTCTCCTCCTCGTGAGTTCTCCACCGAGTGGTTTGGCCCTCATCATCCTTCCGAGTGACGTCTTGGTGGTTTGGTCTTCTCTTTTGGTTCTTGATGCCAAAGGGGGAGAAGGAGTAGAGATAGAACATCATTATGGTTATTATGGTTTTATGCATGTCAATAGACCTTGCAAGTGAGGATAAACTTGTCCATTCTTGTAAATTATTGTTGTAAGCTTATTGAACCTTTGCAGAGTTGGATATATTTTGGACAACTTATGGGTGTTTACTATTTATGTTTCTATATGAGCCTTTGTGGCTTATCTATAAAACTTGTTCAAAATATGCTCCTTTGGATCCTTCTTATGTAGATGCATGCATGTTTATATTGTTGTTATGCTTCCACAGATCTAAAATATAGAGAAAACTCCACCGAAATTTCTAATATATATCTGTGTGTGTGTGTGTGTGTGAACTTCCTTCAAATCCTTATGCACATATTTAGGGGGAGATTTCTCTATATCTTGTGGCTTTGTCTAGCATTAATTTTAAAATCCATTTGTGTTCACTAAAATTAATTTAGTGCTTCCAAAGCGTATCCTAAAGTATACAATTATTGTATATAAGGTGTATACTAAAAAAATTAATGTTTATCTCATTACTTATTAATGATTTTCATCAATTATATAAAAAGAAATAGATTGAAGAATCTAGACCCACCATTATGAGTTAATGGCATGTTTTGGCAATTAAAGACAATTATATTATGAGACTAATATTTTTATTGAGATGGATGAATAGGTTATATCCCTTGGTGGTGAATGATTTGAGCTTGCTTCATGCATTGATCGTCATCAAGTCAAGCAAATGTTATCATGTGTTGATGGCTAACGTCATGGACCCAGACTTGAAGTAAAGATATTCATCATCAAGCTTCAAAAGAATGCTCAAGGCAAATGTATAACTATCATAGGCTAAGGATGTGTTTTTTTACTCATTTTGCCTCTTGGTGTTTGGTAATAGACTGGGTTGCTAGTGGATATTGTTGTACTATTAAGAGGGGTCTTGACTAGTAGATTGAGTGTGTCATGTGTTGATATCTTATTTGCTTTCTCTAACTCTCTGTAGCATGATGCTATCATTTACAAATGTGTTTTAAAAATAGTTGAGGCTCATGCATAATCCTTATAATATGTGACTTAAGTTTGCGAATGTGTTTTGCTAATTGTTCGAGTCTATGTCCCTAATCTTTGTGGTATGATTCTAAAGTGTGCGACTATATTTTACAATTTGTTGTGAATCATGTCTTTGACCTTTATTTGCATGATACTACAATTTATGAATGTGTTTTGTAAATTGATTATAGTATATGCATCTTGACCTGTGTTGACCTTGGCACACTGGTCAGATCGGCCATAAGCTGGAGGTTTGACCGGGGCTGGTGGTCAGACCAGCAATAAGTTGGTAGTCTGGCTAATGCTGGCGGTCATATTGGCAATGAGTTGGTGGTCTGACCGGCATCACCGATCTGACCGGCCCTATGTTACAGTTGGATTGGCCATGCAGTCTGACTAGGCTTCAGTAGCTCGTTGTGTTTTTCTAGAAAGCGGGCATTTTGTGGTACTTCTTTGAGTTTTGGTTGGGCTATCAGATCGACATTTCTTGAGCAATCTGATCGGACCTGGTGGTCTGACCGGTCCCTGTGTGGGTGGTCTGACTAGCCTGTTCTGTAATGGCTAGTTTTTCTAGCTGTTGTAGTGAAGGCCAGTTTGACCAGCCATGTGTTGACAGTCAGATTGGTCTAGGTTGATTTTTCAAGAAACTGAGTCCAACGGCTTGTTTCTTGGTGTGGAATATAAATATTCCCTTGTGGCCAATTGGAAAAGGTTGTTGGTGTCCTATTCTTCATTCTTGAGCTAAGCAAGCCCTCTCACCTCTTATGTGTATGTGTTACACTTTGTGAGCTTGGAGAGGAAAAACCTTGTTCATTCAATGGTGGATTTTGGGTCCTTTGAGCTTTGACTCTTGATTTGTTCAATTAAGCATCTTTGACTTGTTACTCTTGGAGATTGCCAACTCCTAGATGACTTGGAGGTGTGGTGGTCCAGTCATCTTCTCAAAGAAGCTTGTGAGAAGGCTCGGCTTATTGTGAGTGGTATGGTGTTCGCCATATCTAGAGTTGAAGAAGAGTAAACCTAGTGGAATTAAGGTGGTTGGATACTTTGAGGGGCGATATCAAAACGCACCATTCACCCCCCCCCCCTCTGTTGCCGTTTTCAATCCAACAGCTTTCTTCACTTAACCGTTCTATTTTCCATCCGCGAAAGTGTATTCTTGAAAAGCTATCTTATCTCTAACTATTTACATCTCAACAATGATGAGTGGGACCAGACCCCACCCGTCAGCACGTCGTTCCTTCGCTCATTGACGTGCCGGGCCTAGCCGGAAGAATCGTCTTCCACCTCCAGCACTAGCGCTAGCTCCACCATGTTAGTGCCCCTAAAATTTGACACCACGCCTAATTCCTCTCTCTTAGAGCATCTTTGACCATCCCTTGAGCTAATGCACCCCTCCTCTGTACCTATCCCTCGCCGTGGAGCTTCCTCACCATGGATGTCCTCTGCGCCACTATTGCTCCTTGTCGTCCGGCCACTCCAGGGCCTCTCCGATGTCTCCAACCTCCTTGGTACACTCTTGTTGGTCCCTAGATGCTTGTGTACTTATTTGATTTGAAAATCCCTCACCATTACTTGGCTTTCTCCATGGAACCGGTGAAGCTTCGATGACCATAGGTCCCCATGCTTGCCTTGTAGCGTCGCCTAGTCTCCCCGGAGCTAACACAATCACCCAATTACCCTCTCCTACATGCTTTCACCCGCTCTGGTGCTCACTCAAAACACCCCACTGCTTCGCCACCTCACGCTGCAACCTTCGTCCACCATTTTGGCCACCGCCACTACCC
Source organism: Dendrocalamus latiflorus (assembly GCA_017311315.1). Classification (NCBI taxonomy): domain Eukaryota; kingdom Viridiplantae; phylum Streptophyta; class Magnoliopsida; order Poales; family Poaceae; genus Dendrocalamus; species Dendrocalamus latiflorus. Next base: position 24,502,624 of record CM029612.1, on the reverse strand, counting down.
AAAGGTGCATGGCGAGACCGCCACTCCCTTTTGTCCATGTCAAAGCCAGGCCACCGCCTCCCTTGTCACCGGTGAGCTCGACCAAGCCAAGCTTCTCTATTCCACTTCACTTTGGCATTGGACCCCACCTATCAGAAAGATTAATTATTGCTAATGACATGTTCAAAAACTAATGCATGTATGACATGTGGGCCTGAGTAAAATTAGTTAGTTACAATTTTATTTAAAACTAGTTTTTGAAATATGTGAGTATGACTTGTTGGACCCACATGTAAGAGAAAAAGTTAGCGCTAATGATAGTTTAAGAACTAATAAGTCTATGATAAGTGGGCCCAGCTAAAATCAATTAATAAATTTTAATTAAACCAAGAATTAAAATATGAGTCACTGACATTTGAGACCCACTTGGTAAGTTAATAAACAAAACATGATTTAAAGCTTGTGAGACTGACATGCATGGACCACATGTAAGAAATTTCAGGAAAATGAATAAAATAGAAAAGTTGCTTTTAGTGATGTGAAAGTTCACTTTCTCTGTAGGAAAGCGTATTCTCAGAGAACATATGTAAAAGTTGTAACATCCCAAAAATTTGTCGTGTTTAAAAATTAATTCCAAATTATTTATTTAAAAGTGTCTAGATTTTATTTGGATTTTAATTGGATTTTAAGTGTAATAATGGAAAGAAATCTTAAAATTCTAATTCCAATCCGAGTTCCTAAATTCAAATTCAAATCTCCAAGAAACGAAATTTCTAGGAAAATGTCCATTCTATTTTTCTAAGATGAACCTATTTTTCCTGACCCATCTCTCTTTTTCTTTTTTCCTTCTCCTATCTTTCTTTTCTTTTCCTCACTTCCTCCTTTTTTTTCTTTCAGTTGGCTGCACCTTTACTGTTTGGTCGCGCTGTGCAGGATGCTTCTCTCCCCTGTTTTCTTTGCTTCCAGCCGAACAGCCCATTTCTTCTCTGTTCTCTACCGAGCATATATACTCCTTTTATATATGAAAAAATGTATGTTGTAAAAATAAAAGGCTCTGATAAATATTTCTCAACCATATCGAATTGGTGTATCTTAAAATTAATATTTAAATATATCAAAAGTAATTAAAAATATAATATATTAGTTTAAGTTATATTATATATATATATATATATATATATATATTAGTGGAATTTTCCATAGAACTCACTTTTGAGTATCTTATAATCATTATCAGAGTATACTCAAATAGATAAAGAGTTATAACAACATCATTTAAGAGTGCGTACTCCTAGGAGTATAAAATCGTGTGTGTATGAAATCTTTACTCTTTTGGCTCCCTGTGCCATCCTTTTTATAAATTTGGTTTCCTTGCTATGTTTTTTTATTTTTGCGAATTTGGCCCCTTCCCAAGCGTGGAAGAAGGGGTGCACGAAGCGTGTCTCCTTCCGTGCTCCGAGAGCACGGTACGGCATCACGACCACAGGACCCGAGCCGAGCGTGACATGCCCAGGCTAGGCACGGTGGGTGGCAGGCCCCACTTGGCTTCAGCGCAGTAGGCGGCATCCACGCCCGGGGAAGGCAGAAAGCGGCTTGCATGCCCAGAGTCTGTGGGAAAGAGCTTCCGCGTGGGTGTGTAGCCATGTAGGCCTAGTGACTTGAGTAACATCATCTTTTTTGCATGTCAGTTAGTACTAGCCATCTATCACCAACGTTATCTAGTGTTATCTCTACAACAACAACACTATATGATGGCGTGCGGGAGCTCTTTTTTATGGACACTAGGAGCGGAAGCCGCTTTCCATGGTCGCCAGGCGTGGAAGCCAGATGGGGCCCACCACCCATCGTGCTTGGCCCGGGGCCTGCACGCCATGCCGCACTCCCGAACCGTGGAAAGAGACACGTGTCACCCGCCCTTTCTTCCGCACTTGGGGAGAGGCCAAATTCGCAAAAAACATGGCAAAGGGGCCAGATTTATATAAAAAACAGAAATGCTATTCTTATGCATGAGAAGCACTCCCTTGGTACCCATTCTGCCAACGTGGAGCGATGTGGCCGAGCAGGCGAACATGGATGAGCGTAGCTTCCCCCACCCGAACCAGCCCAAGTGCTTTCCAGCCCGTCCCCCCACCCGAAGCAACCCAGGTGCCTCGTCGAATAACACGACTGCCTCTCCCATCCTCGATGCCGCCCGCCCGCCCCTGCTACCCCATCCACTATCGGGAGCCCCGTCCGGTCGTGCTACCGCGTGACACCTCATGCATAAAGTGTATGTTGTGGCTACAGACCAAACAGAGAGAGAGATGGTAGTGGAGAGGTGGGAGTGTTCTGTCTCACCCTCCCCCTCATCTTGATATATATATTCACATGGGGTATACTTTTACAGTTATGCCCTTACATCCATACATCTCCATTAGGGGCACTTATGTCATTACACATGTTACTCTGGTTCTTATAACCTCCTAACAGGCCTGCTGGGCTTAGGTGGGGGCCACCCCTACGACAGGAGCCTCTCATGGTGAAGGGCTTCACAGGGCCGAAGCCATGTCGCCGAGTCCTTTGGCCCCCTCCGTCCCCTGCGGCCTGTGAATTTCTCCAAGCTTGTGGCTGGGGAGCCTGAGGTCTGGGATGGAAGGTGCCTTGTTGCAGCAGACGCGCGCGCTCTGTCCGCTATCCTTTGAACAGGTGGCAGCGGAGGCTGGCGCCTAGCTCGAAGTAGACGCGCGCGCTCCGTCCCCTACCCTCCGAACGGGTGGCAGCGGAGGCTGGCGCCTAGCTCGAAGTAGACGCGCGCGCTCCGTCCCCTACCCTTCGAACGGGTGGCAGCGGAGGCTGGCGCCTCAGTCGAAGCCGAGGCGCGCGCGCTCCGTCGCCTACCCTTCGAACGGGTGGCAGCGGAGGCTGGCGCCTAGCTCGAAGTAGACGCGCGCGCTCCGTCCCCTACCCTTCGAACGGGTGGCAGCGGAGGCTGGCGCCTAAGTCGAAGCCGAGGCGCGCGCGCTCCGTCCCCTACCCTTCGAACGGGTGGCAGCGGAGGCTGGCGCCTAAGTCAAAGCCGGGGCGCGCGCGCTCCGTCCCCTACCATTCGAACGGGTGGCAGCGGAGGCTGGCGCCTAGCTCGAAGTAGATGCGCGCGCTCCGTCCCCTATCCTTCTAACGGGTGGCAGCGGAGGCTGGCGCCTAGCTCGATGTAGCCGCGCGCGCTCCGTCCCCTACCCTTCGAACGGTTGGCAGCGGAGGCTGGCGCCTAAGTCGAAGCCGAGGTGCGCGCGCGCTCCGTCCCCTACCCTTCGAACGGGTGGCAGCGGAGGCTGGCGCCTAGCTCGAAGTAGACGCGCACGCTCCGTCCCCTACCCTTCGAACGGGTGGCAGCGGAGGCTGGCGCCTAGCTCGAAGTAGACGCGCGTGCTCCGTCCCCTATCCTTCGAACGGGTGGCAGCGGGGGCTGGCGCCTAGCTCGAAGTAGACGCGCACGCTCCGTCCCCTACCCTTCGAACGGGTGGCAGCGGAGGCTGGCGCCTAAGTCGAAGCCGAGGCGCGCGCTCCGTTCCCTACCCTTCGAACGGGTGGCAGTGGAGGCTGGCGCCTAGCTCATAGTAGACGCGCGCGCTCCGTCCCCTACCCTTCGAACGGGTGGCAGCAGAGGCTGGCGCCTAGCTCGAAGTAGACGCGCGTGCTCCGTCCCCTACCCTTCGAACGGGTGGCAGCGGAGGCTGGCGCCTAGCTCGTAGTAGACGCGCGCGCTCCGTCCCTGCGCTGAGATTGGAGCTTGGCGCCGGTGTGGTTGCACTCCGGGGCTGTTGTGACCTTGCAGTCTGGTAGTGCGCTTTTAATGGCGGCTGGAATCACGCTGACGCCTGGCCTGACAGAAGTCATGCTGTCGCGTCGTGCAGTCTGCCATTCTGCAGGTGGGACACGTGGCGACTCACGACTGGTGCGTCGTGGGATGTGAGCGGTTGCGTGACCGCGGTCGTTCGCCTCGTCCCTCGAGAAGTTGGACGCGTGTTGAAGGCGTGGAGGCGTTGTTCGCTGCTTGGCCACCTACCCAGCACGGCCCTCTATGCCCCGGCGGTTCTGCTTTCCAAATCTTGGGCAGCCGAATCGCTGCGAATTTGATCTGTCTGTGCGTTGAGCCATATGATAGGCGAGCGGCCTTTATAAGGTGCTAGTGTTGAGGTGGAGGCACCCTTTCTTGCTTGGCTTTTTGATCTGCCGCTTTGCTTCCGCCCGTGCCAATTGTCACGCCAGTTGCTCCTTTCCCTGCTTCTTCTTCCCTTGTCGCGAAGAGCGATGGCTAGCCAGGACGACGCCACCTACCATCCCCGCAGCGGTTCCTTGCCTAGCCAGGGCGAGGTGTCCCATCCTTCCAAGGAGTACAAACTGGTGCCGCGGGGGAGCTCGCGCGCCAACAAGTGGTGGAACGCCATGGAGCACTCGGGAGGTTGCTGCTCCCGTGTGCTGGGGAAGAGCCGCGTGACTGAAGGGACGCTGCAGCGACTCGTGGATGAGGGGAAGATCATGGATCGCAATGGGGCTCGCCTACCCCGCCGGGACGAGACGGAGCCGAAGCCCGGGGCAATGGAGGCGATCGTTTTTGTCGCGTTCTTCGACGCCGGCCTTCGAATGCCCTCCAAGTTGTTTGTGGGCGAAGTCCTGCGGGCCTACAAGTTGGAGCTAGCCCAGTTGACGCCCCACGCGATACTCCGCCTAGCAGTCTTCACGTGGGCGATGCGGACAGAGGGGTGGCGTCCCAGCGCGAGCTTATTCGCCACACTGCACGACGCACACTGTCGACCCAGAAAGGTTGACGGGGCGGTGTCCAACTTCGGCGGTGTGGACTTCGTGCTCCGGGCGTCATGCGCGACGTTGTTCCCTGTGCCAGCCTCGTCGGGGCAATGGGTGTCCAGCTGGACTCGGCGGTGGTTCTATTACACCGTGACCGACAAGAGCGGAATGCAGTGCCGAGGTGGGCCGATCTCGTTTAACAGTACGCCGAGTCTGAAGGCGGAGATTGACGACACGTGAAAGCTACAGAGTCTTGTCGGTGTCGCCCATCGAATGAGCGTGCGCGACCTAGCCGAGGAGTTCACAATGTATGGGGCGGCGCCACTCTCCTCCCGGGGGAAGTATGTTGGACAGAACGGCCCCCGCGAGGACGGGTTCGATCCATCCGTATCTCGCCTGCTTCCGCCCTCCGCTCCTTGTAAGTCACCCAGCACGCTTTACGCGCGTCATTGTATCTGTTTGGTTTCCGCCTGACTGACGTGATCTCCTGCGCAGTGGCTCGGCTAGAAGATGCGGAGCGCGCGGTTGCAGCGCTCCTCGGCCCGTACACGCTTAAGAAGCACCAGGCTCGCGAGGCCGCAGTCAAGGCGGCTAAGCAGGGGCGGGTAAACCGCACCTACGAGGCTCTGGGCATTACTGTGCCCGAGCGCGTGGTGCCGGAAGAGCTTCCCGCCGGGACTCCGAGCGCTCAGGACGGTGATAGCCCTACGGGGGTGTTATCTTCGCGACGCCGGGCCCGCTCCCCGGCTGCCGTATGCGACCCGGCAGCCCCCTCAGCGGCTAGCACAGCTGAGACAGGGCGTGCGACTGGCGGTGGGCCTGGCCATACTGCTTCGGAGGGGCGCGCCGCCTTGGATCCCCCGGCACCTTCTGCCGACGCCCACGAGCCCGTGCTCGCGGCCATCGTTAAGTTGGAACTCGTCAACCCGGGGGGTGGCGTCGTTCCTGGCGAGAAAACCACGGTAAAAGGTGCGTTATCAACAGCAGCGGCCGGCGAGGGTGCGCCCCCTACAAAGGAAGTCGTGGGGGCGACGGTAACCGTAGCTGGTGTTGCCGCGGAAGAATCGCCTGTGCCACCGCAGGCGAAACGCCCTCGGACCCAGTCCCCGCCGCCAGCGAGGGGTCGATACGCCGTTGCGGGGCCTTGCCGCGAGATTACGGCGTCTGGCGCGGCCGAGAAGACCTCCTCCCCGATCGTCGAGGCGCCCGCCTCCCCCTGGATGGTCGAACCGGCGCCACTTCCTACCGCGACAAGGGGCGCAGGAGGTAGGCGTGAGTCCCTCTCTTCACCTGACTTCGCGAGACTCTCTCCGATCTGCTCGCTCATTCTGCCAACATCAGGCGAGACGAAGTCTCCCGGACGTGGCGAAGGATCGAGCAGCGGAGGTATGCACGAAGTCGGAAGCCTTGTGCAGGGTGCCCCGCAGGTGTCCGCTGTTGTTGACGTGGCCGTGGCCTCGGTAAATCCTGGCGCGTTGGGGCCGGGGCTCGCTCGCTCGGACTTCCTCCCTCGCCCGGAGATATTTTGCGACCTCACCGCAGCCGCAGAGCGTGCCGACAACGGCCTCGACCGAGAGATGTTGTCGTGATGCGAGGGGGAACTCCTAGCGCTCGCGCTACAGGCCTCCGAGATGAGGGTAAATATGTGCGCTTCAGCTTTGTAAGGTACTGTTGGACGCCTACTGATTTGTTATTTTTGCCAGACGCTTGCCCTCAGCCGGTCCTTTGACGAGGCCCGCGTTCGGGAGCGGAGGGCTCTGGAAGCCAGCCTTCGTGAAGCAAGCAATGCTCTTGCTGCGAAGGATGAAGAACTTCGCGCGCTGGAGGGCGCCATGGCGGCCGCAGAACTCGAGGCCACGGAAGCCAAGTGCGCCGCGGCTGAGGAGCGCGCCGCCTTCGTGCAGCAGATCGCCGTCCTAGAAGGGGAGAACGCCCAGCTGGCGGAGTCTGCTGCCGAAAATAACCTCGTCTTGAAAAATGCGTCCATGTCGGCGTGGCAGGCCATGGAGTCTCTGAACCAGGCCCTCCGGGGTCTGTGCATCAGAGTGCCAGACACTACGCACGGGCCGGAGGCCCTGTCGGAGACGCTCGGGTTGATTGAGGAGGGGGCCGGCGTTGCTCTTCGTGGCGCCAGAACGTTTGGCGAGCACTGCGGCTATGTTGGTGCGTGCTTCGCCCTCGCCCTGCTTCACACTCGTGGGTGTAGACATACCCATGAGCTAGCAAATCCTCAACTGGATTTTTCCGACCGACCAGAGGTCATGTCGGATGCCATCCGCTCCATCGGGCCTAGCCTGCAGAACTTCCATCAACGGATCTGGGGCCACTTTGGGGAAGATGCAGCGAGGGTCGCCGTGCAGCAGACGCTGCATGGGGAGGGGGACCTCCTCCAGTGGCTCGAAAGGGTCCTTCAGCGTCACGGCGACGGCGGCACGGGTTCGTCCGCACCGCGCCAAGGCTGAGCGGTTGGTCGGGTAGGGCAGGGGGATGACGTACTGGTTCTTACGCTTGTAACCATGTAACCCCTTTGCTTTTGCAATGAATCCAAGTAGTAGCTTATTCTTGGTGTTACCTGCCGCCGAACGCGAAGGCGAGAAGACCTCCGCACCTTGTTTATACTCCGTAGAGCGCGCAGGGAGGGCATCCGCGTCTTATTCAAAGTATGGACCGGCGCGTGCGGAGGCGAACCCCGCGGCTACGACTTTCTTTATAGTCCGGAGACTCGCGCGTGCGGAGGCGGACCTCAACGCTACGTCTCGTTTAAAGTCCGTAGACTAGCGCGTGCGGAGGCGCACCTCGACGCTACGACTTCCTTTATAGTCCGGAGACTCGCGCGTGCGGAGGCGGACCTCAACGCTACGTCTTATTTAAAGTCCGTAGACTGGTGCGTGCGGAGGCGGACCTCGACGCTACGACTTCCTTTATAGTCCGGAGACTCGCGCGTGCGGAGGCGGACCTCAACGCTACGTCTTATTTAAAGTCCGTAGACTGGTGCGTGCGGAGGAGGACCTCGACGCTACGACTTCCTTTATAGTCCGGAGACTCGCGCGTGCGGAGGCGGACCTCAACGCTACGTCTTATTTAAAGTCCGTAGACTGGTGCGCGCGAGGGCGTCCCCCCGTTGCGTCTTATTTAGAGTCCGTAGACTGGTGCGTGCGGAGGCGGACCTCGACGCTACGTCTTATTTAAAGTCCGTAGACTGGTGTGTGCGGAGGCGGACCTCGACGCTACATCTTATTTAAAGTCCGTAGACTAGTGCGTGCGGAGGCGGACCTCGACGCTACGTCTTGCTTTATAGTCCAGAGACTCGCGCGTGCGGAGGCGGACCTCGACGCTACGTCTTATTTAAAGTCCATGGACTAGTGCGTGCGGAGGCGGACCTCGACGCTACGTCTTGCTTTATAGTCCGGAGACTCGCGCGTGCGGAGGCGGACCTCGACGCTACGTCTTATTTAAAGTCCGTGGACTAGTGCGTGCAGAGGCGGACCTCGACGCTACGTCTTATTTAAAGTCCGTAGACTGGTGCGTGCGGAGGCGGACCTTGACGCTACGTCTTGCTTTATAGTCCAGAGACTCGCGCGTGCGGAGGCGGACCTCGACGCTACGTCTTATTTAAAGTCCGTGGACTAGTGCGTGCGGAGGCGGACCTCGACGCTACGTCTTGCTTTATAGTTCGGAGTCTCGCGCGTGCGGAGGCGGACCTCGACGCTACGTCTTATTTAAAGTCCGTGGACTAGTTCGTGCGGAGGCGGACCTCGACGCTACGTCTTGCTTTATAGTCCGGAGACTCGCGCGTGCGGAGGCGGGCCTCGACGCTACGTCTTATTTAATGTCCGTGGACTTTGTTCTGCTCAGCGCGGACAGGGGATGCTCTGGGAACAGCAACCTTTATTGAACTTCCGTTTGCGCGGGCGAGCATCGCATAACAAAGGGCTGGTGGCTCTACGCTTGTTGTCCTGCTTCTAGGCGTAGTACCGCCGCAACCTGTCCGCGTTCCATGTGTGCCGAAAGGCTTGTCCTTCGAGCGTGGCGAGGCGGTACGCCCCCTTCGGCAATGCCTCCATCACGATGTACGGGCCTTCCCACTTGGACTCCAGCTTGCCAACGGTCTCCGCCTAGAGCGCCACTCTGAGGACGAGATCCCCAGGCTTGAACCCCCGCGGGCATATAGAGCGGTCCCGAGTACGCATTGTCTGCCGCGCGTACTTCTCGACATGGTGGGCTGCATCTGCCCGTATCCCGTCGAGGAGGTCCAAGGACACACGGCGCTCCTCTTCGGGCGCTTGGACAAGGACCCTCCGCGAGCCGGCCTTGATTTCCTCGGGTGTCACCGCTTCGTCACCGAAAAGGAGCTTGAACGGCGTGAATCCCGTCGGGCGCGTTACCGTTGTGCGAAGCGACCATAGAACGCTGTGAAGCTCGCTTGGCCACTTGCCCTTCGGCAATCCAACCAGGCGCTTTTTGATGGCGGCGGAGATGGCGCCATTCGCCCGTTCGACCGCCCCGTTGGACTGGGGATGCCCTACCGAGGCGAATCGGAGGGTGATGCCCATGCTGTCACAATAGTCTTTGAAGAGGGTGGCGTCGAACTGCAGGCCATTGTCAACCGTGAGCTCCCGGGGCACACCGAAGCGACATATGATGTTTTGCCATAGGAAGCGCTGTATGGCCGCAGAAGTTACTTTGGCCAGGGCGACCGCTTCCGGCCATCTGGAGAAATACTCCAGCGCGACTACCACGAACCGGAGGTCCCCTGGAGCTCGGGCAAGTGGTCCTACTATATCGAGGCCCCAGCGTGCCAATGGCCACACCGGGGGAATGGGGTTGAGGCTCGTCGGGGGCTTGCGGATGATGCGCGCCATCCACTGGCACCCTTGGCACCGACGGACGAGGTCCTGGGCGTCGGTGATGGCAGTTGGCCAGTAGAAGCCTTGCCTGAACGCCTTGCCGACTAATGACCTTGGTGCCAGGTGGGATCCGCATACGCCCACGTGGATCTCCGCCAAGAGCTCCTTTCCCCCCTCAGTCGAGAGGCAGCGCAGGAGCGGTGCGCAAACCCCTCTCTTGTAGAGTATCCCTTCGAACACCTCGAAGGACCGTGCGCGGTGCTGCAAGCGTCGAAGCTCGGCAGGGTCCTCCGGCTCGGCGATGCCTTGCAAGAAATTGAAGATGGGCTCTCGCTAATCTCCTGGCCGATCAATGCGGTGGACGAGTGCCGCGTTCCGATTGTCCTACGCGATGGCCGCCTTTGCTAACATCTCGTAAAACGCCCCCTCAGGGGGGGCAGTTGCTGGCTGGCCGCCTTAGCGAGGGCGTCGGCCTGCTCATTCTCCGCACGGGGGATGGCCTTGACGGTGACACCCAAAAAGTGCCTTTCCCTCGCCCTCACCGCTGCGAGGTACTTGGCCAACTCAGGGTCCTTGGCTTGATATGACTTGTCCACATGGCCAGCCACCAAGCGCGAGTCGGTGCGGACCAACACCCGTCTCGCGCCGACTGCCTTGAGCTTCGCCAGGCCAAAGAGCAGTGCCTCGTATTCAGCCGTGTTGTTGGTGGCGGGGAAGGCAAGGCGCGCCGAGTACAGCAAACGTTGTCCTTCAGGCGTGACGATCACCGCCCCTACGCCCGCGCCGGCGACGCTGTAAGCTCCGTCGATTGTAAGCGTCCAGACGGGATCATCGTGCGTCTGGACGGGTTGGGCCGGCGGGGTCCATTCGGCGAGAAAATCCGCAGGACTTGGGATTTGATTGCCGTTCGCGAAGCATACGTCAAGGAGAAGGGAGCGAGCTCGGCAGCCCATTTGCCGATGCGCCCTGTGGACTCCTTGTTGTGTAGCATCTCTGCCAGGGGGAATGAGGAAGGCACTGTGATCGGGTGGGCCAGAAAATAATGCCGAAGCTTCCTGGAGGCCATGACCAGCGCGTAGGCGAGCTTCTCAAGCTCCGTGTATCTTGTCTTGGCGCCTTGGAGGGCTTCGGAGACAAAGTAGACGGGCCGCTGCATGGCGCCTTCCTCTAAGACGAGGACGGCGCTGACCGCGGTGGCTGACGCGGCCAGATAGAGCAGGAGGGGAGCCTCTGGTGCTGGGGCGACCAGAGTGGGGAGGCTTGCCAGGTGCTGCTTGAGCTCGTTGAAGGCCTTCGCGCAATCTCTGTCCCAGCGAAATCCATCGCACCCGCGGAGTGTCTTGAAAAATGGCAGGCCCCGCTCCGCCGCCCTAGACAGGAAGCGGCTTAATGCTGCCATGCGGCCCGCCAGCCTCTGGACCTCCCTTGTTGTCTTGGGCGGCTCCATACCCAGGATGGCGTCTACTTTGTCGGGGTTCGCCTGGATGCCCCGTCCGGACACGAGGAAACCTAGGAGTTTGCCGGCCTGCACCCCGAAGACACATTTGTCGGGGTTGAGCTTGATGCCCGCCTTCCGAAGATTGTCGAAGGTCTCCTGGAGGTCCCGGCCATGCAGAGCAAGCTGTCGGGTTTTGACCACCACGTCATCGACGTAAGCTTCGACGTTCCTCCCGAGCTGGGCGGCCAGGGCAATGGCGACGAGACGGGTGAAGGTAGCGCCTGCGTTCTTCAAGCCGAAGGGCATTCTGACGAAGCAGAACGTCCCAAGTGGTGTGATGAAACTGGTCTTCTCCTCGTCATCTTCGGCCATGTATACCTGGTGGTAGCCGGAATAGGCGTCCAGGAAACTCATGAGTCCGCACCCCGCAGTGGCGTCGACCACCTGATCGATGCGCGGCAAGGGGTAATTGTCCTTCGGGCACGCCTTGTTGAGTGCCGTGAAGTCGATGCACATACGCCAGGCCCCGCTGGCCTTTTTGACTAGCACCGGGTTAGCGAGCCACTCAGGATGGTGGACCTCGTGGATGACCCCGGCGCGGAGAAGCTTCGCCACCTCTGTTTTGGCCGCCTGATGCCGATCCATCGACATACGCCGAAGCCTTTGCTTGACCGGCTTGGCGTCGGGGCGGACCGCCAAGCGATGCTCGATTACTGCTCGGTCTACGCCCTTGATGTCCTCCGGGGACCATGCGAAAATGTCGACGTTGTTCTGAAACACTCGGAGCAGATCCCGTTCGACCCCCGGTGGGAGCCCCTCGCCGATGGACACAAACTGCCCCTCCGCCTGGAGGGGCACCTTTTTGACTCCGCCCTCGGGCCGAGGCTTGGGCGTCCATCCGGGGGCGGAGGGCCCGTCGCCGAGCGTGCCAGAGAGGGCATGCATCGGGTGATGCGGAACGCGGCTGCCGACCTCGGCCCGTCTGGCCAGGTCCTGATCGCCAAAGACGGTGATAACACCCTCTGGGCCCGAAAGCTTCACGCACAAAAACGCGTAGTGTGGGATCACCTCGAAAGAGTTGATGGCGGGTCGACCCAGTATGGCGTTGTAGACATGTGGGATATCAACACGTGCCCCAAGGCCTGCAGCGGTTGACCCCCGAAGCCTTGAAGTGGAGCTCCTGGCTGCTCCAGCCGGCTTCGGGGGATCCCCATACGGTCGAGGGCCTCTGCGAACAAGATATTCGCGGAGCTTCCCCAATCGACAAGGACGCGCCTGACGCCACAGCGTGCTATGTGGGCCTGGATGACTAGAGGGTCTTGGTGAGGGTACTCCACACCCCTGGCGTCGCTCAAGTCGAAGGTGATGTTGCGGGGCGGCATCCACAGTTGCGGCTGCTCCCCAGGAGCTTTTAAGGAGGAGCCTCCGGTGATGACGCTGATGGTGCGATGATGCGCGCCCTTGTGTAATGATCACCGCAGCCGTGTACCTCGCACCACTTGCCATAGTGCAGGAGCTCTTGTTCTGCGTGGGGTTGGCCGCCGTAATCGAGTCCGCCTTCCGATCCCCGGTCTCCCCTCCATGAGGCGGGGTCGGGTCCTTGGCGGGTGCCCTCGGTGTCGCGGACATGATGGGCCGCCTGTGTCCTGCGCTGGCGGCGCCGAGGCTTACGTCCGCTCCTTGAAGAGCCTTCCTGTATCTCGGTGTCGCGGCCTTGGGGAGGGTCTCCCCGGGGCTCTCGGCCGCGGCCCTGCTTTGAGGAGGAACCACCCACCCCCGCTTCGCGCGGGGGGCGCTCCCCCTGGGCGAGGTCGAGGGTGGCGATGCTGCGTCTTCGCGCATCCTCCTCCGCCCGCGCATACTCATTTTGTCGAAGAGTTTGGCGACTGTCTTGATTGGCCTCCGCGCGTTGTACTCGGCCATCGGGCCCGGACGAAGGCCCTGTATGGCTGCATTAACGACGGTGGTTTCATGAACGTCTTTTACTTGGCATCGGATCTTGGCGAAGCGCTTGAAGTAGTCCCGGAGCTTATCCGAGGGTCTTTGCTTCACGGCGAAGAGTTGGTCCGCCTCGACTCGCTCCACATAGTGTCCTTGGAAGTTGTTGTGAAGGCGGTCGCGGAGCTACTCCCACGCGTAGATGGAGCCCGGCTCTATGGTAAAAAACCAAGAGAGCGCTACTCCTTGCAGCGCGAGGGGGAGTCCCTTTGCCTTCGTGGTGTCGTCTCCGCCCACGGCCTCCATCGCGGTTTGGTACACGCGCACGAACTCGTGAGGATCCGTGTCGCCTTTGTACGGGTCGGTAACGCTAGGGAACTTGAAGTCTTCGGGCCACTCCGCCTGCTGCAGCCCCACCGAAAGCGGGGACTCCGGATCTACGCGTCTCAGCGGCACGCGGCGAGACGCGGGGGCTTCGCGACTGGTCGTCCTCTTCGGCGTGGGCTCGGGCGCGATTACCGGCGCGGCCTGCTGGCTCCGAGCCTCTTGTATATCTCGGACGGCTCCGCGAAGGTCTCCTAGTTCCCGCTGGAACGCGTTGAGGGCTGCTAGTAGGTCGCCTTCCACCGCAGGTGCTGTCGGGGCCGCCGGAGCACCCAGCGGACGGGTCGGCGCCGAGACCCTCGCCGCACGATCTCCGGACCCGCCGGATGCTTCGTTGCGGCTACCCCCGGCCGTCAAGTCCGCGCTGCCGACGAGGGCGGTGGGGGCTGTCGTTGCAGTGCCAGCGACGGGGTTGGATGTCGTTGTAGCGCGAGCGTCGACGCCCGCGGCCACCGCGCCTACGCCGTCGCCAGCTCCTTCGGCTGCCGATGCCAAAGCCCCGGTATTCACGCGCCGCTCCGACCCAGCCGTCTTCTTTCCCTTCGCTGCCGCTGACGAAGCTTTTTTCGGTGCCATCCTTTTCTTCGGTCTTCAGGCTTGTCCTCGTCCTCCCCACGGACGGCGCCAACTGTTGTGGCTACAGACCAAACAGAGAGAGAGATGCTAGTGGAGAGGTGGGAGTGTTCTGTCTCACCCTCCCCTCATCTTGATATATGTATTCACATGGGGTATACTTTTACAGTTATGCCCTTACATCCATACATCCCCATTAGGGGCACTTATGTCATTACACATGTTACTCTGGTTCTTATAACCTCCTAACAGGCCTGCTGGGCTTAGGTGGGGGCCACCCCTACGACAGTGTAAGTCTGTAGTAGATAGTGTAATTTGGTAGTGCAATGCAGACTTGGCACATGTGTCCATTCACAACCCTAATCCTAATAGGAGTGAAGGTAGGGTTTGGAGTTGGAAGACCCACCGTTGCATCCGTGGATCCCTCTCTCCATACACGGGTTTGTAGGGTAGGGTTTGCATCAAGAAGAGAAAGAATATGGCATTGGTACATGGATCCCTAACCTAGAAGATTTTTTGTACATGGTGTGCAAATTATGTGAGTACTAAAACTAGTAATTTTTAAGAAATGTAGCACGGCCTTATGACCTCGACAGCTTTATGGAATTAGACAATGATATGTCCATCTCTTCTAGTGATGACGGTGCTACCACTGAGCAATGTGGCAATGATATTAGTGAAGAACCTGAAAGCCAAGCTGAAGATTCAATTATGGAGGAGCCAAAAGTTGGAATGGTGTTTAATAGTGAGGAGGATGTGGTCATGCATTATACAAAGTATGCCAGGCAAAAGGGTTTCGGTGTCACCAGAAGAAGCTCAACAAATGGTGAGAATGGGGAACTGAGATATTTCACACTATGTTGTTCTCGTGGAGGTAAGACACATTCAAAATCGAGGAATATCATGAAGCTTCCATTAACACACTGGGGTAGCAGTGTTGTTTTTTCTTCACCTTCTAATTATCCTTATGACGCAAGTTTTCAGTTCTCAATGGCATGTTTTTCATTTTAGACTCATTTCAATGGAGAAGAAAGCTTGTAAAACAACTCTTTTATTCAGTGAGGCTCTACTGTTGATGACATTTCACCTGCTCACTTCAAGCTCTTATGAAATAGCTACCATGATATGTGAACAGTTTCTATCCTTTTGCTGATCTGAATGTTTGAGTCTAGTATGTTCAAAGCCTTGATGGCACTGTATGGTTGTTGAGTACTTTTGGTATTTTAGACTGAGCAAAATGTGGATTATATGTTGCTCCAAATAGGAACACTAGTATTACATCCAGAAAAATAAAACACCACAATTTGGCTTCTTCAACATTATATGTTGCTTCCTTCCACTAGGTTGCCACTACATTACACTGCATGTTGTGAAAATCCTCAAATGGAGTACCTTCGCACTACATGAACAACGAAAAACACCTTGAATTAACACCTCAAATTGGCTCAAATTGGGTATTACATCCAGAAAAATAAAACACCACAATTTGGCTTCTTCAACATTATATGTTGCTTCCTTCCACTAGGTTGCCACTACATTACACTGCATGTTGTGAAAATCCTCAAATGGAGTACCTTCGCACTACATGAACAACGAAAAACACCTTGAATTAACACCTCAAATTGGCTCAAATTGGGTATGCAGAGGGGGATCGATGGATTTGGGGGAAAACCTCAAATTGGCTCAGTGTGGGCGGCAAGGTGGGGCAGCTTCGGACAGGGCGCTGCGAAGTCGAGGTAGGGTGGGGCGGGGCCGGATGGGGCACCGCAGAGTCCACGGCTGGGTAGGGCGGGGTCGGACGGGGCGCCACGATGGGTCTTCCAAACCCTAGCTTCACTTGCGGAGCGACGAAGGTGGAGCGGTGAGGCTGGACAGGGCGGCGGGCACGGCATGAACGAGTGAGGGGCAGCCGAAGGTGGACGGTGTGGCTGGGGCGGATGGGGCGATGCGACTGTGAAGGGTAGCCGAGGGGAGTTCCGGCTGGGAGTCTGGGACGGGAGGAGCAGCCGAGGCAAAGGGGTTTGGTCAGGACCTACAATGGGATTAGCAGCGCCGAGTGGCTCGCTTGGCCACATCCCTCCACGTTGGCAGAATCGGTACCGAGGGAGTGCTTCTCGTGCGTAAGAATAGCATTTCTGATTAAAAAAAATGACATGGGCCAAAAAAAATTACGCTGGGGCACCATGGTGTCTGGGCACCTAATCTCTCTGCTTTTAGATTGCTTTTAGATGCGTACAAGTGCAATGATATATAATATATTAAGCAAACTCGTTAACATTTATTAATTCGAAAAAGCATCGATTTGAAAAGGAAGTTATTGATTTAGTATGCTGAATCAATCATGGTTAGAAATTCTCAATCATGGAGCTGAGCACCATATTGCACCTAGTATTATATATATATATATATATATATATATATATATATATATATATATATATATATATATATATATATATAGACACACACACACATACACATACATATATATATACACATGTATATACACATACATACATATATCGTATTTCACAAGATAGGGAGTATCTCACATAACGAAGGGTATGTATGTGTAGTATACGAATATTTAAGATTATCTAGGTGGTATGAATAATTTTTCAGAGGTGGTATGTATATTTTTTCGACATACTCCTTTTTATGTGTGTATATGAGGGTATTTACAAAATACGCTAAAAACTATGAACTCCCTTACAAGTAGGGGTGAAATCGGGTCGGATACGGTCGGATCTCACCTTTCCCATATCCTAACCCACATTTTCTAATCGGATTCGGGTCGAATACGGATAGTATCGAATACGAATAATGTCGGGCACAAATATGGAACAAATACGTACCAAGACGGATACGGACACTATCGGTCACGAATATTTATTCGGATATCAAGTCGATGCAACAACCATTTTATACCACATAGACAATAGCAATGCAACCATTCCATACATCCATAATGCAACAATACATCGGTACTAAAGTCGTAGCATCACTGGACATACATCATTACTCATTAGTAGTTTTAACACTAAAGTAGTACCTTGAGTCTTAAGAGAGCAGACCCTGGCCGTCGGTTGCCGCCGCGCCCCCTTGGCCACCGCGCTGCCGCTGCGCTCCATCTTCCCTGGCCAATAGCCGCCTCGCCGGTGAGAAAGAGATTGAGAATATGAAAGAGATTGAGAATATGAATGAATTCAATCAGTGGTCGCTAATTTCTCTTTTTTTGGGTATACTAATGACATGCTATTTAGCTAGTAATAACATGCCGGTTTGTTGTTAAAACTTCGCAAGGAAAATAGTGTTAGCCAGATTTTATAGAATATTCTCTTAGCATGTATTTTCTAAATCTAACCTGTGTTTTATCTTTACTTTTATTTTTCCTTTTTTATTTTATTTTTCTTCTTATTTTTCTACATCTCCTTCCTTTATTTTTCCTTTCCTCTTTCCCATCTCCCCCCTTATCCATTCGGCCGAACGACTCTCCATTCCTCTTCAGTCTTCCCCATTCTGTCGCACCTCTCCTCCCCCTCCCCCCTCGAACCCCTCCTCCCCACTCCCCCTTCCTCCCCCGCCGTCTCCTCCTCCCCCTTCCAACCCCGCCGCCCCCCTCCCCCTCCTCCCCCAGTCCCCCCACCTCCACCGCTCCCCCGCCGCCTCTCCCCTCCCCCCTCCTCCCCCACCAGCCGCCGCCCCCCTCGGGCCCCTCCTCCCCCGCCACCTCCTCACAGACGCATGGACACGGACACACACACGGTGTCTTCGTGGCCGTGGGAGCACGAGACGGAGACGCCGCAGGCCGCACACCCGCTCTGCTCCTCCCGGATTTCATTTCATTTTTGCTTCTTCCTCCACTCCCACGCTTCGATCCTCGGACACCGCGATGGCGGAAATCCGGAGCGCGATCACCTCCACCGCCGCCGTGGTGCTGCGCGGTTGCGGCGGCCACCGCCTGCCCACCTGCGCCGCGGCGCCGGCACGACGAGCGCGGCGCACACAGGGAGCTGCCGTCGCCCCGAGGCGGCTCCCGAGCTCCGCCCACGCCAGCGCCTCCCCTGCTGTCACCATCGGGGAGCCCGACGAGGCTGTCGTGGTGAGTGCTCCGAGCAACCCACTGGCGCATTCCGTCAAACGGGTGGCGGGCCCTGCTGGTGCTTCTGTTGCTTGTGGGACTGGGATTGGGAAACTGGGATGGTTGCCGGTGCGGGCTAGAGCAAGCAATCCGGGTAATATCCGGATAATTTACCGGGTAATATCCGAATTTTATACCGGATAATCCGTATCCGTCGGATACCGACCTCCCAAACCCGATCCCGTATCCGCCAAAAAATACCCATATTCGGATCTGATACCCGTATAAGTTTCCGGGTACCCGAATTTACGACCCGAATTTGACCCGATTTAATATGGGCGGGCGGGCGGGCGGGAAATACCCGGCCTGTTTTCACCCCTACTTACAAGTTTTTCTGTGGTTCATATTGGAGTATCTTATAATTAGTATACGAGTATACCTAAAGTGATAAAAAATATTTCAAGTTTGTTTAGGTGGTATATTAGAGGTGAGTGTAATTACACCTGGGTGTAAAAGGTATTTTTCCTCTATATAAATATATATATATATATATATATATATATATAAATATATATATATATATATATATATATATATATATATATATATATATATATATATATATATATATATATATACTGGCGCGTACGTACGTACAATAGCATAGTTGTTGTAGTTGTTGGCCTTACACGGTTGGTAAAGCTGGCCAATATTCTAACAGCTGTTCCATCACCAACCTGCTCCACCACTACTGACTTTGTTTTGTATCTCTCTCTCTCTCTCTCTCTCTTTCCAAGACACTGAACGGTACAAGGTAAGAATCATATTCTCCATCATTATCAGTTTATCACCATGTCCACTGTCTCGACGACGGTGGTCCTTTGCCTCATCGCCGTCGTCGTTCTTGCTGCCACCGCCCCGGCGGCGGCGGTCGGCACGACGCACCTCCACCTCTACATCCACGAGACGTTCACGGGCTCCAACGCCACCATGGTCTCCCTCGCGGCTTCCCCCCTCGGGGGCAACTCCTCCTTCGGCGGCCTCGGCGCCTTCAACGACGAGCTCCGCGAGGGGTCCGACGCGACCTCCCAGCTCCTCGGCCGCGCCGAGGGCGTGCTCGTGCAGGCCGACCTGCAGAGCCCCGCGGCGTCGTGCACACTCCTCACCCTCGTGTTCACGGACGGGGACTACAGCGGCAGCACGCTGGTGGTGGACGGCCGCGTCGACTTCGGCGGCGGCGGCACGGTGGAGCGGGCCGTGGTGGGCGGCACGGGGAGGCTCCGGCGGGCGAGGGGGTACAGCCTGATGACCAAGTTCGGGAACCCCACGCCCAGCACCGTCGTCTTCGAGATGGACCTCTACGTCAACACGGACACCATGTGAAGTCGTTGCAGCTTGGTACGTACGCTCGTGCCTTGACGACGTTGTAGCTGTACTTCCGATTGTGATTGTAAAGTAGGGCTGACACTTGGCAGTGCGATGTTCTGTGATCAAAGTTTTACTCAAACGAGTGCAGCTCTGTGCCCCGTTAACGGGCCATTTCAGCCGTGCTAATTTCCCCAAATGTTGGTAGTACCTTTTTTAATTATGTGGAAGGCGCATACGCACACACAACCAAGGTTTCGAAATCAGTTTTCAAATTTTAGCGGGGCCACCAAAATTTTCGATTTTCGGAAATCTTCGGCCAACTTTAGCCAAAATTTTCAAATCAAAATTTGAATTTTATTTGAAGTTCAAACGAAAAAAAAATACAGGTCCAAGAGCTCAAACCCACAACCTGCTACTCGAAGACAGAGACCTCACCAGTGCACACACACACGTGATTGGAAGTGATTACAAATTTCCTTTATACCTGATAAAAAACATGCAAAACCGAAATTTTTTGACCGAAATCAAATTTTACCGGAGGAGCCGATATTTCCGATTTTTAGGAAAATGGGGCAAATTTCGGTGATTTCGGAAACCCTGCACACAACATCACGCGCGCAGGTGAGTTTTGAGGCAGTACACGTTTGTAATTACGGAGGCCAATGATAAATTTTGCTAATACTGATTGAAAGAGAAAGAAAAAGGTTTCCAAGCTGGCGTTGAATATTAAAGCAAGATCGACATGATCTGTCATTGGCATGATCGGATCGACAGACCTGAGAGTGTTAAAGTTGATCCAAATTCATATCGTATCTATGTAAGATATTTTATCGCCTTATGTCAGACGTGGCATGACAGATATATGCGTAGGTTATATCAGACGTGGTGTCAATCTGCAGCAACCGACTCTGATTCGGTTTCCTCTCCGTGTGGGACTCTTTTCCCTCACACTATATTATGTACCCCAATAGCCTATAGGAAGAGCAAACGCTCCATTGTAAATTTTCCTCATTACAGTGATTTGCCTTTGAGCGTCTGTGAATTTTTCCCACAAGGGTTTTTCATGTAAAACTTTGTGTTTCTTATCTCTATTTTTCTGTGTATTACTTGCAACAAGTGGTATTAGGGCAGTCCCAATGGAAGAAACTGACACGATTTCCATAGCACAAGAAATCATCTATAGAAACTATCTTCCACAGTGGAGGTGTCTTCGAGTAATAATTATTTTCTCTTTCTCTCTCCCAACTCTATCTTCTTCCTCTAATGAGAGTGTGCCACGAGCCCCTTAGAAACTGGTGGTTTCTTCCCAATGGCGATTTCATAGTTTCTTGGTGCATTGGGTGGAGTGAAGACCTGATTTCTTCATGAGGAAACCGTTTCTAGGATTTGTGCTCTCTTTCATCATTAATTACGTTGCCATGTCAGCATTTTGCCTACGTGGCAAGTCATTTAATGAGGATAAAAATCATCATCAATACACCATTGGGACTGCCCTTACAGCACAGAAGATTACAGCGACAAGATCTGATCGAAACAAAAAAAAATCGTCTCGGCGTTCTTCCACTGAATCCGTCGCGCGGTGCCATCTCCAAAGCCAAGTCATCGCACGTCTCCGCTCCCTCGTTCCACGCGTTGTCCACAGCAGACAAGCGCCATCAGTTCAACAGCATCGCGTCTCCAAGCCTAGGTCCGCATGCGATTCAAGGCAGCAGATCCGAAGGAAGCAACAGCACGTCGTCCGCGTGGGATAGCGAGGCTTCGCCGCTGGCCCAAGTAGCAGTGCAGTCTTTCCAGTCTCGATCCATGTGCAACCCAAACGAGAGCGCAAGTCAGAGTAGAGAACACATCAATCAAGCAATCAAAAGATAAAAGTAGCATAGAAAATGAAGTCAAAGAAAAAAAAGGAAAGCCGCAAGCTGCAGGTTTGGTGTTTTTATTGGTGGGAATTGCTAAGTGCACACTAAAATTCGTACCAGTAAAAGTGGTTTTCTTCCACATGGCGACTTCGAAGTATGATCTTTTGCTATTGGATCACCACACAAGGTTTTCTCTATGGTACGTCAAGATGCGAGCTATTTTATCACAGCTTAATTTGGATGATGTACTTCTAGGGATTGACAAGATGTCAGCCACATTGTCTGCTGATGAGAAGAAACATAAAGATCGTAAGGCCTTATCTCCAATTCATCTTCATCTATCAAATAATATTTTATAGGAGGTTATGAAGGAGAATTCGTCGCCGCATTATGGCTGAAGCTAGAGCAGATTTGTTTGACCAATGATCTGACCAGCAAAATACATCTGAAGCAGAAGCTTTATTCCCATAAGATGGCGGAGGGTACCTTATTGTTGAACCACCTGACAGCTTTTAAGGAAATTGTTGCAGATCTCAAAGCTATGAGGTAAAATATAATGATGAAGATTTGGGTCTTATTTTGCTATGCTCTCTGCCCCGTTCAAACTCTACTTTTAGAGATACTATTCTGTATAGCCGAGATACTCTTACCCTCAGTGAAGTTTATGAAACTCTGTATACTAAAGAAAAGATGAAACTTATGGTTCCGGGTGAAAGTTCAAGTACACATGCAGAAGGTTTGTCTGTCCGTGGCAGGCAATATGAGAAGGGTTCAAACGGCAATTCAAAAGGTAGAAGCAAAAAACAGATATAGAGGTAGATCTAAATACAGGAACAAGAAATCATGCAGATATTGCAAAAAGGATAGTCATGATATATCCGAGTGCTGGAAGTTGCAGAACAAGAAGAATAGGAATAACAATTTCAAGAAGGATCAATAAGATGATGAACCTAGAGCCATCATTGTCACCAAAGAAGGTTCTGATGGAGATGTTCTCATTGCCTTTACGGGTGATTCTAAAACCAGTGATGAATAGATTCTTGACTCAGCCTGTACTTTCCACATGAGCCCGAACCACGAGTGGTTCGTTACCTATGAAGCTACACCAAGTGGATTAGTGTTGATGGGTGATAATACACCATGTAAGATTGCAGGCATTAGTTCTATCCAAATCAAGATGTTTGATGGCACCATCGGAACTTTGTCGGAAGTTCGTCACATTTCGAATTTGAAGAGAAATCTTATCTCATTGAGTACTCTTGATGCTAAAGAGTACAAGTATTCAGGTGGAGGTGGAGTTCTGAAAGTCACCAAAGGTTCTCTTGTTATGATGAAGAGTGATATAAAGGCTGCCAACTTATATCATCTGCGAGGCACTACAATTTTAGGTAATGCTACTATTGTCTCAAATAAATCAACTGATTCTGATGCTACTAATCTTTGGCATATACATCTGGGGCATATGAGTGAAACTAGAATGATGGAATTATGCAAAAGAGCATTTCTTGATGGTCAAAGCATTGACAAGTTGAAGTTTTGTGAATATTGTATCTTTGGCAAGCAAAAGAGAGTGAAATTTAGTACTGTGACTCACTCTACAAAAGGCATATTGGATTATGTTCAATTTGATTTGTGAGGAGAATCCCGCGCTCCGTCACTTGGATGTGCAAGCTACATGTTGACCATCATTGATGATTACTCAAGAAAAGTTTGGACATATTTCGTTAAACATAAATCAGATGTATTCAAAACATTCAAGGAGTGGAAGATTATAATTGAAAGACAAATTGACAAGCATGTCAAGAACCTACATATCGATAATGGCTTGGAGTTCTGTTCTACAGAATTTGAAGCTTTATGCAAGTCAAAGGGTATTGTGAGACATTATACCATCCCAGGCTCTCCTCAACAAAACGGTGTGGCTGAACGCATGAACAAAACCATCATAGAGAAGGTACGTGCATATTGTCAAACTCTGGAATATCTAAAAGTTATTGGACTAAAGCCGCTTCCACTGCTTGTTATTTAATTAATTACTCACCAAATTTGGCTATTGATAGGAAGACTCTAATTGAGGTATGGTCTAGCTCTCCAGCAGATTATTCAAACTTAAGAATATTTGGTTGTCTTACTTATGCTCATGTTAACAATGGTAAATTAGAGCCTAGAGCAGTTAAGTGTATTTTTCATGGTTATAAAACTAGTGTGAAAGGATATAAATTATGGAATCCTGAAACTAGAAAGGTGGTTATTAGCAGAAGTGTTACTTTTGATGAATCTGCTATGTTGCATGATAAGCCATCCATTGATGTTCTCATTGAGAAACAATCTAGCGTGCAGGTGGAGCATGTTATTGACTCAGGATCTACAGTAGAAGTCGACAAGAAAAATATTTTAGAAGCCCCTATTGTTGAGCCGCCAACATATTGTTCCATTGTAGTTGATGGAGAGAGGAGGAACATTTAGTCTCCTAAGAGATTGATTGAAGAAGCAAATGTTGTGGCTTATTATTTAAATATGGCAAAAGAAATCGAAAGTACTGCAGAACCATCATCTTATTCAGAGACTATCTCTTCTAGTGATTCAGAAAGATGGATAACTACCATGTATGATGAGATGGAATCTCTAGACAAGAATGTCACCTGGGAGTTGGTCAAGTTGCCAATTGAGAAGAAGCCTATTCACTGCAAATGGATCTTTAAGAAGAAAGAACGAGTTTCACCAACCAAAGAGATTAGGTACAAAGTAAGGCTAGTTGCAAAAGAATACAACCAAATTCCAGGTTTTGATTTTACAGATGTCTTTTTCGCTGTTGTGAAGTACAATTCTATTCGCACTTTACTCAGCATTGTGGCTATGCATAATTATGAGCTTGAACAATTGGATGTGAAAACCGTATTCTTACATGGGGAATTACAAGAAGACATTTATATAGAACAACTAGAAGGTTTTGTCATTCCGGGAAAGGAGAATTTCGTTTGCAAATTGAAGAAATCTCTTTATGGTTTGAAACAATCACCTAGACAATGGTACCAGATATTTGACTCCTTTGTGATATCTCAGAATTTTAAAGGATCTAATTATGATAGCTATGTTTACTTGAAGAGTGTTAATGGTTCAGTTATTTATTTGCTCCTATATGTTAATGATATGTTGATTGCTGCAAAAGACAAGACTGAAATTTTAAAGTTGAAGGCACAATTAAGTAGTGAATTTGAGATGAAAGATCTCGGTATAGCAAAGAAGATTCTTGGTATGAAAATCATTCGAGACAGATAATTTGGCAAATTATATCTAAGTCAAAAGGGATATATTGATAAAGTTTTTTGTCGTTTCAACATGCATAAGGCCAAACCTGTGAGTACTCTCTTAGCTGCATATTTCAGACTTTCTTCAACGTCATGTCCATAATCAAATGATGAAATTGAGTACATGTCTAGAGTTCCATATGCGATTGCAGTTGGTTCGCTTATGTATGCCATGGTATGTTCTTGCCCCGATTTATCTCAATCATTAAGTGTGGTTAGTAGATACATGGCTAATCCTGAAAAAGAGCATTGGAAAGTAGTTCAATGGAGTTTCAGATATTTGCAGGGCACATCTAATGCTTGTTTACAGTTTAGGAAGATTAGAGATGGACTCATTGGTTATGTGGATTCTGATTTTGCTGGAGATTTGGATAAAAGAAGATCTTTCACTGGTTATGTGTTCACTATTGGAGAGTGTGCTGTTAGCCAGAAAGCATGTTTGCAAGCTGTCGTTGCCTTGTCTACTACAGAAGCTGACTATATGGCTATTTCTGAAGCTTGCAAAGAAGTCATTTGGCTAAGAGATTTATTTACTGAGTTTTGTGGAAGTATATCTTGCGCTACAATATTTTGTGATAGTCAAAGTACTATTTACCTTACAAAAGATCAAATGTTTCATGAGAGAACAAAGCACATTGATATCAGGTATCACTACATTCGAGGTGTCATTACTCAAGGTGATATTAAAGTTTACAAGATAAATACTCATGATAATCTAGCTGGTATGTTGACAAAGCTAGTTCCTGCTTCTAAGTTTGAGCTATGCTCAGACTTAGTTGGTATTACTCACTAGTCCTTTGGAGTTTCGGCACTCAAGGTATACATGATAATGTTATTGGATGAGTCTATCATATTTTTCAACTACTGGAGGTAATTCGGTTCAAGGTGAATATTGTTAAAGTTAATCCTAATTCGTATCATGTCCTGTAGGACACTTCATCGCCTCATACCAGACGTGGCATGGCAGGTGCAGACGTGGTGTTAATCTGTAGCAACCGACTCTGATTCGGTTTTCTCTCCATGTATGACTCTTTTTTCTCACACTATATATATATACCCCAGTAGCCTATAGGAAGAGCAAGCACTCTATTATAAACTCTCCTCATTACAGTGATTTGCCTTTGAGTGTCCGTGGTTTTTCTCGCAAGAATTTTTCGCTTAAAAATTTATGTCTCTTGTCTTTATTTTTCTGTATATTATTTGCAACAGAGAGTTTGCCCAAGATTTCCAGGAAGGCCAGCAATGTATTGGTGGTGGGCTCGATCTGTTTGGGAAAGAAGAAACCGTAAGGAAAGGACTCCTAAGTCATGGACGGCCCACCACCAGTTGGATGCGCGATCCAAAGGACCATAGCTGCTCCTAATTGAATCCAGTGGATGAGAGATATGTAAGCGCCCAATATAACCTCTTTGTAGTAGTGGAGGGGTGGTGAATGGACAAAGTTCTCTTTCATACTAGTGTGTGTGTGTATATATAGCTATTGGGTGGTTCGAAAGGGCTTAGGCTTTTTTAACTTTTATACAGAGCGAAAGTAACTCGCTTTCAAACGGTGTGTTTTTTTAATGCAGGCTCTACTAGTTGATTGTAGTACACACTGTACCAAATTTAGCTATACCTGCCAAAATTACATATAATTATTTCTCCTTTTATACTCTCTTATAAACAGCCAAAATTCAAAAGCCTTATAATCTAAAAGAACTCACCCATTATCCAGCCGAGCTCAGTCTTGCGGACTGCAAAAACAAAGACAGAGCAAGACTGCAAAAAAAAAAGTCAGGGCTGGGCCAGGCTGGTGATGAGCATGTCTAAGCCCAGTTTGATGTTGATGTGCTGTGCTATGATTCATTGCGATGAGGAATCAAGTTAGCTAGCGAAATCTTTAATTTCAGTAATATTTAATTGTCACTAAAAAATGCTTTCAACTAAAATATACAAAAGTAGAAGAAAAGTGCAAAAAGTGGTAAGATTTGATCTTGGTCTTGGGCCGCGGAGATTTAGGGCCTGTTTGGGAGAGCTCCACCAGCTTCAGATCCACCTAGATCTACCAGATTCACCTGGATCCACCGTGGAGCAGCTCCATCGTGGATCTTGGATTCGTCAAAGTGTTTGGTACAGCTCCACCTCCCTCTCTATCTCACTTCCACCTGGACCCCACGCGTCAGGGGGCAAAATGAAAAAAAAGAATTCCCGGCCGGCGCAGGCGTGGCAGCGGCCGGCGGGCGCAGGCGAGGCGGAGAAGAGGAGGAGGCGGAGCGGCGGCTGGGGGGCGGGCGCGGCCGGCCGGGGACGGCGCGGCGGCCGGCCGAGGGCGGGCACGGCGCGTGGCAGAGGAGGCGGAGCAGCGACCGGCGGGCGCAGGCGCAGGCGAGGCGGAGAAGAGGAGGAGGCGGAGAAGAGGAAAAGGCGTGCGGCCAGCCGAGGGCGGCGGCGGCCGGCCAAGGGGCGGGCGCAGTGGAGGGGGTGGAGACGGCGCGGCGGCCAGCCAGGGGAGGACGGCGCAGCGACGAGAAGAGACGGGAAATAAAAAGAACGAACCGTTTTTTATGTGTAATCAGTGGCATGGTGGGTAATTTTCCCCAACTCCACCAACTTGAGTTTGGTGGAGCACCCCTTGAGGTGCTCCATGGATTTGGTGGATCTGGAGCCAGATCCATGGTTTTGGTGGAGCAGATCCACGGTGGAGCTGCTGGAGCTAGAACTGTTTGGCTTGGAAAAGTGGATCCGGATCTGTTTTTCGTGAATCTGGACCTGGTGGAGCTCTCCCAAACAGGCCCTTAAGGCTTTTAGTTAGTGAGCAAGAGGAAGGGTAGCGATAACAAGACCGGGTTATTGACATAAAGGGTGCGCCCGATAATGGGCTAGTTATATTGGCTGTGACTAATAATTTGTAACTAAAAATAAATAGTAGTGTTTAAAAGATGTGGCTTTTAGAAAGAGCAGACGGGCAGTGGAAATAAAAGAAAAAGTAGGATATATCACATATCTATGATCATCGGCTTGTCTCTGAAATGAGACAAAGATAAGAGTGAGAAAGTGTTTGAGCAAACTGAGTATTCATATGCTTTTGGTTGGTAGGATAGCGAGCTCGACTGTGCAACACCGACCTCCCCATTACTCGTAGATCTGTAGTGCCAGCATGACCTAACACAATTCATGCTACTTAGGGGTGCTCAAAATAGTTTTTTTAGTGGCATATGGCGGGAAAGTATTGTAGCTGGCTGAAATTGCACTGTAGCTGATGATAGCTTATTTGGCGTAATTAAATTTAAAAAAATTTAAAAATAGAAAAAACAGGTTAGCCCATCATGAACAGTACAAACGAATACGTGAAAAAAGAACCGACAAAAAAACTCAAAAAAAAGCCAAAAAACCAGAAAAAAATGAAATTGTTGAATAGTAAAAATAAGCCAGAAACTAGAAGTCTAAACTGTTTTGAGCGGAGCCTTATTTAGACGTTGATCGGTCTCTCATCTCATCCTTGGCAACCTCGTCACCATTGCTTTGATCATCACTGCATACCATGCCCGCCAAGATGACGATGACCCTCGTTGCCACCACAGTGGTGGCAGTGGTGGGCGGCGACGGCCCGACGACGCACCTCCGCGTCTACATCCACGAGAGGTTCACGGGCGCCAACGCCACATCGGCCCCCGTCACGAGCTCCCCGCTCAGGCCCGACGACGTGCTGCGCGAGGGCCCCTGCCCGTCGTCGACGTACCTCGGCCGCGCCCAGGGGGCGATAGTGTAGGCCGACCTGAGGAACGCCGAGGCTGCTTGCATGATGTTCCGCCTCGTGTTCGCGGTGTTGGAATTTTTCCCGGACCTCGGGTCACTGCTCTGTACAATGGACGCGCCCTTGCTTCTCTCCGTGCGACCCACTGGTCTCTGCCTTCCACATAACCCACCTTGGTTACGTGATGGTACAGCGCATAGCAGAAGCAAGCATGTTTGATACGTGCACCCACTGGTCCTTGCCTTACCCAACGTGACCGGCGATTGGACAGCAACACCTCTGCCTTGCTTTTGCTTCACACGGTGATGCACCTACGCCTCCCTGGTCTTCACGAGTTGTCAGCACACGCAGCACCGAGAACTTCGCTCCTCTCTGTTGTCTTTACGCGTGTGCACACCTTCCTGCTTGGAGAGAACAGCTAACAAAATTGCAGAGAGCACCGAGAACACAAGTTGCTTTTTCCGGGAACACAATGCACTTCCGCTTTTCTATTTTTCTTTTTTCTCTTTTGAATAAAACTGATTAGAGGATGCTCTTTTATTTAGAGCAAATAATTAAACGTATTCGACACAAATTCTACTTATCCGGAAAAGATAACAAGCAAACTCTAATATCCATAACAAGTACTGCCTACATACGAAACATAACTCTAAAAAATTACCAAAATCTACTAAAACAAGATTAATTTCATCAATCACCTCTTAATCTTGTTTTTTCACCTTAATGAGGCCGATATTCTCGTGCTCCACACCCAGGGGCGGAGCCCAATGGGCCAGAGGGGGTTCCCAGGAACCCGGGTCTAAAAAAATTTTTAGTTATTACTAGTAAACATTCACCCTTTGTGCATCCTTTGGTCCAATATGGTGTACCCCTAGCCCAACAAACACCCTCACTCGCCCTGTCCAGCCCATTCTCCCACCGTCCTATGCTCCCACGCGCGGCCCGTTGCGCCTCCCTCTGTTTTGCTCTAGCTCCACCACTGTCCGCACCTACAAGGCAACTTGATTTAACACCTCTTACTTGGCCGCTCTGTGCTCCCTTTGTCTTCTTCTGAGCTCTTCCAGCATACCGCTCTTTGTCATTAGTTTTCTTTCCATTAAGTTCCTCAATAACACGAGCAGCATCATTTGGACTCTCAAAAGTTAGTGAAACCAAAGCCCCTTGATTTACCACCCATGTCAATCATGACAACAGCTCTTGTAAGGGCCTGTTTGGATGGACTAGGACTAGTTGTTAGCTGACTAGTAGTTAGCTGGCTAAAGATTAGCCTAGTCCTGTTTGGATCCAAGGACTAATAAGTACTACTATCTCAGTACAAAGTCTGTTATACCCCTATGCATGACGGTTTGGGAGGGTTGGCGTGGGTATAGCGTCTTTTTTCCATCCTGCTGGTCCTTTAGCCCTCATTAGCTGGGTTTGATGGACTAGTTGGCTAACAACTAGTTGGAGCTTTGGCTAAACTTTAGCCCACCCATTAGCCCTCCTGTTTGAATCCTCAAGAGCTAAAGTTTAGCAACTAGTTGTTAGTCCAAGGGATCCAAACAGGGCCTAATATTCCCATATTCACCAAAAACTTTGACTAGATCCTCCTTTGTGGTAGACTCAGACAAATTTTTCATAAAGACTGTTAAATTTTGCCTCTCTTTCTGACTTCTTTCGCTGGGACCCGCCATCTGCGTCATCTGACTTCGCATGGGGCTGCTGCCGATGGAAGTGGCTCAGATGCAGGGGTCCTGCATATTGTTATGTGCAGGCCCAATCACTGCATGCCACGTGTGCAACTAATGTAAACAGTGTACTTAATTTGGTAAACAGTGTAATTTAATTTGGTAAACAATGTACTTAACAGTGTACTTAATTTAGTGTAATTAACTTTAGTACTTAATTTGGTAAACTAATTAATTAATTACTCATTTACTTGCACACGTGGCATGCAGTGATTGGGCTGCACATAACAATGTGAAGGGACCCTGCATCTGAGCCTGGAATTGTGCGGCCCTCCATTCCATGCTCGTGGGACCCTTCCCCTTGATTTTCTGCGTCAACACCGTTGCCTGCCATAACCCTTGCATGCGCGCTTGCACCGTGGGACGCCGCACCGGCTGCATGCAAGCCGGGTGCGTGGGGCCTGCCAAAGCTGCTGGCGGTGGACGGCCGCGACGGGAGGGCCGCGCCAGAGCGCGCCGTGGTGGGCGGCATGGGGAGGTTCCGTTGGGCGTCGAGGTACAGCGTGCGAGGAAGCTCAGGAGCCCCCACGCCCAGCACCGCCGTCTTCAAGGTGGACATCTACGCAAGACGGGCTCCACGTATCTAGTAATCAAGCGCGCTCTCTCTCTCTCGCGTGTTAGGGTGCATGCATGGCCTGCACATCTCGTCTGATATTCTCACAGAGATTCCAAGCAAAAACTTTGATATCAAGAAATTTCAAAATTAGACCAAAACAAAGCAAAACCGAGCAACTGAGAAGTCCTTCAAAACCTATTAACTAGATGAATGAGATTTGATCTCTAAGAGTTATCTCCATCATTTACACATCCTGAACACATAGTAAGATCAAAAGGAGAGAGAAGAAATCAAAACCAATACGAACAAGACCAAATCAACCAAAACATGAAGGCACCATGAGTGATAAATAAAGTTGATATATTGCTACTTGAGGATAAATATTTTACAGCCATTTCACGTGGAGAACAAGAGAACACACCACCAAACTCATTTAATTTCTTCTATAACCCTAACCCTAGAACACAAGGTTGGAATTTTGGATGGTTAGTTTGCAAGCCTCCATCTCATCCCGTTAAATAGATGAGACAACTAATCCACATCTAACCTAATAGATACCATTCAATAGCACAACTGGGGAAACCCCGTTAACTCCACATAACACATATTTTACTCACTCACTTAACTCATGCTCGTTTTTCAAAGCATTTGATCCTGAAACACTAAGTATTTACCCTTTGATCACTTAAACTTCTCAGCATCTTCTTGACCTAAACTGCTTACCCAAGAATCACTCAAGTGCTGTGGTTTTGATCCAACAAAGGTTATGGTATTTGGCAAATTTCCAAAATGCCCTTGCCTTGACTCGGTCTTCGTCTTCTCTTGCAAGCATCACTATGGTTGTTACGTGTAGGTGCATCAATGGTTTACCATACATCAACAAGTCTTTTCGGTTTCATCGGACCATGCCTCACTTAGACTGACCAAACTACTTGGTACAACCCATCGCTCGAACTTCTCTTCAATATTTCTCATCTTTCTCATACCATGCTTGAGCTTAATCATCCCACTCGGTATTTTGACCATTCTGTGCCTTGGCTCCTTTGTGAGCGTAGCTCCGATCCTCGCCGTCGACCATGGTTGACTCCAAAGCTTCCTGTACATCCAAAGACAAGCAAATCATTTTCAGGCATAAGTTTTTCATAACTTGATTTACGTTAGCTAAAATATGCTTTATACAACATAAATTTACTAACCTATCATTATTCAAATCATCCAAAAAACAATTTTCTAAAATCATAGATCCAATTTTTCATGGCCGGTCTGATCGCCAACTAGGGGTCAGTTAGACCAGTCACTGAGCGCAAAACACTTGTTCTAGAAAATTGCAACTGCCATTAAAAGTCTAGTCTTTCCGCTTGGCGCGGTCTGACCAACAACATATTGGCGGTCTGATCAGCAACAAGTCAGTGGTTAAACCGGTTTGTCTGATAATAAATCTGACAAAATACAAACTTTATAAAATTTAAATTTTAGCTTTACAGACTTAACAATAATTTATCATAATATTGTCACGAACCTTCATACGGGGTGCCTCGAGTTGGGGACGGAGGGGCTTGGTAGTAGGGATTGCTTCTGCCGTCGGTTTCTCTCGCTTACTTTGGGCCCTTTCGCCAAGCTCAGAAGTTTCGATGAAGGATGAATCATCAAATGGCTAGAACTTCTGCAAAAGCGGCTGAAACTTACCAGAAGCCTATAAAAATTGACCAAGTGACAGGCGCCTATAAAACATTGGCCAAGTGGCAGGCGCAAACATGCAGCGTAATGTGCGCGTTAATGCTCTATGCAACACGTGACAGATTGTGGGACGTGCGATTAGCAGATAACGTCACGCGCTTGACCTAATCAAGAATTCAACAGCAGCTATGTCAGGCTTCTGGGTATCTCCTTCCATAAAAGATAGAAAAGGACGACTAGCGGGGCGAGCTCACGCGTGACAATCCACCTCTGAAACAAGAATCAAATCAACCAATGCTCAAAGCTAGCATCACCAAACCAGCGTGACAAGAAAATATTCTAGAAAGAAAATCGGCGTTAAGAAATCGAAAAGAAAACGTGAGGAACGAACGATAGGCGGGGACATCGAATTTTCATTTTGTTTACCAAGAGAATTCAACCTTCAGACTTGTATAAATACTAGCCCGCCATTGCACTGATGAGAGCCACATAGCATAGCCAAAATGGGACTCTATCCTTCCTCTCGTGCCCGTTTAGCCTCGGTGCTACTACTTTGCTTTAGCATTCTGTTATTCGGAGTGCATGGAGGATCTCGCAAGGTAAGCATGCCTGCCCGGAGCTTGTTTCAGTTCGTAATTAGAGTGTTATGACAAGTTTAATTTAAAGATGTTCCTATGCTTTCTTTCTTTCTTTATTCTGCGAGGGAAAGATGTTCCTACATATACTGACCATCTTCGTCTTTAGCTTTATATAGCATACCTAGGTGATGTGAAACATGGACACCCGAACGATGTCATCGCTTCGCACCATGATATGCTCACCACTCTTCTTGGAAGGTACGTACCCTGTGTCATTTTCATCCAAGGTTCTGTGATGAATGATATGTTCTTCAGCACTCGCCAGCTCGCATTAATTTGATTTCTAGAGTGAAACTAGCCATTGTCTGCTAAAAACCTGTCTGTGTACACTGCCGATCGAACTTTTAGCAAGGAAGATTCTTTGGCCTCCATCGTCCACAGCTACAAGCATGGTTTCTCAGGCTTCGCCGCAATGCTTACCGAAGACCAAGCAAAACAACTTGCAGGTCAAGACTCGTCTGTCTGTCTGTCATCATCTAGCCCTCAGGGCATTTTCCCAGCCGCGTTTCAAACAGTGCCTTCAGTTTTCTGTAACTGTAGTTGAGCAATCTACGGTAAAAGGAAAAAATGTGCATTTGTGGTTTGCTCAATTTTCATGTGATCTGTACAGAGTTTCCCGAAGTCATTAGCGTCCAACCAAGCAGAAGGTGCACAACGAAGACCACGCGGAGCTGGGACTTTCTCGGGCTGAACTACCAAATGCCCTCTGAACTACTCCACGGAACCAACTACGGAGAGGATATAATCATTGGGGTTATCGACTCTGGTTAGTACTCCATCTTGCTCAGGGAAGCTCGAACCAGTGATTCCTTAATTTGGCGCCATTTCTTGTGCAAGTCCTCTTACTAATACGCATCCTACGGTGTACGCACTATTGGAGATAAGCCAAGGATCTACACACCCAAGCGTTTGCCCACAATTGGTGTTTTCGGACAATGAACACTAAACTTCAGAGAAGAACTCGACAGAGTTCAGAGAGCCTGCTTTTTGGGGGCAATTTTCTCTGTTATTCCACTCGATACTAAAAAAAAAAAAACAAATCAGAACATAAAACTCGCTCATAATAATACGCACCACAATCCGGTTTCACACGACACCCCACATACCGCGCAAACTCTGAAAACTCGCTCGCTGAACTGACAAAGTCAGAACTCCCAATTGAGTACTCGGCTAGTATCTGACCATGTCAGGATTAAAGTCAACACTCACCCCCCTAATCCTGACTTAAACAGCAAGATCTTTGACTGGAACCAGTGATTTGGCTGAGGTGCATGATTCCTTAATTTGGCGCATTTCTTGTATCCTACGGTGTACGCACTTCAGGTATCTGGCCGGAGTCGAGAAGCTTCAGCGACCAAGGGTACGGGCCCGTGCCATCACGGTGGAAAGGCGTGTGTCAAGTCGGACAAGCCTGGGGCAGCAACAACTGCAGCCGCAAGATCATCGGCGCACGGTTCTACAACGCCGGAGTGGACGAGGAGACCCTCAAGGCAGACTACCTCTCGCCCCGGGACGTGTTCGGCCACGGCACTCACACGGCTTCCACCGCGGCTGGCTCGGTCGTGGAGGCGGCCAGCTTCCACGGCCTCGCGGCGGGGGCAGCGCGGGGCGGCGCGCCCCGGGCTCGCATCGCCGTGTACAAGACCCACTGGGGCAGCATCGGCACCGGCAACTCTGCAGCCGTGCTCGCCGCCATCGACGACGCGATACACGACGGCGTGGACGTACTGTCGCTGTCCCTCAACGAAGAGGAGAACTCGTTCGGCGCTCTGCACGCGGTTCAGAAGGGGATCACCGTCGTGTACGCGGCCAGGAACGACGGGCCTAGACCGCAGACTCTTGGGAATACCGCTCCGTGGGTCATCACTGTTGCCGCGAGCAAGATTGATCGGTCGTTCCCGACGATGATCTCGCTGGGAAACAAGCAACAGATAGTGGTACAGAATGCAAACACCTGCTCTGAAGATTCACATGTGCGCCATGACTGGTATATATAATTACAAGTTGCTGATCCTGAGTAAACTCTGCCCATTTTACAGGGACAATCTCTCTATTACCAAGGGAGGAACTCATCCAGGAGCAGCTTCAGAAGTCTTGCAGATGGAGGCCTGTCAGTAAAGCCATTAGATCGTTGAATTTTCATGTTCAATTTTTTGTTCATGTGTCAGGCATTTTGAGTTTTTGACACTTTGATTTCTGTGGTTAGATGCACGGCAGATGCTCTGAATGGCACGGATGTGAGAGGAAAAATTGTGCTCTGCTTATCCTACTCCCAGGTCTCACAACTCGCGCTTCAGCCACTCGAGCTTTTCGCAGAAGCGTTGCAAAATGTCCAGAAAGGCGGGGGCTCTGGTCTTGTTTTCGCTCAATATACGATGGACGTTCTAAGTGGCACAGCTAATTGCCAAGGCATTGCTTGTGTTCTTGTGGATCTTGACACTGGGAAGCGGATCGGCAAATACATCCGCGACGCAAGGTACGAATACGATCAATTACATTCTTCTGCATTGACTTCAACAAGCCTTTCTCAGATAATTCTTTTTTTATTGTATTAAGCAGCTCTCCCGTTGCAAAGATTGAACCTGCGCGCACTGTTAAGGGGGAAGACATACTGGCGCCAAAAGTGGCATCATTCTCCTCGAGAGGTCCATCAGTTGAATACCCTGCCATTATCAAGGTACCTGAACTAAAACGTAGCACTAGATAGTAGGCACTAGCAAGCCATGACCTTTAGCCATCTCATTGCTGTCATGTATCCTTAACAGCCTGACATAGCTGCACCTGGAGCCAACATCTTAGCAGCAAGGAAAGACTCCTATGAGTTATTCTCAGGAACATCAATGGCAACCCCGCATGTAGCAGGCGTCGTCGCGCTTCTGAAAGCTCTACATCCAAATTGGTCTCCTGCTGCACTAAAATCAGCCATCGTCACCACTGGTAAGCAAGCCAACCACAACTCTGCGAAATGCTTCCAATTCCCAATTGATGCCTGGACAATTCTGCATTTGTCTTACCTCCGTTTCATTTTGCATGGCGAAGCCTCTGTAACTGATGAACGCGGCATGCCGATACTGGCAGAAGGATTGCCTCGGAAGATTGCGGACCCATTTGACTACGGAGGCGGGCACATCAACCCTAACCGGGCGGCGGACCCTGGCCTGATTTATGACATTGATCCAAGCGATTACAACAAATTCTTTGGATGCACCATAAAGACATCCGTAATATGCAATGTGTCAGCACTACCTGGGTATCACCTGAATCTACCATCCATAGCTATTCCTGATTTGAGGCATCCAGTCACCGTGTCGAGAACGGTTACAAACGTAGGTGAGGTCGATGCAGTTTACCATGCTGCAATCCAGAGCCCACCTGGGGTTAAAATGGATGTTGAGCCGCCTGTTCTCGTGTTCAATGCTGCAAACAAAGTTCATACGTTCAAGGTGAAGTTTTCACCTCTATGGAAGCTGCAAGGGGACTATACATTTGGGAGCCTTACTTGGCACAACGACCAGAAGGCAGTGAGAATTCCAATAGCAAGCCGAATTACTGTTCAGGATTTCTATGCAGATGTTGCATAATTAGATTGAAACATGTAGGCGGCAATATCATAGCAACAACAGAAAAGACTCGAGGAAATGCCAAGTTTCACAGAATAATAGTTTTACATGTATTTGATTTCTTTGTCAGAATACTTTTGCGCGGGGGCTTTATCGCAATACTTAATTAACCATGCAGATGGAATAGTACTAGGATTCCATGTAGTTTATATGTTATCATTTTCCTACAAGAAAGTCGTGCCGTTATTTCTTCTGGAGGT
The DNA here is from genome assembly GCA_017311315.1 of Dendrocalamus latiflorus. NCBI lineage: Eukaryota > Viridiplantae > Streptophyta > Magnoliopsida > Poales > Poaceae > Dendrocalamus > Dendrocalamus latiflorus. Next base: position 24,465,916 of record CM029612.1, on the reverse strand, counting down.
GTATCTTGTTACCTTCACCTCTATATCCACGAGAAGTTCACGGGCTCCAAACCTTTGTCAGAACTAGATTTAGCTAATTCAAAATACTCTCTAAAATCATTGCACTATTACATAGATCAATAAATAATTTTAACAGATATATAACTGAATCATTTCATACAGTACATAAACCATTCGTACATTTATATTACATTCATCAGAGTTAATTAGACCGCATCGGGTCAAATTTACAATAGAGCCAATTAGGTCAAATGGATACCATACATAAATGTAAAAGTGGTAGCGGAAGCAAAAGGAGAAGACACATCTCACCACAGGCAAGCGAATAGGGTAAATAGTGTGCGATTGATATTAACTAAAGACTTTGATAATATTAGTGCATGCAAACATTAACTTAGTTAGCAAGACTGAGGTGAGACCTAATGTAACATCCTGATTTTTAGAGCCTTTTTGAAACTTTCAAAATACAAATAACCATTTGGATTTTTCTGGATTTAATTGAAGCTTAACCTAAATTTTTAGAAATTTGAAAGATTTAATATGACTAAAGTAAACATCAATTAAAATAAAACCAGTTTTTGTTGGTTTTCCTTGTGCTGCAACAAATTTTTCTGGGATTTTTCTAGATTTTTTTTGCTATTTTCTAGAGCTCAAATGAATTTATGGGAATTTCTGAAAATAGAAAATCCTAAAAACCCTAAAGCTCCATTGGTCCGAAACCCATTTCTCCCCGCCCGCTCTGCCCCACGTTCAACGCGCGTCATGCATCTGGCCGCCACTCTCCCTGCCTGATGGTCACCATGTGTCGGCCATCGACCGTCTCTCCTCGTCCGCGCCCCTGTATCCCGGCCATTCGTGTGTCACCGCGTGCGTCATCATCTTCATTTTGGTCTCTCGCTGCCGTCTCTGAGCCGGAGTCCACGACGTCCGTGCCATCCCCACTGTGAACTCTCCGCTGTGTTTGACACCGCCTTCTCGGCGTCTGCGCCATAAGTAGCACGCCCCACCCCACCCTTATCCTCCGCACCCCGCAGCCGAGTTCACCTGTGCGCCATCACCTTTGTAGTTGCCTCTGTTCGCCAAGCTCCATCGACGTCTTTGTCCGAGTGCCACCGTCGGGTGGGTCGTCGCCTCCACCGCCTTCTGCTCCGACCGTCATGTGGTGCCATCCCCACCTCTCACCGGTGAGTCTCGGCTGTCTATGTCGGCCAGTCCACCGCTGCTTCTTGCCGTCGGCCTCACCGCTAGTAGTCGCTATCGTCACCTCGGCTCAAGCGCCTGGCCAACGTCAGCGCTGAAGCCAGCACGCACCCGCGCCCGCGCATCATTTCATCTCCTCGATGAACGAAGTTCACGATGCATCGAGAGTCTGACATATGGGACCTACCAGTCAGCCGCCCTATTTCGTTGACCCGCGAGCCAAGCCAAGTCAGCCACCACGTCATCCAAGCCTAGTCATTATGCACTGTTACATAAGCCGAGTCCACTGTAGACTAGCTTTTCCATGCACTGAGCTTACAACACAGTAGAATTTTTAATTTTTAGCCTTTTTCTTTAAATTAGATTTTTCAAAAGCCTGTTCTTCTCCATCCTAACTCCGATTGACTCGATTCCTTTTCCTAAATTCATCTAAAATTGAGCTCTACCTTTTAGTTCTATTTTTTTGAAGTTTTTGGAGTTTATTTGATTTTATTTGTGTCTCATTCATTTTCTTTCCTATTAGATAACGTCTTCGAAGGAGCTAAAGCAAAGACCAAATATCAAGAAATTGGTAACTGAGAAAGGCAAGGAAAGTCGTGTTTTTGATCATGTTGAACCTAGTTTTCAAATATATTTATTTATTATTTTGTTTTAAATTATCATGCATCACTATTTTATTACAAAACTTTTGTACCTGGTAGCTAATGTCCAAATTGATTAATCCCTCCTTGGTAATTTGAATACTATGATTCCATTATCACCGTAGGATGGATAACTATCTAGTGATGTAATACTAGTTGTCACATGGGTTGTATGTTTAAATTGCTTAGCTATGCTTATAGTAACGTTGAGTTTATCCTCATATGTGATCAAATAATTTTGACTTAATGAGGTATTGAGTCATGGTTGTAGCCACAGGGATAAAATTTGTGTGCAATGACATTCATGTGTCATTGGTGTTAGTTATACAAAATGGTTATCACTTGGGCGAATGATCCTACAGTAAAGGGGTGCAGTTCATACATTACGATGTGGATGTTTTGCCTGGGTAATGTCTAATGACTTAACTTTGTGCACCATTGATCTGAACCTTACTGTACAACTACATGTCTAGTATGGGATAGATCTGGCTAATTAATTTGTGATATTTCAATTTCGATTCCGCTGTTGTGAAGAATATGGTTGCTAATTTCCATGAGATGCAAGAGGGGGTGTGATGCGAAACCTTAGCGTGGTATAATTGGGTTGAGGTTGAGCATTGTAAAGGAATTGTCATGAACTCTCCGTCGCATACCAAAAGAAGTGTGTTAATCTAGTGGCAATATAAGATGATCATGTCTTGTGGGTTGTAACAGCACAACTGTTTATATCAAAAACATTTAGTAAAAATAATAAATTAAAAATTAATTTAGTTTAAAATAAAATCAAGTGTTATTTGGTTGCTTGAATTTTAGAGATTTTATTTGCTAGTTTTTCGCTTTAAAAAAAGGCTTTTCTGAAAAGTAATTTAACTAAAAACATAAAATTATTATTAAATGAAGGATATTTTGAATTTATGTAAAAACTATATTTCAAATTAATTATTTAAAAGCATTTGGCTTTTATCTAGATTTTCTAGGATTTTAAAATCAATTTCAAAGCTAAAAAGTATTTTCGTAAAAATTTAAGGACCAACTTTAAGTTGGAAATACTTTACTAAGTCTAAAATGATTTTTTATGAAAATTTTAGACTTTATTTGCTATTCCCTAAGAGTTTTTGAAGCTTCCTAGTATTTCTAAATATTAAAAATGTAATTTAAACCCTCCCTCTCTCCTTAGCCGACACGTGTCTAGCCCTGATTCAATCCACCACCCCGCCCGATCTAATCCCAGCCGTCCGCTCTCACTTACCCCTTCATCTACAAATCCGATAGCTCTGATTCACTCCCCGACACATGGCTGTCATCCGTCCGTCCACCTCTCCCCTCTTCTCTTCTCTCTCGCCGACACGCGGGCCCCGCCTGTAAGGCCCTTCTCCTTCCTCTCTTTCGTCTTTCTCTAGCCGACTGCCATGGACATCGTGCCCGAGCTTCCATTTCTGGCCAATCTCTCTTCCCAAAGCACCACCTCAACTTCCCCTTCTCGCCGCACCTCACGTCTCGTATCCTGGGCCGCTCGTCTCCGCGTTCACACCCCCAAATTGATTTCTCTCCGCAAACTTCGATGAGCAATTAATCGCCGCGCTGTCTCCCCCTGTGAAAGCCCCCCCGAGCACCCCCCTCTCCTCACACCATCTTCCCCGATGCTCCGCCCCTCCTCTCCGTGCATGAGCCCTCACCGCACCATGCTCTCTCTCCTCCGAGTCGACAAGATCCTCCGGCAAGGAATTCCGACCGCCTCGGTCCTTTCCACACCCCCACCAACCTCTCCTTTGGCTTCACCGCACCTATGCAAACTTCATCCACCCCTCCGCCATCAACCAGCGCTGCCGGAATGCCATCTTCACCAGAGCCAATCGCTGCTGCCGCTCCTCTTCCATCATCGGCCACTTCCATCACTCCATCTTTGCGCGAGGTACCACCAAGTTCCCCTTATCCCCCTCTCTCTCGTGTAGACCTCACTGGCCGCCGCTGAGCGCGCCCTGGCCGCCACACCAGCCCGTGTGCCACCTCAGCCTCCTCTCTGGTCCATATACCCAATCCACCTAAAGTCGGGCCCACTTGTCAGCCTCTGCTAAAGATTTAAAATCCTTTTCCTGTTGAAAAATAATTCGGCCAAAAATTCATTTCTTTTGCTAACATCACCCTGACGACATAAATTCCTTTTTCCATAGAAAAATAATTCCATCAAAAATCAATTCCTTGCTGACATCATAATCTTGATTTTCCAATAGGAAAATAATTCTAAAAATTCAGTTTATTCTTTTCCTTGATTTCAAACTTCCAAAGCCCGTTCTCCTTCATCCTAGCACGGATTGATCCCATTCAAATTTCTAAATTCTTATAAAATCCTAAGCTACCCATTTCTAGCCGCTTTTTGAATTTTTGAATTTTATTTGATTTTTTTGTGCATTGGTTCTTCACGTGTAGACTACAACGAATCCGGAGAGCTCGATTTCGATGATTTGCAACATCAAAACTTTGAGCCAGGCAAATTACACCTTTGATCATATCGCTCCCAGTAATTCAAATTATTTTTATTGTTTTTAAATTATTATGCATTCGTACTTTTATTTAAATTAGTTCAAATCTGATTTAAACTTTAGTTACACCAAATTCCTTTGTATATGGCCAAATTTGACATTGAACATCAACATAATACACTAGTATGGACTAGAGAAATTTTGTATCAAATGCATTGACCTGCTTAGACATAATTTTTGTTTTGGAATAACCTTTTCTGCATAAAATGATAAGCTTTTGAAATGTACTTTTGACTTCGGTGAGTCAAGAAGGTTTATAAATTATTTCTAAACAAAATATAAAAACTTGATTTAGACTTAGGAAAATGGTTAGGTGGTGGGTGCTTGCTGGCATGCATTGTTGTTTGGTGACACAATGTTGATTGCCAGGCACAAGGGGTATGTGGTTAGTGCCTAAGTCAGTTAAGGACTAGTCTGTGAGCTACTGGTATAAAGCCCTTTTGTACTACCACAAGGTTGGTATGGGACAATCCTGGCTGATTAATTTGCAAGTCCCAACCTGAGTCTCGCTGTAGGTTGAAAGTGAGCGTGGCATAGACTATAAGAAGTCTCACTCAGCTCAAGAGGGGGTCCCGGTCTGGTGGATTCCTTATTGGGGTGAAACCCTAGTGTTGACTTGATCAGGTTGAAGGCTTTGCATTGTAAAGGCCTTATCATGATTTTCTCAGTCGCATGCCTACGGAAGCATGTAATGGCTGATATTATGAGATAATCATATCTTATGGGTAAAGTTGTATAACCTCTACAGAGTGTATATTCTATCCTAGATAGCCATGCCCACGGTCATGGGCAAGTTGAGTAAAGTTTTTCACCGATTAGACTTTGTATTTTGAAATGGTTTTCAAACTGCTTATGGATGGATGGAATCCATATGAGATCTTTTTGAGGAAAGATGGTCCAGGTGGGATATCTGTAGATACGTTAGTGTTTGGTTGGAGCCTGCACTAATGATATTATTTTTATTAAAATCTTGTTTCTATTTATTGTATCAAATTCAGCTTTTGAATCTACTTACAATATTTACTTCAATTCTGCTTTTCACTCAATTAACCTTACTATGCTTTTCTTTGTCAATCCTTATGCATGCATTAACTTTGTTAAACCTCCTGGTGTAACTTGTAGAGTACTTTATGTGCTCATGTTGCTCAATTCATCATGTTTCAGAGGACAACATCGAATTGGTGAGGATCAAAATGAATAGGCCATGTCTTACTGTTGTTTGCCTGTGGGCATGCTCAGTGGGTTTCTTCCGCTTCGATTTTATCTCTCTGCTTAAATTAAATTTTGGTTTATGGACCATTGATGTAAACTTTGGCCATCAGGCTTGTTGTAGGGGTGTGCCCCACCTAAGCCCAGTAGGCCTGTTAGAAGGATGTAAGACCCAAAATGGGACATGTATAATGACATGTGTACCCCTGAGGGGAATACTCACGTGTAAGGGTATAATTGTAAAAGCGCCCCTCATGTGGATGTATATATGTAACACAAGCCATGGGGAGAAACCCTAAGCCATTCACTCACCTAACTCTCCACTACCATACTCTCTCTATGTTTGGTCTGTAACCACAACAGTTGGCGCTGTCCGTGGGGAGGACAAGAGCAAGCCTCCAGATCTGAAGAAGGATGGCACCAAGGAAAGCTTCAACATCGGTGGCGAAGAAGAAGAAGGCGGAGGCGACGAAATCTCGCGTCAATACCAGGGCTTCGACTTTAGTAGCTACAGGTGCGGGTGGCAGCGTAGATGTGACGACCGCGAGCACCGGCGTTCATGACGCGACGCCCGACCCCACCACCAACCCCGGCGGCGACAACGCAGGCGCGTCCACTTCCTTACTCGGCGCGGGAGTAGTGGGCGGTCCCGGCGACGACGCGGGCTTCGTCACCAGCTCCAGGGTCCTCTGCGCCAGCGCTACGGGTAGATTGGGCGCACAGGCCGTGGTCGCCGTTGTCACGGTCGGGCCGCAGAGCGTACCGCCGGCCCCAACCACGCCCACGGTGGAGGCCGCCCTGCTGGCGGCCCTCAGCGCGTGCCAGCGGGAGCTGTCAGATCTCTGCGGGGCCGTGCGACACATACAAGAGGCTCGGAGCGAATGCGCCACACCGGTGGCTGCGTCTCAGCCCACCTCGGAGAGGGCGAATAGTCGCGACGCTCTTGTGTCTAGTCGCGCCCCACTACAGCGCATAGACCCGGAGTCCCCGCTCTCCGTGGACCTGCAACAAGCGGCGTGGCCCGAAGACTTCAAGTTCCCGAGCGTCATCGAGGCGTACAAGGGTGACTCCGACCCGCGAGAGTTCGTGCGCGTGTATGAGACAGCTATCGAAGCCGTGGGCGGAGACGACACCACGAAGGCAAAGGGACTCCCTCTCGCGTTACAAGGGGTGGCGCTGTCCTGGTTCTTCACCATCGAACCACAGTCCATCCACGCGTGGGAACAGATCCGCGATCGGCTCTATAACAATTTCCAGGGAAGCTACGTCGAGCGTGTTGATGCGGACCAGCTCTTCACAGTCAAACAGAAACCTGAGGAGGGGCTCCGGACTTACTTCAAGCGCTTCGCCAAGGTACACTGCCAAGTTAGGGACGTTAGCAAGGCAACCATTATCAACGCAGTGATACAGGGTCTCCGCCCGCGACCACTCGCTGAGTGTAGCGCGCGGAAGCCACTCAAGTCGGAGGCAGAGCTCTTCGACAAAATGGAAGCGTACACCCGAGCCGAGGAGGACGCGGGAGGCGCAGCGGCGACAGCTCCGCTGTCGGGCAAACGAAAGAGTTGTCGCAAAGAAGAAGCACAAGAAGCAACCTGAGGACGAAACACGAGCAAGTGTCCGTAGGTGACACTCGTGAGCCCGTCGACGACGGAGTGCACCAAAAGTCGCCAGGCGACAGGCGTAGGCCCCGGCGTAACCAGCGAAGACCCCAAAAGGCCCGCCACGTCCTCCCTGCGCAAGGCGTTCCCCGGGAGGTCGCTTTAACCTCGCACGCCGGAGGGGGACGCGAAGGAAGCCGCGATGAGAAGCCGCGTGCGGAGCAGGAAATCCTAGAATACGGCAGATGGTGCGAAGTGCACGGCTACGGGGGCCATTTCACGTGGACATGCACCAAAATTGCAGCGTTTCGGCAAGCGATGGCCCACGTACGGGCCTCGGAGACACTGATCCCCGCAATAGCCCACGTACAGCGTATGCAAGGTAGTCCCTCGCGCGCTGGGTCCCTCGGAGAGACCCAGGGTCGTGGTATTAACGTCATCACTGGGGGCTCTTCGTCGAGCACTTCCCCAGCACAACTACCTCTGCGGGCGTCCCATTGCAGCATCGCCTTCACGTCAGCCGATGCCCAGGGTGTGGAATTCTCCCACCAAGATCTCTTGGTCATCCAAGCTGACATCGCAGGTTGCGACGTCAGGCGTATCCTCATTGACGGAGGGAGCTCCGTAAACATCTTGTTCGCGGAGGCCCTTGATCGTATGGGAATACCTCGGAGGCTACTAAAAGCTTCGGAAGCCCCCCTTTAGGGCCTCGGAGGGCAGCCTCTGAAGGCTTTGGGTCAGGTACGTCTCCAGGTCTCCTTGTGCCAGGCTGACAACGCTAGGACTGAAGATGTCGTCTTCGACGTCGTGGACGTCTCGTATCCGTACAATGCCATACTGGGCCAGCCTGCCATCAACTCCTTCGAAGCGGTCCCACACCACGCATTCCTATGCATGAAGCTCCGAGGCCGGTGGGGCGTCATCACCGTCTTCGTCGATCAGGATATGGCTAGGAGCATCGAAACCGGAGCTGGAAGCTTGCACCGTAAGGTGCACGTCCTCGCCGACAAATACCAGGCGGACACGCCATCCGCTCCAGGATGGACCCCTAAGCCCCACCCGGAGGGCGGAGTGAAGAGGGTGCCGCTCCAGGCGGAGGGGCAGCTCGTATCCATAGGCAAGGGCCTCCCTCCGGACGTGGAGCAAGACTTGCTCTGAGTTCTCCAGGCCAACATAGATGTCTTCGCATGGTCCCCGGAGGATATCAAAGGCGTGGACCGCGCCCTCATCGAGCACAACCTCGCGATCCACCCTGACGCCAAGCCAGTCAAGCAGAAACTTTGCCGTATGTCCATGGACCGGCAGCAAGTGGCCAAGGTGGAGGTGGCGAAGCTCCTCCGGGCGGGGGTTATCCGCGAGGTCCAACATCCGGACTGGCTCACCAATCCGGTGTTGGTTAAGAAGGCCAGCGGAGCCTGGCGCATGTGCATCGACTTTACCGCCCTCAACAAGGCATGCCCGAAGGACGATTACCCTCTCCCGCGCATAGACCAGCTGATCGATGCCACCGCCGGATGCAAGCTCATGAGCTTCTTGGACGCCTATTCCGGCTACCATCAGGTCTACATGGCCAAAGACGACGAGGACAAAACCAGCTTCATTACGCCGGTGGGGACCTTTTGCTTTGTCAGGATGCCCTACGGCTTGAAGAACGCGGGCGCAACCTTCACCCGCCTCGTCGCGCTGGCCCTAGCCGTTCAGCTAGGAACACTAGTAGAAATGTGCACATCTATGACGAATTTCTCATGACGAATGAAAATCGCGTCACTGAACAGTGCCTAACTATGACGAAATTTTGTGTTTCGTCATGGAGCATTGGTGACGGACCTCGGGCACCAACTATTTATGACGAAACTCAAAAACGCATCATTGAACAACACAGATATCGTCACAGATGACACGCGCGGCTCGCATTACTCATTTCTGACGCTCTGTTTTCGAACTGTAACGAACATGACTTCGTCATTAAACAATTATAAGATAGCTGACGAACATACTTTCGTCATAAGTCTCCGCGCACCCCTTGTCCATGTCTTGTATTACTGTGGGGCCCGGGCCCATCATGCCACGTGTACTGTCCGCAGCGATCTGCCACGTGTATTATGGGACTGGACGACTTGCGTGGCAGCCAGTGTAACAGTGGGTCCCGCAACTAATATTTTGCAAAAAAACGTTCTAGGTCGGGATCGAACCCGGGACCTGTAGAGAGCAAAGAACGGCTTTACCATTGCGCTAACTGATCACTTGCGTTGGTGTCTCATTGTAAATATTGTAGTACCGTATACTCCGTGGCTCCCCTCCACGTTGACTCAAATTGGAATCCCCGTCTAGTAAAATTGGATCTCTGTCCGCTCCCTTGATTTGCGGAGAGGCGGCGGCGGCGGAGGAGGATTCCCCGTCGGGCGCTGCGGCGGAGGAGCCCCACCCCGGTCTGGTGTGGTGGTTGTGGCGCCCTTTTTGCTGCGAGGCGGCGGAGCTTTCCCGGTCGGGCGCGGCGGCGGAGGAGGAGGATTCCCCGTCGGGCGCTGCGGCGAAGGAGCCCGCCCTTTTTGCGGCGAGGCGGCGGAGCTTTCCCGGTCGGGCGCGGCGGCGTTGGCGTTCCGGTTAGGTGTGTGCCGCGGCAGAGGCGCCCTGCAGCCGAAGCGTTCCAGTTCATAGCTGAAAGGTATGTGTACCTTGTTCTAGTATTAGATTCGTGGTTCCTGGTAATAGCTCACTAGTTCCCGGTGTTGGATTTGTGTTCATAGCTCTCTAGCTAGTTCCTGCATACTTACAGGACTGTGTATTATGTTGATATGGAGATGAGGCTGAAGGATTCATATTAGATACAAGGGAACAGGGGGAGAGGGAAGGAAAAGAAGTTTGTACACCTCAACAACTTCTTATAGGTCATAGACACTACAGATTTGTACACACCCTATTAACAAATTTCAATGCAAATCAACGGTTGCTGTACAAAAAAAGAAATCAACTACCTATAGCAGACTGTGTATTATTTGTTCTAGTGTTAGATTTGTCACTTTCGACTGTTTTATCTGAATTTGCATACTTATGCTACAACAGATGGACAGAAGCTGGGTAAATGGGAGACAATTCACACCTGCGTACATCCATGGAGTTGAACAATTCATGGAGTTTGTTAGACAAAGATACCCGGAGCAAACCCAGATCCTTTGCCCGTGCCGTCGATGTCTTAACCAGACTTTACGGCCTCAGGCAGAAGTGCATGACCACATACATATTTTTGGAATGTCATCCACATACACCAGATGGATTCATCATGGGGAATCTTTAGCTGCTGACATTGTAGAACCATCAGATCTGCATGAATGTCATCATGATGATTGGATCGCAGTGGATGAGGAAGACGACGACGACGATAACAAAGTGCCAGATGTTGATTTAGTTGGAGAATTGTACACAGCTGCATAGCAGGATGGACAAAAGCCAAAGTTTGATAGAGTGCTTGCAGATTTGAAGCGGTTAGTATGTCCTGTATCTAGCCACTCAAGATTCTCCTTCCTTGTGAGGTTGCTCCATATCAAGTCCCACTATCGAATCGGCAATACGGCATTTAATGCATTATTGAAGCTGCTTTCCTCAGCATTCCCTCGGAGCCAATTACCAAAATCATATGACGAGGCAAAGAAATATATTCGTGAATTGGACCTTGGGTATGAATCGATCCATGTGTGCAAGAATAACTGTGTGTTGTTTCGGAAGGATTGTGCCAAAATGGAAGTGTGCCCAAAATGCGGTGAGTCTAGATGGAAGGATGCAGATGGCAGCAAGCGGGTTCCTCATAAGGTTTTGAGGCATTTTCCACTAATACCAAGGTTGAAGAGGATCTTTGCTTCAAGCCGAACAGCAGAGGACACCCAATGGCACAAGACTAAGCGTACGCTGAGCGACAATGAAATGAGCCATCCAGCAGATGGGGAGGCATGGCAGGACTTTGATAGGAACCATGAAACTTTTGCAAGAGATGCAAGGAACTTGAGACTTGCTGTCGCTACAGATGGTTTCAATCCATTTGGCAACTTTAGCGCGGCATATAGTATGTGGCCTGTTCTTGTTACACCTTTGAACCTGCCACCATGGGAATGTGTCAACCCATCGAACTGCTTTATGTCTTTACTGATCCCTGGTCCAACCTCTCCAGGAAAGGATTTTGATTTATTCTTGGAGCCTCTTATAGAAGAACTGCTTCAACTATGGAAGGGTGTCAGCACTTATGATGTAGTAAGTGCTTCAAAGTTCGATCTGCGTGCTGCTGTGCTTTGGTGCATACACGATTATTCAGCATTGAGCACCTTGTCAGGCCGAACTACAAAAGGTTATTATGCATGTATTAATTGCGACAAAAATCCATTGTCAAGACCCCTAAGGAATAAGTTAGGCTACCTTGGTCACCGTCGTTTTCTTCCAAGGGGACACGCTTGGCGGAGAAGCTTGGATTTTGATGGACACAGTGAAAACCAAGTTGAGCCAGGAAAGTTCACTATAGAGGAGGTTCTTGAGGAACTCGAGAAGGTGAAAGATGTCAGACCAGGTAAGCACGGTGCAAGCAAGAAAAGAAAGCGTGGAAAGAATGTGGAGCCAGTAATTTATAATCGCAAAGCTGGTTGGTGGAGGCTACCGTATTGGCAGGACTTGTTGCTGCCACACAATCTTGATGTCATGCACATTGAGAAAAACATATGTGACAATCTTCTTTGGACATTGCTGAAAGTTGAGGGCAAGACAAAGGACACAGTCAATGCTAGGCTAGATTTGCATGATATGGGCATAAGGCACGAATTCCACTGTGTGCAGCAAGGCAGCTCGGTTAAAATCCCAGAAGCTTGCTATGTCTTGACGCCACAACAAAGAGCAGAATTTTGCAAGTTCCTTAAAGGTGTCAAGTTTCCAGATGGTTATGCAGCCAACCTAGCAAAATTCATAAGTGCAGATGGTTCCAAGGTAATTGGCCGGCTGAAAACTCATTCTTGCCATGTCCTTCTCCAAAGGATCATACCTGCAGGCTTAAGAGGTTTTGTTGCCAAAGATGTATACAAAGCTGTTGCAGACCTTGGGAACTTCTTCAGGCAACTGTGTAGTAGAACTCTAAGGAAAGATGTCGTGAAACAGTTGAAAGAGGATATCCCACTTATCTTATGCAAGCTTGAGAAGATTTTTCCACCGGCCTTCTTTGATGTGATGGTGCACTTGGCTGTCCATCTACCTGACGAGGCATTGCTTAGAGGCCCCGTACAGTATGGATGGATGTACCCAATAGAACGGCGACTGGGCACGTTGAAGAATCTCGTAAAGAACAGGGCGAGGCCTGAAGGATCAATTGCGGAGGCTTATGTAGAAAGTGAGACGTTGGCATTTTGTGAGAGGTACATGGAGGATGTTGACACAAGATATAACCGGGACGTAAATGTGTCACATGATGGGCCATTAGATGGTGACACCTCTGTTTTCATGCATGGTGTTAAGCTCATTGGCAAGAATAGGGTACAACACATCGATGATAAACTCATGGACAAGCTAGTTTGGTATGTGCTTAATAACTGCGACGAGGTTGAACCATATGTGGAGTAAGTATGATTTTATATATGCTGATTTCTTGTTTCCTATATTACATATCAAATGTTCCTAATAATCCTTATATGTCCTACAGCATATACAGACAACATTTAGAGAAAGAAGGGGCATTGGATGTTGATAGGAGGCTAGCATCAGAATTTCCAAAATGGTTTAAGTCTCATGCAAGTGATTAGCATATTTTAATTGTGTTAGGCTGATCATTGGCAGAGTTATACCACAATTTAGTGGTGGTGGTTTTATGTTTGTGTGCAGATCGTGGAGCTGCGTAAAGAGAAACCAACAGAGGTCACTGAAGGTTTGCATGCACTGGCATGTGGTCCTGATCTCCGAGTCAAGAGTTGTGCAACTTCCATTGTCAATGGAGTCAGGTATAGCAGTGTTGACCGTGAGAAAAACCTACAGACACAGAATAGTGGTGTCATGACCGATGGCACACATGGAGGCAAATCAGTGGAATTTTATGGTGTCCTTAGAGAGGTTATTGAGCTGTAGTATAACTCCAATCTACAAGCCCGTAGGACGGTGGTTCTTTTCCGATGTGACTGGTACAATCAAGTTGGCAAGACTGTAGGCATTAGAGATGATGGACATTTCAAATCCATTAACATTCAGTCATTCTGGTCCAAGGATGACCCTTTCATTTTTGCAACACAGTCAAGGAAGATATTTTATTTGCAGGACACCTCCTTGGGCAAAGCTTGGCGGGTTGTGCAAAAGTTTGAACATAGGGATATGTATAAGGTGGCCGAAAAAGAGCATGAAGTGCACCAAGATGATCACTGTTCTGATACAGAGCATGACGTGCATGAGGGTGATGGTGATCAGGTTACGCACCATGTGGATGATAGAGAAGCCACTGTCATTGAAGCTAATTTAGCAGACCTTATAAGAAGTAAGAGGGAAGTTGACATGCTTGAAGACAGCAATGATGAAGATGACACTATTATGCAGTATTGCAGTGACAGTGACAATGGCGTAAACGACATGTGTGAAGATGATGATGGCTTGTAGGATTTTTCATGTATAACATTTGGGAAAACATGTATTCTAAAACTGCACTGTATTCATATAAATTTGTTCTGATCAACTCCGATCCTCTGGTTAACTCTCTGGTTGTTCACATTCCCCAGGGCCAGGTCTACTATACTGGGATGATCAGCACTACTTGTAATGTTTATCTTAAGTGTTTTCTGCTTGTCATCATCTGAAGGTACATGCAGATGAGCCTCCATGATGAGTATCTCCCAGTCATGGTGCCGCAAAAACGAAAGCAGGCCATCCTCTGCACAACAAAAGAGACTTTACCCGAGACCCTTACTTCAGATAGGGAGCAGCTAACCAGAATCAGCAAGACAGAAAAACGAAAAAATTTGTGCTTGTATTCTAAAACTGCACTGTATTCATATAAATTTGTGCTTGTCTGGACACAAGACATGTGGATGACCTACTTCAATACAACATACATGATTCCAAATCCAACAACTAGAACACAACAAAGAATTAACATGTTCATCTTCCACTGAAGTTTCTGCAGGTTAAGTTCCATTGCATTCCTGTCAGCTTTGCCATTTGAGCGGCCTTCACTTCCTTCCTCCTCCTCTTCCTCCTCTGATTGCAATTGCCTGACTTGGATCACCTCTAACTCCTTCAACTGCTCAAAATACTGCCTCTGGAATCTGTAGTACCCATAGTGTTTCACATACTGGAAAAATAGAAAAAAAATTAACCCGAGCATTGCCAAAATCACCAAAGAACTGACAAAGAAGCTCACCCCATCCCTCGGGCACTTGAAGTAGACACGCCCAAGGTTGTGGTTCTCCTTCTTAGACCGTCGCTCGATCACCCTAGCAAGCTTGCAGTCCGGGCAAGGCACCAATGGAAGGCTGGTCTCTTCACCAACCGGAACCGACACCAGATCCGCGGTCCGGGAGCTCCTGTCTCCATGCATCCTCCTCGACGCCATGCTACCGCCAGAGGATTCGGCCCAGTGGGACATGGCGCCACTGCACCCAGGAAGCGGCGGCGACCAGGGGAAGGAGAG